>WOFM01000204.1:289969-770477 GCA_011428145.1 Ericerus pela | reverse complement strand
GCACTCTTCTCAGTGATGCCAGTTCTGCTTTTTGTGTGAAGGCATATGTTAGGGGTTTATGGTCAGTATACACAGAAAAACATCTACCCTTTAATTGGTGCCTAAAATGTTTCAACTCAGCAAAAATTCAGAGCAATTCCCTATCGTATGTGCTATAGTTCTTTTCTTATTTTGAGAGCTTCCTCGAGAAGAAAGCTAGCGGTAACTTCTTGTTGTCTTTATCCAATTGGTACAGGGTTGCACCAATAGCAAAATCAGATGCATCGGTACTCAAGCATAACGGCAGACTTTTGTCTGGATGAGCCAATAGAGTTGCATTGGCCAGTGTATTTTTGATTTTCTCAAAGGCCTGTTTGGCTTATTCATTTCAGTCGAGTGGGGTCTTGTCTTTCTTTTTGCTTGTCTTTATTAGTGCAAACAGCTTACTTTGTTCGGCTGCTGCATTCTTCATGCAACGTCTATAGAAGTTCACCATCCCCAAGAAATGCCTAAGTTCAGCGACATTTGAGGGTTTCAGGAAGTTCAATATTGGCTCTACTTTGGTCTTCAATGGGGAAATGCCTTCGGTCGAGACTTTGTAGCCGAGGAACTCAATTTCAGTCTGTGCATATATATAGTAAGCCCGGCAGCGTTTATATGCTGTACGACGGCTCTTACATTCTCCTCATGCTGTTGCTCACTGCCTTCAGAGCAAATGCAGATATCATCCATAAGTCCAAACGGCATTCGAAGGTATTCGAATAGTCCAAAGGGGGTTATAACCACTGTCTTTGGTACGTCCTGGTCAGCCATAGGAATTTGGTGGAATGCCCAGTTGATGTCAATTTTGGTGAACATCGTTTTATCCTTCATGTTCGCGTTGAAGTCCATTATATTGGGGACTGGGTAGTGATCAGGAACTGTTATGGCATTTAAGGCCCTGTAGTGTCCAACAATTTGCCACTCTCCACTTGCTGTTTTGGTCATGTGGATAGGGGAGCTCCATGAGCTTTTTGAGGGGTGACATACACCCTCCTCAATGATGCGATGAAAGTACTCCCGTGCCACTTTGAGTTTGTCAGGCAGTAACCTTCGTGCTCTAGCATGGCAAGGCTGTCCTTTGGTTTCTATGTAATGAACCGTATCGTGTTTGTATGTAGGATGCCTGCAAATTGATGGTTGAGTGACTCCAGGATAGTCAGACAGGATCCGTAAGAGTTGTCCGTCGACTTTTGTACAGTTGGATATATTTGTGTCCAGTCTGTAAGCATGCGTTTTGCCATCCACACGATTTTTAGTTTCACTATTGACCAGTTTGCCATTTTTGAGGTCAATGATCAGCCCATAATGTGCAAGGAAATCTGCACCGAGGATTGGGTTTGGAACATCAGCAAATGTGAAGGACCACGTCATATTTTCCTTAAGTCGGATGTCAACTTTGCTGGTCTCAAGTCTGTAGGCTGGAAGGTTTTGACCATTCACAGTACGGAGATAGTATTTCGGAGGAAGTACTTTTTGGTTTTTATTTACTGGCAATATACTCAAGTCTGCGCCTGAGTCTATCAAGTAACATCTCCTATTTGTCCTGTCCTTAACAAACAGGTGGCATGAGTGTTTTTCCGAGGGGTCTTTGGCCGCATAGATGACCCCTTGTTCTAGTTTGACACTTCCTTGTTGTAGGATTTGCCCCACCATTTGCACCTGTTGTTGCATTTGGTGGCCTCTGCGCCAAACCTGTTATGGAAGAAACAACTCTTCTCTTCCCAATTTTGAGACTGGTTTTTGGGAGATGATGTATGTGGGGGAGTTGAACTCTGACCCCTGTTGTTGGAACTCGATCTTTGGTCTCTGGACCTGGACTGTCGTCCTCTGCTATTGGCGTTGTTGTTTCTTGATTTGGATCGTTGTCGCCAGCTACTATTGGGTTTCGTTGAGCTTTGGCTTTTGTTCTGTTTTACTTCATCAGTCAACTGAGCTATTTGGGCTCGAAGTTGACCAAGTTCTCCAGTCTCTGCAGACATTGCACTGACCACGGGCTTTGACCTGGTGTATTCGAGTGCATTGTCTGTGGATTTTGCAACGAAGTCCAAGTCTGCGGATGTATTTATTACAGTCAAACCTATGGCGGCTAGGCATTGCACAACACTTTGTGGAAGTTGTTTGCAAAATTGATTGCCTATGACAGAAGGGGGTACTATGTTATCTGCCTTCTGCCTCAATTTTGCCATGAAGATTGAGGGTTTGTCGTCCCCCATCTTCATACCAGCCATCACATCATCAATAATTTCGTTCTTTGTTTTTCCAAATACATTTTTGATCTTCTTGGCGAACCAGGCATATTTATCATCTTCTGTCGAAGGGCATTCCATGATGTCCGGAATGTGGCGGATTATCTGTGGGGGCTTGCCTCCACAGATGTGTAGATACCGCTGGTTCAGAGTCGTGTTCTCGGTCTTGAACCTGCCTTCCAATAGAGTCAACCATAAGTCTACCTCATTGGGCAGAAATTCTGTGATCTCTATCCTCCATCTGTAGAAGTTGGGGTTCTCCCCTGGCTGCATTTGCCAAATTTGCATAATCCGTGCCAAGACTTCGGGTGTCAGCTGTGGCTGACTACTACCTCCCTGCGATGGTTGTGGGTTTTCCATTGGTGTTGGGACCATTGCTGTGTCTTTCTGATGACAAGTGTATTCCACAGAACTACTTCCTTCCTTGCAGGTCGAAAACACTGGCTCCTGAGTTTGTAGGACAGGTGTTTTCGGGTCAGAACTTTGGCTTAAAGTTTGACTACTTCTCAACGTTTTTATTGCTAGTTGATCTTTATTTATTGCAGCTCCCAGTTGTGTTAATTCTGGGTGTTGAGGGCCTTCTTCCAGATTTGGTAAATTCTTGCAGTGTTGAGTCAAAGTTGGGGGGGTTGGGGGATGAGTCCAACCTTCTTCCTCCAGGTCTACTGTCTGGTTTCTCCTTGTTTATATTTTTTAAGGAGAGGGGTATAAATTCCCACTTCAGCAGACTCTACTTCGACAACCTAAAAGGTGTCTTAGTCTGCAAAAAAAAATTTTTGTATTTGCTGAGCAAGTGAGTATCTCGCCAGCGCACCGCACCAAATTTTTGTAAAAGTGCAACGCACCTAAGGACACCTCACAACGTAGCCAAAAATCACGTCGAGGTCACCACTGTGGAATACCTTGTTGTGAGAGATATTCTCACCAAAAGGAAATTCTACAGAATTTAAGCGTGTTCAGCCACTTCGTACATAAGTACGGGTAAGCCAGAACCAGACCGAACACTGGCAATTTTAGAGCCAATTCGGGTGGTTTATATACGGCTTATTTACACGCACACTAAGACACGTACGTAAGAATATACGTACGTCTGTGAGGGCGGCCAGGTTGCATCATCCCCTACCGCAATAAGAGATGGCTGACCAGTTCGTGTACAGATTGTGACATTGTTTCATTGTGTCACAATTTGGTACTCGTACATTACCTGCATCTACTTGCAGGTAATTACAATCGAACGTATTTAGTGTGTTTAACGTCACAAGGACGATTATTTGCTTGCCCTTTGGGGTGGCAAATGTTGTCAAGGTGTCCGAGCCCCTTTACCTCATACCGATGAGTCCCCACAGAATGTAAACTGAAGGTATTTATCTACAACATCGTAAGGACTGACAAATGGAGAACAATCTCTGTTGAAAAAGTACAAGGTGGCAATCAGTGTTGCCACATGTGAAATATGAAAATGTTACATATATATTATTTATAAGTTAGGTATAAGTTTATATCATTATATTTGTGAGGTAGTGGGAAATCATATCCCAACAATTTTAACAAAATTGATAAATATCGGTGTATTCAGACCTTTCGTAAATGGGTCACCTAACTCATCAGCAGTATTCACATTCATATATTTAAAAAATTTATTAAAATATACTTAACAAATAAATCAGTATTTCCTGTCAATATATTCGTTCCACTTCGAATTTCAATGGACGGATTTAACCAATGCTGATGAGCTGTTCACATTTACTTCTTCTGTAGTTTGTTATCTGTGATATGGTATTACTCCACAGCTCTTAACATTTTATGACTATGTTGTATATTAGTGGTGTTAGTTATTGATAAAAAGTAAAGTCTATGAGTATCGAGAATTTGATGTCAAGTATCAATAATATTGATAATTATCGATACTTTTAGTGGGTTGAGTTTTTTACCAACTGTGTCAGAAGGAGGTATTGTGTTTGACTCTGTTCCTGACAATCTAATAAAATTTTGTGCTACTCTACAGCATTCAATATTCATCGTACAAATATGAAATAGGTCTCAAAAAATTTGTATTTTCAAGATAAATAACATTGGCCAAAACAAATTGAAAAATTTCCCATACCAGACCCACAATTTTCATTCAAAATTTGAGGATTTTTTCAACACAAAAAGCAACATAACCAATCACAATCCAAGATTCAACATATAAGGAAATAATGCATGCTGATTGGGTCTCCCAAAAGTTTTTATAGTTATATAAATATTTCAAATGTCACCACTTCTCCCAGTAGTGATGTTGATATTCTCAAATTTTCAATATTGATAATATCGATATTTTAATATCACTAGTAGGCTAGTAGAGAGTCTTTTGTATTTTTCTGTGAACTTATAATTCCATTAATTTTCTATGTTATATAATTTTCCTAAATTGAATCATTCCCATTTCACATTATTGTAAAATTAAATTAAAATTTGAAAATTAATCTTTAGTTTTTCCTAATTTCTTTTCCTTTTTTCAAGTTTATCCATTATCAAAACTTAAATGTGCCAAATTGATTATGGAAATAGGAAAAAGATTAATTTTAATAGAATATCGATATTTTCTATATTTGATCCATATCGATATATAACGATATTATATCGATAATTTAACATCACTATCTCCCAGTAATGTATTAGCATCAGTAAATGTACTATTTAGGATTGGCTCATTTAAAGTCTGCTGATATCTGCTGAATAATAGTTATAATGAAAAATAATATCAGGAAGCCATATGTTAGAAAACAAACTGTGATTGACTCATTTAAAGTCCTTTGATATATTATCTGCTTCAAAATAATAATTGTAAGAAAAAATGAAAATACAATGTTTCCAGAATTTCCTTAAACCAACCAATCAGGAAGGTGTACTGAAAAATGAACTGTGATTGGCTCATTTAAAGTCTGTTGATATATCTGCTTCAAAATAATAATTATAAGAAAAAACGATAATACCATGTTTCCAGAATTCCCTTAAACCATACAATCAGGAAGAAGAACTAAAAAATGAACTGTAATTGACTCATTTAAAGTCTGTTGATATATCTGCTTCAAAATAATAATTATAAGTAAAAATAAAAATATCATGTTTCCAGAATTCACTTAAAACAACCAATCAGGAAGGAGTACTGAAAAATGAACTGTGATTGACTCATTTAAAGTCAGTTGATATATCTGCTACAAAATAGTAATTATAAGAAAGAATGAAAATACCATGTTTCCAGAATTTCCTTAAACCAACCAATCAGGAAGGTGTACTGAAAAATGAACTGTGATTGGCTCACTTATGGTTGTTAATTGATCATTTATATATAATTATATTTCATATCCCATCATAAGTATCAGTCAGCTTTTTATTTCTCTGTGTCCAAGGTCTATATTATGATGGACTGTGTGAGGAGGTATTATACTTACCAAATTGATGCAAAAGTGCTGAATAAATACACAAAAATACAAGCAAAACTGTGGCGAGGTCTAACTTTTGCTTTTAACAAGAATCATTAGCTCTGTTTGATAGGATTACACTAACTTACACCAACATTCACTGGTAGGGATATTCCACAAATATTCAAGTAAAACTTGGCGCAAAGTCCCATAACATTCCTGCATTTGTGGAATCGCCCTCCTGATGTAGGTTGGTGTACATTGGTGTAGTCCTATCAAACAGAGCTAATAATTTAGAGAAGATCAAATATGTATTAAAATAACTGGAAAAAAATTTATATACCCCTTTTTTCACATTTTCTTTATTAACATTTTATAGTTAGAATCAATTTTAAAGATCTAATTAGTTTTCTTAATATTTGATTAAAAGACTGAAATTTACTCATTGACTAATACCAAAATTTAAAAAAAATTCAAAATTCTCTATTGACCAATAAGAAAATAGGAATTAATTAAGAAAAAACAATAGGCTGGAAATGAAATTTGCTGTTACATAAATATTGCAACACGACCAAGCACCTGTCACGTGAATTTTTTGTATTAGGTATTTCATCATTTTCAGAAACTATGAAGGTAAAGAAGAATTGTGGAGGATTGAAGCGACGAGAGAAACATGAGTAGATATTGGAGATTCGCACCAAAATATTTGCAGCAGAAAAATCAAGAAATAATTAAATTTAAAAAAAAAAATTGAACTGAATGTGTTTAGGAACATAAAATATAATAGAACTAAAATGTTGAAAACAAGTTTTCTAGGTTTTGTAATAGTAATTGTTTATAAAATGGATTTACAACTAACGCAGTCGCTGGCACAAATATCTTTCAAGTTACATACATACATACCTACATATATATGTTGTATATATATAAAATGCAAAATTTTTAAATGAAGCAATTAGATTTTATTTTATTAAATATTTCTCTGATGCAATTTGTGTTAAATTTGACATAGATTTGACAATATTCTAATACACAGCATTATTACATCTATTTAAAACATTGGGGTACCAATTGTTAAGAATGTTTAAATTACTTATATACCTAATGTGTCAAAAACTCTCCACTCGCCTATTGATTTCAATCCAATATTGATCTTCATATTAATATCAAAAGCTATTGTGCTAGCGACTGCGTTAGTTGTAAATCCATTTTATAAAAAATTACTATTACAAAACCTAGAAAACTTGTTTTCAAAATTTTAGTTCTACTATTTTTTTGTTCCTAAACGCAGTTGATTTCATTTTTTTTTCTTCAAAAATTTAATTATTTAACTTTGATTTTTTGAGTGTTGTTATCAGTGTGTGTGAATATAATATAATATTAGTCAAATTATTCTTACTATAAATCATCTGTGATGAGCCATTCTTATTCACAGTTTATATGTTCTATATTATATCGTCTGTGATTCTTTGTTTCTCCACAGCACCTAACAATTTGTAACTGTGTTCTGTTCATCAGTTGTATTATGTTTGTTGATCAATTAACATATATTATTTCATATGAAATATAATTGAGCTCAATATTTCATCTTTTCACTTTTATTTGCCCATTCAAGTAGAAATTAATGGTAGTCTTTTTAATATCATTCAATTTGACTTAACAATTCTCATAGCATCATTCAGTTTCTCATCATTGTGACTTCGATCTTCACACAGTGTTTCAATTTCATTTTCAATTTCAATTTTTAATTTTTTTTTATTTGGAATTTTTAGTGTTATAACTTAAGATAGAAATCGGAATATTCAATATTTGATATCTTATTGATAATGATATCATGTATTGATATCTTAATACTTCGAGTTTTTGATACTTATTGATTAATTAGCCATCACTATAGTATATATATCAATCATGTAATAATTCTTGATCAATCATCATAACCATGTTTTACTTGCATAATATAATGAGCTTATTTTACATATCTTTTATTTTATTTTTGTGTTTTAAATTCAAATTAATGGTTTTTGTTTAATACAGGGATTTAGAAACTGAAACTGAAACTGAGTTTTTTTAATACAGAAACCATATTTTTTGCACTAGAAACTGAAATAAACGGAAACCCCAATATTCTAAAATAAAACCGAGTCAGAAACAATCAACCAATTTCTTTTAAGACCAATAATAGAAACCAAATGATAAATTATTTCCATTTCTCGATTAATTAATTTTTGATTTGTGAAAAAAAATTTTTAAAAATAAGAATATTTTTTAGGAAATATTGATGTTGTGGGAACAATATCAAAAAAATATTAATATAACGATATTTGAACAGGATTTGGAAAATTATAAATATTATAAGAAAAAATTTTTTTTAATGGAAATAAGAACGGAATCCGTAACAAAAACTTAATAAGCAGTTTTGGTAAAACCAGGAAACATAATAGAAATAGAAACCAAAATGATGGGAACAAAATGAAAAAATGTAGTGTTTCTTAATCCCTGGTTTAATACTGTTCTGTTCAACTTCATCATTCAGTTCTTCAATCCTGAGACTTTGAAACTTCATAATAGTACACATTGAGGCATCCCAAATGAATTGGTTCATAAAGTTAACCTTTAATGTATGGTGGTGTTTAAATGTTAATTATGTCACAATGTCTTAAAATTAAGACATCATGAGGGGTCTTGATAGTATGACTTCAAGACGTTTTATTTTTTAACTTTGTCAAAATCCTACGGCTGAATTTTTTTTGACTTGAATTAAACTTCCTTGGACACGATGGAATACAGCTTACCTTGTCTTTATATCTCGGCAAATTAATATGATGAGTCGATCAGCAATAAGTGTTGAGTGTTGACAGAAGAGCCTAACAAAGTTTTCAATCCATAAGAGGATCGAAACTTACAAAAACAAACAGCAGAATTATTTTGTCAAAGACTATAATTACGAAAGAATTATAGTGTCAACAAAGCGGATAAAGCAAAGTATACAGCAAAAAAAATAATAATAATAAAAAAGCTATTGCAGACAACAAATAGGGGAAACCATCAGAAAGTACTTTTGTCTTCACCTAATTGTTTGTCTTCACCTAATTGTTTGTCTTCACCTAATTGTTTGTCTTCATAAGTGATGGTGGTTATGTGATGTAAAAGACTCCTATTGTGAAACTTTAGGTTTTGGAGCTTTTGGTGTGTGAACAGTTAGGTGAGAAAAATAACTAACATAGATGAAGTCAAATCCACTATGCACACAGGAAGGCTCTACATGGCCTTTAATGACAGAGCAATGCAGTCATCTTAAACAAAGCTTGTCTTAGGTTTGTCAGCAACACACCAAATTTCCCTCCTAACAGATGCCAGGAACTCCATCTGATCGTATTGTCGACTAAAATATCACCTTGTAGGTGTTTATAAAAGATTGCCTTGAAGTGCGATATGAAACTGATAATACTAGAAATGACTTTTGTGTCATCACTACTAATTCTTCATGACGAAAGAACATTCCTAATTTGTCTTTTGTCTTCAACCTAATCTATCCTGAATTTGAACTACCATCTTAGTTGTCTTCAAGGTAGATCTAAGCTGAAGTATTTCTACATCCGCAGATGGTACACTTATCAATTTTAACATACGACTTGAGACTTGGACCTGCTACTATCCACCTACACAAGAAGAACTGCTTATAAAAACAAACCTAGTACTGGGTATTGTCAGAACAAGAGTGAATAAAAATTAGAATTTGTTTTCACAAGTTAGCCCTTTTTGTTGGCAAGGTTTCCCCATTTGCTGTCGTTAATAGCTGTTAAACACCCGATGCTGATTAATTAAAAGCATGGAAATTAATATAAGTGATCATCACAAAAGCACAGCAAATCTACATGTTGACATACAATAAGCAAAGCATGAGAGCATAAATGATAAAATAAAATTAAGTTGGCTGCATATGATAGGCGAAGCACAGAGTACATGCTATAAGCAAAATGGTTGTTGGCTGCATTCATTTTGTTTTGGGGTTTTTACACTCTATTGAATTTGTGTTTGTTGACATTCATCTCATGGCACCAGTCTGACAAATTAAATCAAATTGTTTTGCAGAGAATAGTCAAAATATGAATCCGTCGGCTCTATAATACAAGACTTGATAAAACGTTAAATTTTGCCTGAAAAGGAATCGGATTCAATTACTATTGTCATGATTTAATCTGAACATTAGTTCAAATTTGGACACTATATTGTCCGAATTTGTCTTTTGATTTTAGATGATGTCTTCACATTGTGTCGTCATTATTCTTTCAGAATAATTTTTATTTTGTTGTCAAAAAATCTCAGACTTCTCAACATTTATGTCACATTTTGGCAATCTCTCACTAAATGAACTAGCTTTATTCTTTATGGTAAAAAGTGCTATTCTAAAAAGTTTCTTATGCTGCTATTATGCTAATGTTCAAGTCACATGTGCTTTTCCTCGGTGCATGTAGTCATGTGAGATAGAAAGCCCCACTAAAAGTTTTCAGAACAGCACTTTTAAACCATAAAGAATACGCCTATTACAGTAGTTTTCTTTTTTTCAATGAAAATAAGAGTTGGTAACTTTGTTTCAGTCCATCTCCTCTTCGTAGGAAATAGTCGGACATTGGCTTCAAGGATATATATACGTGGAAACAACATGAAAGTGGTTTTGGTGTGACACCTATAGATAGCGCTGCCAATGCCTCATGTTTTGCTTTCTGAAAATCTGATTGGGGAAAAAATTTCCAAGTGCATTTAACTATAAACATTGGTGTACAAATTACCCCATTCTGGAGAATGTGATTATTCTGATTGGTGGATGTCGATTGATATGGGGTAATTTGTACACCAGTGTACACGTGCTTGGTGTGGATGTCAATGATAGTTGATCCCATTTGTAAACAACAGCATGTCCTCTTCATCATACATATATCCTCAAAGCTACCCACTCTTGTTCCTAAGTCCAGGATTTTAACCCTACATTAGAGATGGGAAATTTGACTCATCCATGAGAGTCAACTCTTCTAGGGTTGTTTGCAAGTGAGAGTCAGTTCAATGAGTCGACTCTCTCAACTCATTTGACTCATGGCATCATGATACAAATTATACTCCTACGAGTCTTTGCCTCTCAGTTTTTATTTTTTTTGGCGGATAGTATTATATAATTGGAAAATAAAACACCTTCAAAAATTTATTCCTTTACTATAGCTGAACCTATTACTGCCTATACCTAGTATAGTGTATAAAAAATACCTATCTATTGTCACATATGTTTTTTTTCCCTATCCATTGATTAAATGCATCGAGTCTCTCACTTTTATTGCTTTCTTTAATTCTTTTATTACCAAACCCAATTCTATACCTGAGACCTCTCCGAACCTTTCTTCAACTCTCTTGTATCCATTCATATTTCATAAGAACTAAGAAGATGGAGAACTGAGAAGTTGAAAAGAAGTAAGATGAAAGAGTCGAAAAACAAAATGAATGACGGACAGAAATGAAGAACTAAAAGAACAAATAAGGAAAAACAGAACGAATGAACTGTAGGTTCTTGACTCGCAACTCACAACTCCCAACTTGCAAGAAGCAACTCCCAAACAATATGCGAGTTAGTTCAGTCAACTCATTAGTAAAATCAACTCTTGTGAGTCGACTCAGTGCTGAATGAAACATCACTACCTACTCTACATCTATGGTCATAGACCTACATCTTTTTAAACCACTCCTAAAAAGCTACATCTTTTTCTACGACGTCTTTCTACAGCTTTTTGAGAAAAATCATATAAATTACAATTCATGTTTATTTTTCATTTTTTATAGTTTGTGACTTTAAAAATGGTTAAAATTTGCCTAATAATCTTGTGAAATATTGATTGTTGACAATCGATATTGCATAGATAATCAAAATATTTCAATTGTTGTTACAAAAAATTTCTATTATTGATAACTTTTGTATCAATATTTGGCATATTTGGACGAGAGTCTTGTGGAATGAAGTTTTTCCAGCAGCTTTATTTGTTATGACGTCATGTTTGAAGTTCATCTATTGTTTGGTTGAACACAGAAATTATAATTGTCAATTTCAAATTGGTTCGTCATACAGTTGGTAAGGATGTAGGCTAGCATGCTGCAGGTCATAGGTTCAAATCCTAGATATTCTTATGATTTTTTTATTTTATTTTTTTTAATTTTTTTCTATCGTTTTTCAGTTATGTGGTGAAGCTGGTGCGCACAAAGTGCGCCGGTTTCTTTTTTTTTTTTAAATACTTGTTAATTAAACGCTAATAAGTGATACAAAAAAATGAAAAAAAAAAAAAAATTCATAAAAATACATAGGATTTGAACCCACAACATGCTAGCACATACCTATCTTTATCCACTGTGCCAGGAACCAATTTGAAAATTACAGTTATAATTTCATGTGTTCAACCAAACAATAGACGAACTTTAAATATGACATCATAACATGCAAGCCTGCTTGAAAAACTTCCTTCCACGGGACGCTCCTCATTTTTGGAATTGAAATCATTCTAGTCTTTTTCTACGCTACTTTCTCTGAATCTCGGCATTTTTTTCTAGAAGGTTGGCATTCATCTCTCACAGTCAGATAACCAGTTCAAATGATTATTGAAATCGGAAAGTCGAACCGAAAATCTGTATGTTAGGTACCTACCTGTACTAACCCCAACCAAGTTAACGGCAAAACACTTGACGAATGACGACGGGAAGCTTAGCGAAGCAACTATGAAGTGGTGAAGTACAGAAACAAATTAATTTTAATTTATACCTACCAACTCTTGTCTCCTGTGTAGGTGCGCAAGTACCAAATACCCAGATTCTGTTCATATTTACCGATTTTTACGTGGATGAGATTATTCTTTCGAGAGCATGAATACGACCATTAATGAGGACACTTTTTTTTGTTATAATTTATGAATGTGAGAAGAATGAAAGGCAGTCCGCAGTAGAAATAAGTGTACTCAGCACAAAATTAAATAAACAATAAAAAATTATATTATTTAAAAAATGATAAAAAAGACGAATATATATCACATGGAATAATCAAAATTACAGGTATGATATAAATCACAAAGGTTACGTCGAACCAGAGTCAAAAGGTTATAGTTGGCTTCTCGAAAAACCAATAATCTCGAAACGAATTTCTTCGAAAGAAAGTTGATATGAAATCTCCATCCATACGAAGGGTCTTCTTTTCAGTGCGCCATGAACTTCTGACCTCTTGTTTTATAGTATCGTGATATGAGAATAGCATTCTTTTCTCTCCGATAAAAAATGCAATTCGCAATACTGGACACTGCTCGAACCAAGATCTCAACAGCATTTCCGCGAAAAAAGGCTACAAAGGAAAACAAAAAAATTATAACCGAGTAAGGTGCTGATTCAAAAACATACAAGGTGGGTCAGTTTTTGACGCACTATACGAAAATCACCATAAGCGCGTCAAAAATTAACTCACCAAGCTTTATCCATACGTGAGGGTGAGTTATATGTTTCAAAGTACCAATCATAACTTTAAGACAAGCAGTTTGTTTATTTAAAGGTAACTCCAAAACTGCCTCATCGATTCTGAAAAAATTTAATGGGACCACCATGGGATCATCCTGTATCATTTTAAAAAAAGTTTATCAAAATCGGTGCCCAAAAGAAGAAGAAAAAAACATATATTTCACATCCATTAGATTTTCTTCGACGTTTAATGGTGAATCGCTGAATCACTGTTTCATCATAACGAAAAAAACTTAAAAAGTCAATTTTTGACACACCACATATTATTTTCGTATGGTGCATCGAAAACTGACTCATTCTGTGTAACATACCAACTAAGACATTTTATCATAGATTAAACTGTTAGATGAAATGAAAATATCATCGTTAGCAACTGACATAGGTGGATCGAGTATTTTCTGAAGGGAGGAGCTAAATCCTAATTCTAATTTTTTCTTCATCAAATCGTTCGTACCCAAAACCCACCCCTCCGTTACTTATCAAAAAAATTAACCTATGTTACATGTACGAAAAGGGGGTAAACGGTCCTTGTGGCCTCTCTTGGATCCAATACTGTGACGTGACTCATGGATTCTGGTACACGTGTATGTATAACGCTGTTTACATTGTATACCTACGTCAAAGACGAAGGTTAATTAACCGAGCCTATGAAACATACTGGATACCTGCATGCTAACACAATATACGTTAAATAACAGATTACATACAAATCATAAGGTAACCCAATTTTTTAAATTGTGATTACAGATGGATGGTTTGGTATATTGGGGTAAAATTTCATCAAAATAAGGTAAAATACATTTTTGAAGAAAACAAACTGACACATTCTCGTCGTTGTTCGATAAAATTTTCGAATTGATTAGCCTCAAAATGGGGTCTAATAAGAAACATCAGCAAAAATTTGCTTCCCTAATTCATTGTGAAATGGTGTATAATTATGAAACGTCGGCCTATACTTACGTGCTTAAACAAAAACTCAGAGCAATTTTATTGAATTTGTTTAAAGAATTCCCAGGACAAATATTTCAGACGGTTACCTCCATCGTAAAAGGGTATATTAGAAGAGCCTACTGAAAAATGAGACTGCAGCTAAAAAGTTGAAATTTAGCTTAAAAGTTATATTTTGTAGTGGTGAGTCATACCACAAAGTTTCATTCTCCTGTGACTCTCCAGAGGAGTTGAAAAGTCCGTTTAATCCCTAAACTGGTTTAACTTTCGTCTAAACTTCCAATCGGTGAATTTGTCTGAAATACTTATTGCACAAACATTGTTCACATGCAGAACGGTCAAATTCAATGAAGTAGGCAGGTAGGTAATCAAAATAATATTCCTGAATAATTCTCATTTATCCCAATCTAATTGTAAGCTATTTTTTCAGCCGTTAATGAAGTGAAGCAAGGTAGTTAAATTAATATTAAAGTAGATTTAACTCCTCTAGCCTCAATAAAGGCAAGCGATAAAACTGCATTGTCTATTTAAAAGTCATCTTTAGTTTATTTTGGTTTTTTTTTTCTTTGAAACGAGAAAATAGTATTGAAATAATTAGAAATAATTACATACAATTTCATTGTTGCAACGAATTCCAACATAGAGAAGTTTTTTGAAATCTGAACACGTATGAAAGAACGTTTTGATCACATCGAAGTTCAAATAGTCAAATTCCAGATAAATAGATTCCAGTTGATGAATTGAAATACCGTGGTTCGTAAGATGGTCTAAAAAGAGTGAGTTGTCGAACTATAACAGAATTAATTAACATATTATACTTAGATAGGTACATATCGATAAACATTAATTACAATGAATATGTGTAGAGGGAGTGAGGGACCAGGTTTCAAAAATGTTCAACAGCAAAATTAATTTAGGTCTTTTTTTTCTTTTTAATAATATCTACAGCGGCGGTTCTAGCCTAGGGTTGGGGGAGGCCAAAACAAAAGTATTCACTATGGAAAAAAATTTAACAATTTAATTTTCAGTATAACGATAAAAAATTTCAGCATCATTTAAAAAAATTAATGTTAAACACTGTTTGACTATATAGTACTGGACTAGTAAAGAAAGATGATTTCTGGTTAGACATGCCGGCGCTAAATAGACAACCAGAGCATACCTTTTGACGTACTTTGTTTCGTGTTTATCTACGCTATCCTTGTGAATCTAAGGGACGTCTTCATCAGATGTATTCTAAATTGATGAACTCAAGCAAAACGTCGAAAATATGCAGAAGGTACGCTATGGTTGCCAAATTTTTCGCCAGCATGTCTTAACACTGAAAAAGTACATATTGTTCTTATGAAGATTTACTGGTCCAGTACTATATGTATAGTCAAAGTATGCACTCTTATTTTATTTTGTAAGTTGGTAACTTCCTAATTGGCCAGGTAATGATCGTTTGTACTCGGTTCACGCTAAGAAGTGCGCTGTTTATTTACTCTACAAAATGAGGCTTATCACTGTTTAACAATGTACATCGATACCGTTTCCTCTCTCCCCAACCAACCACAACGTCAGTAGATGACTCTGACGTCACGCACTTTTTAGCGTGAACAGAGTAGGTATAGAGGCAGTCGTCCACATAGTCTCAGAACTCCCGAATTTGAATCTATCTATGATATTCGGAAATTTGATTTAAAGTTTTTATTTCGACTCACTCGTTACCAAAAAATGCCCTTGACACCATCCCTCAAATTTTAAACCCTGGAACCGGCACTGAATACCAAACTATTGTAAATTCAATTACAAATTAGTAAGCAGCAAGTTTATTATTCCTAAAATTGAACGAATTATGTGAATATAACAAATAAAAAGTGAAAAAGTTAATAATATTCGAATAAAAGTAGTCATACTTCTGGGAGCTTAAGAATAATATCAACGTCTACATGTTGTCATATTTTAAAACTAAGTACCTACCTACAAGAAATACTCTCACCTCAAACGTTACCAGTGCAAGTGGATGCATTTCATTCATGAAACATCAACTAAGATTTATTTCAGATTGTCTTGGCATGTTATTCAACCATTTGTTTAGCAGTTAATATGGAAAGTTACGATTTTGCTATTGTAGGCCTACTTATTGGAGTGATTAAAAATACTTACCAGATCTGCGTCGATTATTAGTTTCAAATAACGTAAAACTGGAAAACAAAAAAGGTTGCTGGTGAACGTACGTTTTAGTGAACTCAGAAGAATTTCTAGATATTCCAAATCTGCAACAAAGAAAATTATTTAGGCAATGCATTTACAATCGATGAAAAGGCAGGATTCAAAGCTTTTGAACACTTTTGAAAAACGTTGTTGATGCTCAGTTCGTTCGCTCACTTCTTTACCTACTACTATTTTACATATTTTTTCCATCTACCCATTTTGGCCCAGCTCCTGACAGAGATTATTGTTACTGCATCCAGGCTATGATTCTGACTTACTGTTGATTTAAGTTTTGATTAAATTATTGAAATAAACCGTCACCACCATCTCTAAAGAGAAGAGCCATGAAGAATAGCTATTCGAATGAACATTTCCCTCTAATTTTCCTTGACACTCTGTGTAGGTGAGTATGTATGTACAAATTAAACCTTATAATGTGATGTATTTTCGACAGGCTAGACAACTTTACTTTTTGGAGAATATTTTTGCATTTATACAATACATCTTTGAGGTTTTCGAAAAAGTTCTTATTTGGCACAAAGGATAGATAGGTAGGATCTTTTCTTCTCTCCATCCGCTTCGAAATAATTTCTCTCAAGCTTTACTTTATTACTGAGAACTGTAACGATATAACATAGTTATTATTACCTCCTCATTAAAACTCTAACAATATATCGTTATAAGGTGTACGCAGTAGGTAGTACTCAGATGACTACAGTACTTCCATCTCACTCTTACATTCAATATCTTATTTAAATGAGATTATTCGCATTTTCACATACCTTTATATTTCATCCACATACAGTGGCTTAGGAATTGAGGGGTTTCGGGGTCAACCCCCAGAAATTTTTTGATTAACTCATGTTCCTCCCAAAATAACAGTCAATTACGCTGTTGGTTAAAAAAATTTTATCACCACCTTAAATTGTGCTCTGGCTATACCACTGTCTACATGTATATACACCACCTTGTAAAAGCGATGGGAAAATGACTGAAAAAACTATCAATAATTTCGTCAATAATAAGCACAACATTATTTTCTAACTACCAAATCAGGCAACAATCTGCTCTAATTAATTTTCCGAATAAAAAACAAGAAAAAAAGCTGTTTCATTAAATAATCACTAGTTGTCAGCTGCGGGCTCCGCCACCGCATAGCAATTTGATTTGAGACTTACAATTCTCCCAAGAGAAAACCCCAGTGAGAGAAAGAGAGATGGAGCATTTTTAAAAAATGTTTTTCTCCTTTTTCTCTTTTGGTTTTTCAATTTACAAACAATGAGGAAATGAGGGATGTACTTGGAGGAAAATCTAAAAGTTTTCACTAAGGGAAGCTACAGACTTCCTATATGGCTTCAAACCTTCTTTAAGACAACCCACTTGCTAAGAGTAATCGACTCTCTTACATAAAATGGCTCTCTTTCTTCCCTCACTCTCCGCCTCAGCTCTCTTCCTATTCTTCAGTTCATTTTCAAAAGATTTATTTGACTGCACCATGTATATACAGTGAGTATAGTATGCTTACACTTCAGTTTTGTAATTTTTTGGTGCTTCATGTCTGAGAAAGGGGGTGACAAAGAAGTATGAAATTTTGTGAACTTATTAATATTGTAAGGGAAATATGTTTAATACAGGAAAAAATGACAAATTTTTTGAGGTGATGAATGGGTCAAAATCTACAAATTTTTCTCTCAAAGGGCCATGTACTTTATATCTTCTGATGGCATATCTACATAGTGAGACCTTTCTTTTGACACTTTGATCATGAAAATCTGTCCGGCCATTCTTTCTAATTTAATGTCACAGTAAAAATAATTTTTTAGAAATCAAGATATAGATATAAAAATATGTAAGTATAGGAAGCAGTTACTTTTAACTTCTAGCATGGGCATCGAAACAGTCAATGAAGAATCATCAACATCAGTCTGTAAAGTGAGTTCCTCAACTTCTGAGTTGAAATTTAAATCATAATATCTGTTTGACAAACTCAGACTCGTCAGAAATTTCTGAAAAATTAATTGACACTTTTATTAAGATAACAACTGATGAAATGATTGTAGTGGAGACCAAGGTACCCTGGAACACATTTTTCCTTTTTGTTTCTGTTACAAGCTAGAATTCAGTTATAAATTTGGGACCAATAAATTTAAAAAAAAAGTTTAAACCTTCATTTACAAATACAAACCAAAAGAAATAATTAACATGGGATAGTTTTTTTTTTAATTCCATCTTAAAGGGGGTAACCTTTTTTGTTCTATGATAGAATAACCTAGTGTACCATCGAACTGAGGGTGATGTACCATGGTACATGTTAAATCCCATACAAAGAAAATATTTTTAAACTAAAAAATTAAATATATTTCATCTAATACAATATGCAGTGTATTGCATTAAAAAGTAAATATATTTAGGTAACAGATAATATCTGCTATTTGAATTTAAATACCTACCTAATATAATTATTATTAGGAAAATTGATGGTTTTTCAATTGTGACACTTTTTTCGTGAATTTACTAATTTAAGACATCTTTTACAGTATCTTAAATTTTCTCAAGATCCAATGTTTCATGTTTTTGGGCAGTTTTAATTCTGGAAATTATTTGTAAAAAACTGAAAGGTATTTTCAGTATGTATATGGTACACTAGAAAATTTACATCATAGTACACTAGGTTCATCTTCTAACTAGAAACTAAAATTATATTTAATCTAAGTGTTATTGAGTGCTGGTAAATTTGAATAATTAATTACTGACAATTAAACTTCTTTGAAACCCATTTAAAAATTTTAATGCTCAACTTCTCACTCATTGGTCACACTTTTTGTGAGTTATTAAAATTTTATTTTTGGAGTAATTTAGATAAATACTGCAATAACTTTCAAATAACAAACTGGATAACGATAATAAAAAAATTAAGTATTACCAGTTGTATGATACCTAATGCTATGGGACCAGTTTGTCCAAAAATTAAAGTGAAGTTAGTTTCATCCATGGTACAATTATTTTATGGTACTCTGGTCTCTCCTACCGTAAATAATATAATGTGAAAAAGTGATAATACATACATGGTTTTTGAAAATTCCATCGAATGAAGAATAACTTGGAGTATCCAAAGATAAATTAAACACATTAGGAAAGCATTCAAGGAAAATGGAAGTGAATGGCTCCTCTTTGTTTGAATTAATTAGTTTTAAGTTTTCAAGGAATGTGTTTTTAGGTAAATTCTCGTCATATAAAAATTGAGATACATAAGAAAGTAAGGGTTCACTGAAATAATACTCTATTTCTAAAGTGGTCAGTTTTAAAAAATAAGCTAATGTTAAGATTATAGAACTGAACTCAAATTCCGTTTCTATAAGTGAAATATTTGCTTTGAAACAACGTAAGCACAAAAATCTTCTCAGACATTCAAAAAATTCGACCAAATCCACTTCGATTAATCGTATATCCAAAGTATTTAAATTAGAGGCGAGCAGGCTGAGGTCATTCATCTTGAAGTAATTGTCTATACCATTTACAGACACTTTCTCATCAAAGGTGAACGATTCTAACCTGTAACAGAACCATCGGTTAATGTTAGTATGTAATGTAGGTAGACATGAAATAACGGTCCAAGATTTTTGGATTCCTGAATACTTTATACCACACCTTAAATTTTTTACACTAGCAGGTACCCTTATCAATATACAGAAGGAAAAAATCAGAGGTTAAATATTGGGTTTACCTCATTTCACCTCCTAAATGATTTTTTCTCAACTTATCCACCAAAAAGAGATTATTATTAAATCGATTTTGTTGAGCGAAATACGAGATTTCCAAATTAGTTTGGAATATGGAAATGATTTTCATTTCATCACCGAGTGTAGAAACATTGTAGAAATGAGTTTTTTTTATGAAATGCTTGTTATTTATTTCTTCACAACACTGTTTACATGTATGTAAGTGGCAAAATGTCACAATGAAAAAGGGCCGTTTTACATGGTGATGCTCACACAAACAACTAAGTTCACTTATCATAATATTCAATTATTATCTAAAATTCTGTTCATAAATGAAATTTACTTGTTTAATTGAATAAACAATAACCTCTTTTTCGAAGACTCATTGAAACAAGTATCGGACTTGACTAGTTAGCCACTTGTGATAATTGACTCATAGGGCTTACAGAAGATGCCTACAGCCCATGCTGCAACCACACACATCGTCCACAATCACTAACTTTGCTAACTTGTTAAGTAAAATACTATTTCATTGAGTAAACAACTGTCTCAGTTATGATAATAATAGGATGTTTATTCCCTAAGTGGCCAGGAAAAGTAGTTACTGCAAGAAACTGTACAATGTGTCTGGGTTTTTCATTTCTGAAGTACCTGCTACCATACAAAATGTACAGACTCCAGAATAACTGGATCTCAACGCCTAAAAAATTAACAATATGCCTAATCTATAAAATTTTAGATCCTGACAAAAATCAGGGACAAATTCTAATGGTTATATTACAATGAAAAAGTTGTGAATGGTGTAATCTAAATTAATTTTTTACTGTTCATTTCCATTAATATTGAATTCATCATAAAAATAAATTACTGGAAAATTCAGCAGGTACTTAAATTCTTTCGTAGAATCTTCTCAGTATTTTTTTTTTATTACATATTAGGTAGTAATATTATGTAGGCAGTTGATGTTAAAGCGCTATAAAATGAATTTAGGCTTAGATAGGTAATGCAGAGCGAGATTCAGGAACTTTTCATTGAAACACAAAAAAAAATTCATTTCACAGTGGGTTTTGCTCCCTGGACCCCAAATTTTTTCAATTTCTAATTATATTGAGGAAAATTACATGAGCTCCATGTAGCAGGACTTTGAAACGTCTTGCAAAGTAGGGGTTCGCAAACTGGGTGTGCTCCCCATATAGGAAGGCGCAAGCTTAGTGCATTTCTTAAAGATGGGTACAGATTTGAATCACTTTGCCATATCGAATTTTCACGGTGTTGCCATGTGTATACCCTCATATTGTGTCAAAAAAATGTTGGTCCTACAACTCAGGCCTTTCCCTGCGGATGATGTTGGTATTATGACAATACATTAAAGAGATGAGACGCATGTGGACTGAACACTTCATAAAATATGTGGACGTAGCTATATATCTTAAAATTTTAATGTACAGTAATACGACAGTATAACCTCCAAAGTATAAGATGTATTTATTTGTTGACTATCTACCCATTCATAATGAAGATAAGATAGGGGCAAAATAGACAAATGTGTATCCACTTCAAGAAATTTAAATTGTAGCTACAGCCCTTAACCACAGCTCCACCTCCGGGTAGCAATTTGATTGGAGATTTGTAATCCTTCTAATAGAAGACTCTATGTACAATGAGAAAGAGATTGCAAGAGAGAAAGAAAGAGCTGTTTTTTATATCATATCTTTCTCCTTTTTATTTTTCAGTCCGCAAACAATGAAAAAATGTGAGACAAACTTTGGTGAAAATCTAAAATTTATAGTCAGGGAAGCTGCAGATTTTTATCAAGGCGTAAAAGCTTCGTTGGAATAACCTACTTACAGAGAGTAGCCAATACCTTTATAAAAAATGGCTCTCTTCATGTTCACTTTTTCCTAGCATTTCTCATACTTTTCCTTTTGCTCCAATTTCCCCTCTTAATCTATATCATTCTCTCTCTCTCCTTTTCTCTAGACATCCCTCTCACTGGTAATTTTTCATTGTCTTCATTGTCTCTATATCAGTCTCTTCATTAAGTCCATCACTTTAGAGGAAAGAAAAAACATTACCTACTCCTAGAATGATGTGTGGATACAAGACGTTGTTAAGATCCAACGGAATTACCAAATTCAACGTAATTTTCTTGAAAAAGTATATTTGCAATATTGTTTTCAGAAGGAGCTCCATTTGTTTGCACTACAGAGTGAGATTGGAGAATTTTCTATTATTAATTCAGGAGACTATCTCATCCAGAGTCAGTTTTAAGTACTTTGCCACCCTGGGCTATAATATTTATGTCGCCTATTTTCCCCCTCAAACTTATAACTGTGGTTTTTTGTATTTTTTTCCCGAAATTTTGTCACCTCAGTGTTAGGCCCATGTATACCCGAGGGATAAGACCATTCGTGATCTCATCACACTCCAGAGGTCTATGTATGTATGTATGTACGTATGTATGTATGTATGGATGGATGTATCATATATATATATATAAAATGTGTGTGTATATATATATATATATGAATGTATGTGGGTATGTGTGTGTGTATATATACTATATAGAGGTGTGTGGAGGGGAGCTCGCGTGCACCACACTAAATGTTTCAGTCCACAAGCATTGAAGCCCATTTTTTCTTTTCTTTTTTCTTGAAATTTAGATAAATTTTGGACCAGTGATTAACAATCTAGCTATATGAGGATCATTTCAATTTAGATTTTATGTAGATATTGCTGCGACAAAACGAAGTCTCCTCCCTGACTACATTCACTGTAGTAAGTCAACGATAAACAAATATATGGAAAGTGAGTAATGTAACACTTACGCCTCAAAATTCTCTTCATTATAATATGTTTTACATTTACACCCTGCCACACCTCGTGAAATGGTTAATCTTCGAAGTTTTTTCAGTTGGCGAATGTGATGCCAGATCATTAGACAGCGGCAAATATCGTCAAATTTTCCAAATAACGAGTGCTCGAACTTGAGTTCAAGCACTTCGAGGTTAGGAAACAAATTTAACATACAACCTAAAGTGCGATTAGTCAGTGTTCCTTCGCACTCCATTTTTAGAATGGTGACTTTTTTTCTCACAATACTTTTTTTGAAAAGATTGACAAATTCGGAGCAGGCTGGTTCGCGACGTCCAACGTTTCTCACTCTCACCATTGACAAATATGATAAATTGTCGCAAAATGTAATTATCTTCTTCAGGTTGAAGCCAGTCAGACTACAGTCCTCCAGTTCCAGTCCTTTAATCATCGAACCACAATTCTCCCACAGGGTATCTGTGGCACCGTCCGCAAACTTGTAGTATTGGAACTTCAAGTGTAGTGATGATCGGTTGCACTTAACGAGTGTGTCCACAATATCCTTGAGGTCGTGTAGACCAGTGAAAGAAAATTTTTCTTTTTCCACGAATTTTCGACGATTACTGTTATTAAACCACCGTTTACAAACGAGTCGAAAATTTTTTCTATCTTCGACCGCTTTAAAATGTTGAAACATAATTTGCAAAGCCTGTAAAAACATAAAAACATAAAAATATGAGCTGTAAACTTTGACTAAATAGTAAAGGACCAGTAAAGCTCTATACGCCCAATGCACTTTTTAATGTTGGGACATGTCGGCGCAATGTTTTTTCGGGTGTTTTCGGTTGTGTCTGTAAACAGACGACAGACGAAAAGTATTCGAGAGAATAAAATGGCCAAACGGCACTTCGGGTAAAATCATTTTTCTTTTTATTTTGTCTATAAAATGCCCAATTTTGCACCAATAGCCACGAAATTTGAAATCAACATTTATTATCATTTATTGTTGCAGACTACCAAATTTGATGAGGATCGGCCGAACGATACTTTCATTGCCATTATTTTTGTTTTTATGTTGGTCATAAAACGTGTAATTTCGAAACAATACATGCAAAATGTGAAACAAATATTTATTGTAATTTATTGTGACATGCTGCCAATTTTGGGGCGGATCAACCGAATAGTATTTCCGGTAAAGCCTTTTTTTTTACAATTTGCATGATCAACTTATTACAAAAATTATCCACATATTCGTGTTTTCTTTCTTTTTATTTTTGTTATAACCTTTTATTCTACTCACTACTGCGATTTATAAAATATACCAATACTGCTGCCAACCTTCCACAACAAAATAATATTTATTTCGCATGAAGTTAAAGCGAAAAAAAATAAAAAATTAAAGCTTATCTTTTAAAAACTCGTTTTTAACACGAACTTTTTTTATAACTTTATTGTATTTCTTAGATTTTATTAGAAACTAGCTTTGGAGGAGGGGTCTATGTCCCCTCTCCACCCGCTACAGTTACAAATTTTAGATGACCAAAATCATATACCTATTTATGGGAATTACCTTCAATGTCCGACGGTGACGAAATATTAAACAAAAAGCACTTTATAGGTGTATATATATATATATAGTAATACGCGAAGCGTCCAGTTTTGTTCTTGTATTTTCTCTTAATTCTTTTCAGGAGAAATCTGATGGTGGAAATGAATTTTCCGTTAAAAAGTAGAGGGGTGACTGCTGAAAATTTGTTTTAGCCATCATTAGTTTTTGAAACAAATGACAAATTAAAAGACGGCAAATTTCTCATTAATTTGCAGTTTTTTATGGCCGATTTGTGAAAAACTAATGGCGATAAAAAAATAAATTTTGTTACAGAACTGGAACAAATTTTCTTCTCTTTTCAACAATACAAACCTCAGCTTTGTAGCTTAAATAGTAGTTGAGAAATCGTGAAGTGAGTGAAGAGCAGTTTTTTTCAAAATTAAAATGTTGTGAATGTTGTAAAAAATGCGGATAACTACCTATATAAAAAGTGGGATTGAATTTTATAATAATAGATTATTACCATATGTTATTGTAATATATATTGTCGTCTATTTTTAAATATGACAAACATATTTGTCGACACTGTTTTGAGTTCTAATAATTCAGGTACTCGGCCCTGCAAACAAAATACTGTTATAATTCCTTCAAAATAATCTAAAATACCCACACCGAATATTATAAAAATATGTGAATATTGTCATAATATTCAGCACCAAATATGCTGGTCCTTTGATTATATCGCAAGTCAGCATATCCCTATAATAACAAGTCCTTACTTCACTTAGTCTGTTCACCATGTATATTTATATACCTTGAATGGGTATATAAACCCTGGTTACGAAGTAAACGATGTTCAGTTGTTCAGTTTAAGACACAGTTTTAAATACAGTGTTTAATAGACAGTCTTTGTACATTCTAAGGGCTTATCCCAATAATAAACCTGATTATCAGTCTTTGAAATATTATTTAATGTACTTGTGTGGTACAGATTATTATTCTATTAAAAGTTTTTAAATTATTCTTTGTGTTCGAAATATTTTATAACATCTCTCAAAAGTTAAGGTCCACAATAGTTCGTGGCTAATAAATTAATTATTTAAAAATATTATAGAGATATTGATACTTTTCTGGTATTATTATTTCATGTATGGTGTAACACTGAAAGTAGTCTAAAACTATACTAAAAAAACTTCTTTGATGCCATTACAGTTATCATCTTAATCAATTTTTCATTCCAAGAAATGATGCTTTTAAATTTCACATTGTCTTATATTTCTTCAGCAGCTAACAAACTTCATACAATCATAACATACCATTTACGCATATGAACTTACAGACAATTAATATGATCATCAAAATTCAGAACACTTTTTTCTTTAAAATCTACTTTTTCTAGCAAGATTTGCTGCGCCAGAAATTTTTATTTTGTTTTGTTTTGTTGTTTTTTGAACAATTCTATATTTCACGTTAATTGAAATATTTTCAACCAATTTGACCTTTCATATTCTACATGTAAAATAGCTTGTAAAAAGTAAAATATTATTAGGTATTTCGAAATATTTAAACATAGGCTAACTCATCTGATTCTTTTTCCATCTTGTTAAAGTAGGTGTATACTAAAGAATTAATTTTGGTGAAATTAGTTCAAAAATCTGAATTAAAAAAAAAAATCAACTACGTAGCCTATTCAAACATCATCCTACTATTATAGATTTTCAAATATGAGGAAAATAAATCTGTAGAAAATGAACGAACTTCCTAGGTACATATGTTTCTCAAATATGTGTCATCAGTTGTTAAAATAGGTTTATGCCAAATAAGCTATGTTTTTCTGTAAGTGAAAGGTGTCAAAATATCTACATTCTGAAAGTGTAAGTAAATGTAAAGAATACATTGTGAAGAATTATTATTTTGCAAATTCTTCCCAGTATCTTACAATTCTTCACATTCTTTACCTTCTTTACAATCTTTACATTTTTTAGACTCTTTATGTAAGCTATTATTTACATTCTTTCCTGTAAAGAATTAAAACTGTATAAAGTTAACAACGTTGTTTAGGAACCATACTTATGGAGACAATTCTTCTGGGAGAAAAATAGAACAAAAAAACAGAAAAATTACATATTTTGTGATTTTTCATCATTCTACGGATTTACATTCCCAACCACTAAATAAAGATTTATAGATTAGGTTGAAACTTGAAATCTAGTTTTATAGACAACAGAAGGAACATTGACTGGTCTAAGGTGAAGTATCAAAATTTAAGTCTCCTTATAATGTTGAGTCAAAATAAAACCTCACACGTTTCCTATGTTCCAAGCTTTTTTTTACCTTCCCAATAATGGAGACTAAAATTATGGAAATGGAAACAAAAAATAACGAATGTTACGGTAAATTTGTGGGGTCTATTCTTAATTATTGATCAATAATTAAATAAGTAAAAAATACGTCAGACACAATATCAAATGTTTAGTTCAGTTTAGATTAACAAATTTGATTCCTCAATTTATTCCCACGTTCTCCTACATTCGATCATTTTTATAAATTAGAATTACAGTTTATAAAGTATAATAAATAATAAAATAGAACTCAACTTTACGATAACAATCTGGTGGTGTGATGGGGAATTTTCACACTATATATACTCTCCGATTTCAACTGGCCAAGTAATCGGTACGTTTTTCGATCACTTCACCATTATTATAAAATGATATACAATAATTAAAGGTTCTTCAAGTTCTGGAATTCACTTTTTTCTTCTTGTGTTTCCCATTATTAAAAAGTAGGTTTTTGAGAAAAAGAATTATGAATTTTAATGGTCACATTAATTGTCAGTAAGTTTATATGTATTGGTGGTATGTTATGACTTATGATTATACGATATTTGTTGGCTGCTGACAAAATATTAGACAATATGAAATTTAAAAGCATTATTTCTTGAAATGAAAAATTGAATAAGATTATAAAGTATGATAAATAATCATATAATTTCAAATAAAACCAAAGAAATATAATAAAGTTCGAAATAAAAAACAGAAAATATGAACATATGGTTAATTTTTATAAAAAGAAAGTTCATGCAAATTAGAAAAAAAAACACTTGCGCAGCAAGCTTTGCAAGAAAAAGTAGATTTTCTTTCTTTGAAAATCACCTATATTACCCAAATTCTTCTAAAAAACTAATACATAAAATATTTTTATTTTTTGCAAAAAATATTCAATATCCCAATGATATGATGCATGCGATAAAATATGCTGATTAAGTATCATGTTTTCAAAATATTTTATGAATGTGTCATAAATTTTTTTTGTGAAATGAAAAATTATTCCAAGTTTTAACAAGCAAAATTTTATGAAATTATTTAATGGTTTTCTTTCCTGCAGTGACGAGAATTGTGGATTATATATATATATATATGTATATAAAAATTTATACGAGAAAAAAATAACCCACATTGTAAATCATAGTACGGTGTAGGTCTAAGTTCTGATTACGAAAATATTAGCAGGGATTTTAATGTCTGTATTCAAATCTAGTACACGGCAGCAGGTGGGGGTGGCACGAAAATTGACTTTTTTCTAAGATCGTGTTGGTTTTAGGTTAAAACGGGGGTTTTCTCGATGAAGGATAAAAAACGATTTTTTCAGGACCGTTATCAGAAGGGTAAAAGAGGGAAAATCACACTGAATAGCTAATAAGATGGAAACAAATTGACCAATCAAAACCAAAATTGCTAAGTCTAGTCCTTGTATGGGAGGTACTGTTTATACCAAATTTCGTGACTATTGAAAGATAATCGCAACTTTTATCGAGATAACATTAAAAATTAGCACCTCCAACAGTTCCAGGGAATGAACCATCATACCAATAGGAACCAAATTTGGAAGCATGTTAGATATATTTCAAATCAATACCTGTACCAAATTTTGTGACTATAGCTTGAAAATTACTCCTTACAGAGCCATTAATCTGCTAAAACTGCAACAAAATCACTCCATCAGATATACCATAAAAAGCCTACCCGCACCAAAATTGGTCGGTATTGTTGTTAACCTAAAGTACATACGTATACTAAATTTCAGAAAAATAGCGACCTGTACGCTGTTCTATAAAAAATGAATATTAACTGACCTACCAGACCGACTATGTGCCCGATCCGAACCAAAAACAATACGGTTCTTCCTTAGGTGACTCCGATTATGTGTTTCAAATTTCATAACCATCCCATCAAAATTACGCCTGGAAACGGACTCAACGCAAAAGGGGGTATATAAAAAAAAATTAATTTTCAAAAATAGAGCCAAAATGCTCAAAAAATCATGAAACAAAATACGTATCCACTCCCACTCTTATGTCCGACTACTCGGGCAATTTTAATAAGAAAATTTTTTTCAAAAATCTACTTAAAAAAAGTAAAAAAAAGCTTTAGCGGACGTACCGTCCGGTCGATCCGTACCAAAATTGGTAGCATACTACAATTTATTATTAATAAATATTTTTTACAAATTTTGTACATATGGTTCCTAAATTCCGCATTGTATGACCAATATAAAAACAAAAGTAGCGGTATCGAAAGTACCGTCCGGTTCATTCGCACCAAAATCAAAAGGTCTGGTCCTCGACTAAGTTCAAATATTAGTACCAAATTTCGCGATTATCGGACAAAAATTGCGATCTGTACCGAGGGAACAAGAAATTGAGTTATATCTATCTATCTATCTATTTATGAATCTATTTATATACCTATATGAATTTGAGTTATTGGTGCCAAAATTTTCCTGAGGTCATGAAACGAAAAACGCACCCACCTCAATTCTGGGGGTTAATATCGCACCAAGCGTAATAAATAGATTTTCTGAAGAGAACCTACTTAAAAAGGTAGTTTCTCGATCCCAGTTAAAACTGGTCTGTGATATCGTTACAGAAGTGGCTTTTATATATACCTAGGTATATAAATATACATGAATTTCTGATTTTTATGCCCAAAGAAACGATTTTTCACGAATCGAAAAACTATCTCAGTCGCGATCACAAGTTCGCTAACTCACACGATCTTAAATAATAGATTAGAAAATTTTCTAAACGACGAGCACATTTTACCAAGTTTTAGAATTGAAGAGAAATTGGCGCAGGTACCAAACCCACGAAACAATTCTCTTTATAATAAACTACAATAAGTTTCCGTTAGGCATTTTACATCATACAAGGATGGTCGATTGCTGCTTTGTTGTACTCTATACCTAAAAAGGTAGCTACCTTACATCGAGAGCCTTGATTCACAGAATGAATTTTGAACATAATAGGCTATTTCCAAGGACTGTCTTGCAGAGAATTATCTAACAATTAGTAGTAAATATACAGCAATATACATATATAGGTATCACCTTCACGTGATCAAGTATACCAGTATTTTCTATTTCGAATCAGAGGGTAAGGTATTTTATATCTTCGAAAGTGGATTTTGGTATAAAACTAAGGAAATTCTTAGGTTGAGAAATAAGTTTTCTAATACCTAACTGGTAGGTACTTCGTGTATTTACATAATTTATCTTCGTTGTTGCCCAGTGGCGATTCCAGAAACGTCATCTTGGGGGAGAGAAATGACAAAATTTTGTGGACTTGAACTTTTTTTTTGACGAAAAACGTCTTTCAAAGAGGGGTACTTCATAAAACAAATGTGACAAAAAAAAGGTAACAGCCAAAATTATGCCATAATTAGCCCTTTTTCTAGCCTGCCGAAGTTTTTAAGCTCAAAATTATTACGTTATCATCCCTTCCAGATGCTAAAATTTTTAAGTACAAAATGATAACCAGTGTATTGCATATTCCCTGACGAGCCCCGCAATATCCTCAGACTATCTTCTAAATTAATAGATAAATATATAGGTAGATAAATAAATAAATAAATAAATAAATAAATAAATAAATAAACAAAGAAAATAAATAGATAGGTAGGTAGGTATCTACCATATGAATAAGTTAACGTTAGAAACGAGTTTTTTAAAGATGAGCTTTTATTTATTTTTGGCTTTAGTTTCAGGCGAAATAAATATTATTTCGCTGCGGAAGGTTGGCTGCAGTATTGGTATATTTTTAAATCGCACCAGAGAGTAGAATAAAAGTTTACAATAATAAATAGATTTATTGCAAATTGATTTGAATATGTTATAATGTAGGGTGATGGGCATTATCTCAGAGGAAGCTGAAGGGGCTGATGACGTCATCATTTTGGATTTGGAATTTGGTGGCATTGTCAGTGGTTTAAGTGGCATCCTATTGAGGTTTTGGATACCGTATTTCTTTATCGCATATTGATACGGATACATTAAAGATGTTTTCCGGAAACATCGGTAGTGTCTTCGACGCCACCACATTTTCTCACAATTTTTAATTTCAACTTGGAAAAAAATAATAGAGAAAAAAACTGGTGGAATCGGACCGCTTTGCTCCCATTTTTACGCCCATGCAAAAATGATAGTATCGTGAGTATTGGGTCATTATATGTTGAATTTATTGCGTCATATTAATGCTTTCAATGCTCAATGAAAAGGTACCATTCGATTGGAGATGGCAAAGTCAGACAACTAAAATGAACATTAAGTATAAACTTTTTTTTTTGTTCCTTAAAGAATTTTTCATAGTTTTGTTTTTAGATTCTGTGGTCGAACTTCCATTTTTCTCTCCATGTTTTTTATTTTACCTTTTTTTTTGGCGTTTGGAGAGGGGGAATTTCGCTATTTCCTCACTTGGATCTGTCACTGTTATCGCCTTAAACCGAAAAACGCTACCAAACACGAAGAGTCATTTTTTGAGTTTCAAACCCAACAATAGAACCATGAAATGAGACCATACTGAGCACAAGAGGGTTGGTGATTGTGATTTTCCAGTCAGGTGACCAGCTGCTTACATTCGCAATGAATTTCTCTACGTATATGAAATCCCTCTTTCGTATGCAACTCCCAGTCCCCTAACCCTTATCTATACGGTGTTCATCAGAAGCAGAATTTCCTGAAAGATGCATATTTCACTCCGCTGGATACTTACGAAAGCAAAAATTAGCGGGCTATCGCGGGATGTAGCTAAGGGGAGATGGTATGAGGCTCATCTTTTGGTCAGTTGGCAAAATTGTGCAAGTTGTTTATTAGTTGGAAAAATTGCGCCTAAGAGAGAAAAAAGGACATAATATACGAATGTGTTAAATTTTTTTTATTGTTTTTTTTAGTAGTCGGTAATTTCCAAAATTTCAGTTGGCAGTTTTCATTCGGCTCTGTGAGCAGAAACTCCTCGTTATTTTTTGAGGAATTCATCGATGAACCCAGAAAATTAAAATAGGAAATATGCGGCGTAATTATAAAAACATGCAATCGCATTTCGATTCGCTGGAAGAAGGGGGTCATTCGCAATAAAGCGCTGAGAGGGCTCAAGCCTCTTAAGATTAAAAAAATTATTTTTATAATTCGTGCTACAAAATAGTTTTTCATATTAGAGTCGAATGAGAAATAGTGGGTGTATGAGAAAAAAAAAAATAATAACAATAATAATAATAATGCGTAGTCTGAAAACTTTGGCCTTCTTGGACTTTATCCGAGTGCCTATCACACTCTATCAATCAGCGATCACACCTTTTTGTTTATAACGAGAGGAAGATAAAACAGCAGATTCGAGATTAATTCGTGTGATCGACCAATGAGCGTTCGATCGTTGTAAATTCGATAAATGAGATTTCAAGCGTATTAATTACAGTCGAAAGAACGAAAAAATTTATTTCTTCAAATCCGTAGTATTTTCCATTCGTATCGACAAAAATTCTGAATATTATACATGAATTTGGAGGAAAAAAATGAAAGAAAAGGAGCGAAGGCCAGAAAAATATTCAGGACCTAAACCCAAAACTAAATGTTTTCAATCTTCGTTTTATTTTAATAAGAAATCTGCGAAAAGAAAACAATAATAACGCATAAGAGTTAACTAACCTCATCTGGAAACTCCATTGCGTGAATTTAGAGTATAAGCTAATTAAACACCAAGAAACGACCAGGCATTTGAAAAAAGATAACGCGATTTTCGTGACCCAAAAACGATCAAATCGTAACGAATTCACTCACTTCAACTGGACGAGGAGACCATTCACTAAATGAACCGACAACAACAAATACCACATGGGTTTGGGTAGCGAGCTGAGATTCTCATCCAGTCCACGCAAGAGAAGAGCTTAGAACGCCGTAATAAAAGACACAAAAGATGTATGTCAGTGTTGCCACATCACGAGAACGAAGTGCAGACATGCGCACGCATATAGAACAAGTCAAAAAGAGTTTCTTAAAATACGGACATCCGAGATTAATGGTTTCTAGAAATAAAGGCCAAAATTACCGAACGTTATTCAAATTTTTGTTTGCCACGACACACAGGCAAAGGCGAAGTTAGGTTAAAACTTGTTAGAGGCTTGAAGGTCCTGCCATTTTCTCCTTGAATGACAATAAGTATGGTTAGGTAATATACAGTCATATTTGTTAGTTTGCTTTTCTTAACAGCGCCTACCAGTTTTCGAATTTTTTCTGCTCCGCCTTTCCCCAGTTTTATGTTCTTTTGACCTCAGCTGCAGCTACAGGGTGTCCTGGTAATCGATCGCATAAATTCAGCGGCAGGTTAATATAGCACCCGATGAGACAAGTAATAAGTATGCTAATAGGTATTAAAATTGCGTGAGAACTGAGTAAGCTTAGGAACCTAATTTTTTTGAAGATTATTAAAACCTGAATTTTTCTCAACTCCTTCAAAATACAATATAGGCCACCAGTTGGCATAACATTTTTTATTCGTCCGATCGTCTCTTCGTGTACCTACGACATTCGTACAACTCGTATTATTTACATTATACGTATGTATTGCTCAGTTCCTGGTACCTATTTTGAAATTACTCCTACTGAAAACATGCTATGCAATCTTTATGTATACGCGTACACAAAACGTAGAATATATAATTATGTTTTACGTGACCATTTTATTACTTGTTTCATCAGGTAAGTACCAACCGCAACAATGTGTGCTAGATGATTCCTAGCTAACCCCGCATGTAATGTATTAATTATTTTCATTATTTAATTATTAATTCACGAATATTGCAATAGCGAAACAAATTCTTGAAGAAATTCAATCTTAGTATTACAGACTCACGGGAAACATATAGCATGGGAGAACTGAGTGAAAAAATAAAAGAAGAAAATCTCGAAGTGGCGACAGAGATTCATTCTTCCCGAGGAAGTCGAGTGCATTTATTTGTGGCCTGTCGATGTATTCAACCTCGCAGAATTTACTGCACATGATGCATCTATTGGACGCTGGAGGTTCTTCCGTACTCGTAAGCAGATTTTAGCACCTATTTTCTATCAGGAATCCTGAACACCAATCGGGACGAGAGCTGTTACTCCACGAGACATTAAAATATGTATTCTGTTATTAGGTTTGGCAACACTGTTCCCAAGAACCTATTACAATCACCAATTCATTTTTTTCCTTTTTTTTCATATGATTTTAGGCAAAATTTTCATCTTAACTTCTAATAATATCATAGCTGGATTCAGGCACCCAAGCAGTATCACTTGGAGGGGTGTAATGGCTTCATTTTTACATGTTTTTCAAAATTTATGATATTTTTGTCAAATATTGAAAAATTTGTAACAAAGTGCTAAATTTTCAAACAAGCAAAAAAAAAGTTTATTGTAATATTCAAATAAGGAAAACCTGGATGAATTTATACACATGTACACAGAGAAAGACACAAACACACATATACCTAAGGTAACTTCTTTATAAATAATTACTCGTTGTACAGTCAAGAAAGTTGCAATTATGGATAATTCTATAATTAATTAGTTTATAAATATAATTTAGCCTGTGATAAATTTTTATCATTAACCATTTTTAATGTGATAACATTTTTATTTTCAGTACCCAGGTTCCGTTTTACATTCGATTGTTATTTTCCTTCCTTCTTTGCAATGTTTTTTCCAAAATTATCGATAACATATTGAAATATATTCCCTGCGTTTTGTATTTAATCTTGACATATCGACAGTATTACCAAAATCAATCGGGCAGAAAAGGAAATTCCATGCTAAGAAAACAATTTTGATAGTTTGTGGCAAGATATATCAATTAATTTTTTTAGTTATCAAAATTTGATAATAGAAAAAAATGAAAATGTCATCACATTAAACGTAATTCAGCCTACTGATGCTCTCTTTTTTCTTTTCTTTTCACATTCTTCCTTCCCCTGAATTTTTTTATATCCTTAAAACTGATATTTGAGAATAAGAAACAGTTTATATTAGTAGTTTTAAAAAGATTGAAGACATTGCCACATATAATTATGTAAACAATCTACAAAACCTGTCCTGCTAACAGTCTATTTGAGTGATGAAAAAAATTTTTGCTTCAGTTACCTATTATTTTTCATTTTCAAATGTAAACAAAAAGAGTCCAATTTCAAAGTAGTACTCTAAAAAAAATACTGGTTTATGTATCACATAATAAAATATGAGAAATCAAACTTTAGCCAATTTTGAAGCCACAACATCAAATTTGAAATGAGTACCCTAAGAAACTACTATAATACCTATAATAAAATCAAATGTGAATTAAAAATTTTTCCCAATTTTACAGCCCCTTTAGGTTGAAGAATAAGTTGAATGAAAAAATGAATGTAAAATTTGAAATCAGTAACCTCCAAAAAATACATAATGATGTATCACATAATAAAGTTTATAAATTCAAAATTGGCCCCTGGGAGTCAAACAATGGGTCAAATAGAAGAACAAACATCAAATTTGAAATCAGCACTCCAAAAACACATACCTACTCATTGATGTATTATACAAAAACATAAATAAATTCAAAATTTACCCCTCTTAGCCTTCAAGTAGTTAAAAAATTGGTCCAATGAAAAAATGAAGAACTAGTGTATTAATTGCCACTGAGAGATCAATTAGAATAAATGTTACTTATTAAGTTCTTCTTTTTGGTGACTAGATGGAGATTATTAGATTATATTAATATTGATAGAAGGAATTAAAACAATCTTTACCTATTTACCATGGAAACATTAATAGAAGGAAGAAGAGAAAACAAGCGGTAATATTATTTGGGATAGAAGAAGGTGAATTATTAATATCATCAATATACATTTACCGGTACTTCAAGTAAAATTGTTATTTCAAGGATACATGTGTGGAAGATGATGATGAAGAAGTAGAGGAGGAGGAAATGCATATTGAACGTAGATATGGAAGTTTTGAAGCTACCTAAATTTCTTCTTCATTAAAGCAGCAATGATGAGAGAATTTAGTGAGCAGAGATTAAAAAATTTCTTATGTCTAGATAATGTAAAAATGTGCGGTGGATTTTGATTTGTTGGATTTTGTCATCATAGATAATTTGTTTATAGGGCCAGGGTTCAGTGAACATCAGTATTCTGTATTCTCACACGTAATTATTTTTCTCAAACAAAGTTTTATATCCTTTTACTTTTAATTTAATAATTTTTACATCGGTCAAATTTTACAACAAATTTGCAACAAAATTGGCAATGGGGAGATGTCACACCCCCCTACACCCCCCTTGCTGGGCCTCTGGCTGGATTGCACGTCATTCATGTTCAATCAATGAGGAAAGAGTAGATTGTTTTCTGCATTATTTAATAATTTTGTTCCATAGAAAAGTTGAAATAAGCATTTAATTATTTTGTCATTAGTTTATTAATTATCCGTTGATTTGTCTTATCCATTTGAGTAAATTCCATCTCATGTGAAACTTTACTTACATACTTGGCCAATTCAATAATCGCATGTAAGTGGACTGTCTTGCTGCAAGTAATTTTGTTATTTTTCATTATAGGTGTAAAGGCCAAACCTGTTGCAGTTTTGAATCAAAACAGCTTGTTATTCTATGTTTCCTGGTTGTAAATTATTGATCTATTACATTAATTATTGATTTGTAGTCTTGGCCTTCCCTCAAAAAACCTAATAACCCTTCTAGTTTTTTTTGTTTTTTTCACTAAAGGTGCAAAGGCCAAACCACTTGCAGTTTTGAATCAAAACAGCTTGTTTCTTTTTTTCATGATGCTAAAAAATATATGAGGAGAAAAGTGACTTAGAAGATAAAAAGTACCTACATGATGCGCAGTTACTAACCATTCAGACCATTTCATCTGGCACAACATGTTAAAACAAGTTCTGCTACTTGATGACTTAATGCGTAAAACAATTTCCTCCTTTTCCTGACCAAATTTTCCAGATTTGACTGAAACAGGAAAATTCAAAATGTTTACCTATATTATTTTTACACTTCCTCTGGCCACTAAAAGTTTGAAAATAAATTTTGAAATTAGGCCATATTATTGGGCCAAAAGGAAGTTTTTTTTGGTCATTATCGGTTGCATCCATGTTCCAGGTTTTGAAAACCAATCGTCAAACACACTGTATATTATGTATGTATAGCTCGCACCACTCTAGAAGCTATTGAACTAGTTTCTTTTTCACTGCATCAGAAAACTGTGTCCAATCTTTCTTGACGAATTACAAGATCTAAATTTGTATTGCCAAATGGTCGTTGCTTGCCTACACCCTTACTAATTAAACTATAGAAATCTTCCCAAAGGTCATAATATAGTGCTTATCTGATGAGATTGTTTAGAAAACCTAAACCCGCGATACTGACTAGTGAGAAATTTAATGAATAACCTACCCACCTATCTAGAATACAATTTTTATATTCACCAGCTAAAATTCTTGAAGTGAATATGTCATAATTTTAATACCTACTTCAAATTATTTTGAAATTGGACATGTTTTGATAAGTGCTGGAGTGGTGATTAAGAATAAAAAGCAAATAATCTCTTGATAAGCTAATGTCAGTATGGCTAATACTCACTTTTCACCATACATATAATAAACGTATAAGCTGTTAATTATTTCACAAAATTATTTCGCCAATTATTCCGTCCCTGCGTATGTGCCACTACCCACACAGACACACAAAAAAAAGTACGTTGTCTCCTCCGACACAACGAATACTTCAATGTTACCAGAAACTCAGGACTAGTATAAGACAAATTGCTGCGGAGTGGCGCTTCAGGGTTTGTTTAATATAAAAATATATGTCACAGTCAAAATCAAAAATCAAGAAAATTTGCGAATTTTCAGTCAGAAAGGAAATCACTAGGAAAAAGACTTGATGTCCCCATTTCCTGTATTTGCCTGATTAATTTCAGACAGAAATGTAAATTTTTTTTGATTTCCAGTTATATCAAATTAACGTTTTTCGTTGGAAATTAACCCAATCAAAATCGATAATCACAAAACCTGATTTATTTGTTTTACAGAAAAATCGACTGTTCAACATGTGTGGTGTCTGTAGTATAGAGAGATTTTCATAAAAAAAAAAAAAAAGATAGCAAAGGGTTGATGCTCCTTAGTGTTGAGTTGCCAAATGACCTGAACAAAATCTACCGATGCTAAGGGTAGTAACTACTTGGTTATGAGTTATGACCAATGTATGGAAAAGAAAGGCCGAATTCGTTGAGGAAATTTTTTATTGCTAAAAATGATGAAGATATTGAAAATTATCCGCATAAAGGGTTAGGGTTGGGGATGATGAAAATTATCCGTTTCATGAGAAAAGAAAACAACTGATAGGCTTAGTATTTTCCTATTTTGACCTAATTTTTTTTAATATATGCAGGCCTATATACATATACGTATGTATGAATATGTGTGTGCGTGTGTGTATGTATGCAGCTCTCAAATTTTGTGTTTCGATTTTGAGAAAACTATCAAACGGATAGAGATGAAATTTTCACGAGAGATAGTTAATTCTTATATAAGAGCAGATTTGAAGTGTTTGTTGTCTTACCAGTTAAGCATTTTTTTTGGGAAAATAAAATAAACTTACCGATGGTGTCCAAGTACGTAACATTTATCTAATTATTTCAATTCTTCATAGAACATGCTGCGAGCATAGTCGTGGAGGATGAAAAAGGAAGAATGGAGATGCTTCTTTTGAATTTTGAAAATTAGTTTATCATCAGTCTAAAATATTTCTCACATTTAGCAAGAGTAAGCGTTGTTCACTCTTGTTTTTAAATGCTATTTGACAATAACGGAATGCATCTTCTCCTAAATACATTCTCTGACCTTTCTTTAAGATGCCCATAACATAATATTAAAAACTGTTTTTCAAACCAAAACCTTTGACTTGACATTTAGTCGATTTTCTGGCAGTATTTTCTATTTTAATTTCTTGAATGACTACGACGACAACATATCGTACTCGAATGTTAATTCTCTTTCTTCACATTAATTTTGAACATTTTTCTATTGTTTTTCTGCTTCTTGCATAATGTTATATTGTTATGACTAGTTTTAAAATTAATAGATACTATTAACGGAGAAAGTTTTTTAAAAATTGGTAACGACAAATTTTTTTGCCAATTTTAAAATTCATCGAAAAAAAAAAAAAAAAAATATTTAAGAAAAATTTTTCTAATTATGTACTTTGAAAAAATTAAAATGTTTCAAAAAAAGCCCATGAGCCAAAAAAAAAAAAGTATTTTAAAATTTAGTTTCAATAATGGGTACCTAAGCACAATGTTGTACATACTATTTTCTGTAATTAAATGAATACCTGTCTGCAATTACTTCTTTCAGTAAATTAAAATGACCCTATTTGGCTATTTATCTTTGTTTCACATTCAAAATGGGTTCTCAAGAAATATTATTTCAACTTTTCTATTAAAAATTATTTTATGGAACTTATTTTTCTTTTCACTCTTTTGCACGTATTATTAAATCGTATTACGGGATATAATAGGTACGTTATGTATTTTAGTTATTTTTATTTCGCTATTGAGTGGGGAAATAATGATATTAGATGGTAACACTGTCAAGTTGTTTTATGAACAATAATAGTGTTTTCGATTTTCCAAATAATAAAAATGGTTACATTCGGCAGTGGTTCTTTATTTTTGTAGCTAAATTTAACTGCATTTTATATCATATTTTTTACAAAGTAAATAATTTATAAGACTGAAATATTGACACAACGGATTAGTTTTTTATCTTTATTTTTATTCAAATTTATTTTTTATATTTTGGTTCATATTCGAACATTTCCAAGTTCAACCATGTAAGACAAATTAAACGTCATAATTACTGAAGTAGGCACCTAATTTAAACATATTTATGGACCTGTTTGAATATGTTAATGTTTTGCTTGTTAGTTGTGCTCGTATATTTCACACGTTTTGTAAGAGGCACGTTTGTTTAAAATTAGTTGAAAACGTTTTTTATTGCCACTCGAAGTTTTACTACCTAGCAGTTAGGGGAATTTGTTAGCTGAAATATACGTTTTACATCATCTACGTTTTCACTGGTGAAAAATTACCTTGATATGTTATTAATAAAGCGTCAAAATTAGGTTCATTTTCATCGACAATGTGGCTTTGCTACCTATTTGAATTCTATAATTTTTACATTACCTCCAACGATGACGTTGTAATTCAGAAAAATTTGGAAGAGCCACTTTCTGAGAGATATTTTTCATTAATGTCATTGAATTTTCGAAGTCATTTGATTGATATTCAAAGTGACATTCGGTAAAACATGACAAACTACAGAAATTATAAATTAATTCATTTTCTCTTTTCCAAGAAAATCTGTCGAGTCGACTGAGAAAATTTCATATTTTGAATTTTCCAAATGATAAGAAAATATTGAATTTTTTTTTTTTTTTTGAAATAGGAAAGCATGAGAGAAATGAATTAATGAGTTAGTTCATTAACATACGAATTTTAATGCGTTTGAAATAAAACTGAATAATTGTGAAAAAAAGCATTTTCTTGGTTAAATGGTCCAGCATGTAGCTAGTACCAGTTAAATTCATCTGTATGGCAAAATCTGACCGAAATGATTATTTCCCAATGTCCAAACTGGAGTTATATTCTTCTATTTCCTATTTTTCCTTCTTCTTTGTTCTTTCTTATATTCTTCTTTGTGTGAGAAACATTTGATAAGATTATATTTTTATAATATGACATTTTTATTCTATAATACGCTGAAATTCCAAGTTATTGTTTCTTTTTGCATATTTTCCTATCTTATTATTTTTTCCTTTCGCAACATATAAGATTCATTTATGACATTTAATACCATTCCAGTTTTGTAAAATGTTTAATTCTTTTTGTAGTGTCCTCTAAGCAGTTAATTACAAAATTCAAGAGAATGAACCACATGTAATGAAGTTGTAATCTTATAATCAACAGAGGAATTTTCATAAAGTTGCAATCAGTTAGTCATTTACCATGAAATGTATTTTCTGCCTACAAATGTTATGACTTATGATTTGTAGGTATCGAAAATTTCTGATAAAATCAAGGCAGTCTTCTAAAAAAAAAAAAAAAAATTCATTTGACTCGATGTGATTTTTATCAGTATGACTGAGAACTGAATGATGAATCTTGTAAAATGTTAATAGCACTTAAATCAGGTTGAAATTTGGATGGATATACCAGATAGTTTCATATCATAAATCATGTCGTACTTGTTTTTATCGCAAAGAGGGAAAAAAGTCATTAAAACTGTATAAAAATTATTAGTTGTACTTCATAACAGAACAAAGAAGTACATTAGAAAACGAACAATATTAAACATTGAAATATTATTAAAAATCATGAACACCCTCAATTATTGTTCTCATTGCTAAATAAAATTGTATAGAGTATCAACATTTATTTTCAATCAATGAACAAACTTAACTTCTCCAATGAAAATTCTGGGGATGTATCATCTCTTTTTTTTCCTGGCAAACTAGGGCTGATAGTATTTTTCACTGTACCTATAAAAACGAAAACTTCATTCAATCACTTCATTTAGGTATAAATAATAAGAACAAATAAAAATTTAAGTCTAATTGGTGAATTTCAAAGCAACAAATACATAGCCTCTTTCGAATGTAACAAATCTCAAGATATACCAAATTTATGGTACCTGAAGAAATTATTTGTAAATTTTCCACTTAAGTAGACTTTCATTTTTCTACTTTGATATCTTCCATAATAGACATTTGAAAACGTCAATAGTTACATAGGTTGTTCTTATCTGAAAATTTTTTTTTTCAAAAATGACATTAGTTACTGAAATAATTTTATGAACTGTCAAAAAATTGAAAATAAAAAAGTTATAATTAAATGGTGAGACTCAATTTTTCGATACAACAAACTATATAAAAAAGGGCAGCCTTCTCTCTTACCATTCAAAATGTGGTTAAAACTTCGAAAGCTACGTGAAAATAAGTAATATTGATACTCACTCCCCTAAGATAAAAAATTTCATTTATTTTTGTCAAATTTTGAGATTTGTGATTTTTTCCCTCACTTCGGGCAGCTAAAAGTCAGAAATGAGGCATTTCACAGGAATTTCTCAGTTTTTTCAACCCAAAAAATCGATCATGGAGGTTATGGTCTTCAGCTCCCAGGCACCCTGAAAATTTATGAATCATATGGTAATAAAAAAACAATTTCTTTCAATTTTAAGGACAACTAACCAGAAAAATTATCTAAAGCCTCACCAGCACTTTTCCTTGAACCAAAATCTACAGCTAATTTCTAATATTTATGATGAAGATAAAAACTGTAATGAAGAACTCTATTATTCCTCAAAACAATAAAAAAGCGGAAAATATAAATTTAAAAATGGTCGAAATAGTGGTGATAAAAATGAACTACAAAAAAAAATAGATGTAGACCAGAGCAATTTGGTAATGATATAAGAAACTGACTCAATTAGGAAAATTACAAATAAATATGATTCACTTGATGCTCGAATAAGTAAGAACCTGCACATGTTAGAAAAAATTTTAGGCTCATTTAGATATTCTTCTTCTTCAATAGAGAAAAATAAGCAAGCCAGGTAATTTATTCGATTCTATCATCAGCACTTACTAACATTCAGGAAAGATTTTTCCAAATTTTCGTTGAATAAAGAATTGTTTTCTCGAATTTCTCGTTCGAACGTTTGACCGGAAATATTATAATATAAATTGTCTCAGTGACTGCAGGTTTGCCTCTTAATATTTTCTTATTCTTTTAAACTGGATCCTGTAATAATAAAATATCATGATTAAGTGATACATTATTCGTCTAAAGGGGAACGTTTATTATTTCGGCATTTGATAATAGACCGTCAGTATTATAATACAACTGCAAATAAAAGCGACTAGAAGTAATATTTTACAACTGAAACTAAGCATACACGTTCAATTAGGTGTGACTTGAAAACTAGATAAATACTGAATTGAAGGGGGAAAAAAAACTTAAATTTTCAACTTCTCCAACAATGGAAATTTTTGTTACATAATAGAAGCTAAACTAAAATTCAGAAACGTTGAGAATAAAGAAATCTGAAAAGTTGACTTTAAAATTTATTTTTAATTACTAATATCTGTTTCTGAGACAGGCAAAAAATATTTTGTTGTAAGTCGTGATTTGGTAAGTCAGGGAAAAGAAGTTTATACAACTGATCACAGAAACGTATAATCAGACATAAAGATTATATGAAACATAAAATCTGAAATCAACTGATACAACAATGAATAGATAACGAAAATAGATCATTATTTTGTAGTTTCCTTCTTTTACTAATTTATCATTATGTTACATTTAATTATTAATTTCTTCTGTTAAACTGAAGCTTGTTTCCATTTTGGGTGAAAAAATAATTTTTATGAGATAGGTAATGTCAGTTCGCCTATTTTTAGTGAAGTATGCAATTCAAATGAGATAAAAATCATCATTTGAAATTATTTCAAAAATGCATTTCAGTTTCCATATAGAAGCTAAATAGGCATTATTTTGTAGATCTACGTCGACTCAACAAAACTAATCAGTAAGTATATTTTCAATTGATCAAACTTCCCTCTCCAGTTTAGATTTACTTTCTTATTCATAATTTCTACTTACATTTTTTATTGGATAGTGATGTCTTACAAACTGTTCGGCGATGGACTCATCAATTAAATGATAGAATGTTTCTTGAGGACTGCAGGTTGGAGACCGATGGTAATTTATCAGTTTTACTCTCAGCAATCACAGCCCTACAAATCAGATTCGGCGTGTTATAATCGAAAAACACGTGGCGAAGGGAGTTCTCTTTTTGCAGAACTATCTGCATTTTCTGATTGGGACGAGTAATTCCGTTCCTCGTAGAAATCGACGGTTTTCAAATCGATATAATTCTCACATGGAGATGCCTGTAACATAGCTGATATCGATAACATTTGCGGTGAGGATAGCGAATGACTGATGGCCAGTATCTAGGTCTCCATGTCGATTTTTGATGATGAGAAGAACTAAAATACGAGAAAATTCATTAAAACTGAATTTTTAGTATTGAACAATTTGAAATTTAGAAAAAATCTGGCGAGAGAATTAAAATTTTCCACTTGACACTTCAATATTACTTCTAACGCTAACGTATTTAAGCATACATCACTTTTAATGATGCAAACATTAAAAGTCAAAGTAACATAAATTTATTTATTTTTAATTTGATGCCAAAAGTTAGGTTCGAAATAGGTCTGTTTTTATTGAACTGATTGCAAATGCAAATCACTTTCAATTTCTGTTCTTTAACTTTTTTGAAAAAATCTTGATGAAAGCAAATTTGGAAATACCCTTTAAAGGGTTCTTTCGATTTTGAGCAATAAATAATACCAAGAAATTGAATCGGACCGGACTAAAATTAACAAGTTGTTTTGATTCAAAACTGCAAGAGTTTTGGCCTTTGCACCTTTAATGAAAAAAAATGAAAAATAAGAAGGGTTATCAGGCTTCTTGAAGAAAAACAAAGACGATAAATCAATAATTAACGTAATAGATCAATAAATCATAACTAAGAAACAGAATAATAATAAAATAACAAAATAAGCCTAAGCAAGACAGTCCACTTATATGCGATTATTGAATTTGCAAAGTAAGTAAGTACACTCAAGTTCAAGCAACTGATTTTTGAACTCAACCTAATTTCACACGTGATGGAATTTACAAAATAACGGAAAACTAATAAATTAATGACGAAAAATTAATTTCTTATTTCAACTTTTTTACCCAACGAAATTTAAATTCATCTGAAAATGATAAAAAAAAAATACATTATTGGAGGATTCAATAAAACAGTAATTAATCACAAGAAGAATATATTTTGTATGTTCACCATACGAGATACAGAACAGAAGTGAACTCATCTTAACGTGAGTTCCTGACATACAGAGTTTACATGATTACGTGAGGTCACACAGAAATATTATAGTATATATTATTAACTGTAGAGTGTACCAAGGTGGAGACGAGATAGGACCATCATATATAGCTGGAATTCTAACACTCCCTCCTGGTACTCATCGTAGTCGACATCTTCTTGAATATTCTGCCATCATTGAATTTCGTAAGCTATCGAATTAACTTTGTATTCACGTAGAGAAAGTTGTCACTAAGAAAAAATTATTGAAGGTAATTACATACCTAGCACACAGCTGAATATTTCTTGAATTATTTGATCGAAGAATTGTCACTAAGGAATAATTTGTCGTTGCAATAATAATAAACGACATTAAATTTATTCACAACCAACATATATGTACATATCACAACATTATTAGGTAATAGTGAACACATCAATTTTATAGTAGTTAATTATAATGTTGACTAACAGGAACTTTTTCAGCGAAGTGGAACTAACCGTATTTCTTGAGCTTTTATTCACCATGTCTTAACAACATACGATTATTAGACGTTTGGAATGCTATTAAATAAGAATACATCAAATAATTCAATTAGTAATATTCATAATTGCGTTACGGAAGCTTTTGAATAATGGTCGAGGAAGAGCTTTCATAAATATATCAGCCAGTTGTTCCTTTGTAGGAATCCATTTTATATCAACTAATTTTTGAGAGTATACTTTACAGACATACTTATATTTTAATTTCACTAAGTGTCTTAATGCTTTGGACTGACCAGATTTTACAGCTTTAACAGTAGCTTGATTATCTTCGAAAATTATAGGATTAACATTTTGTTTTAATATTTTTGAACACAAATTTGACAAATATATTACGTATTTACTAGCTTGATTTAATGCAATATATTCGGCTTCCATAGATGAGGTAGCAACACATTTCTGTTGTTTGGTACCCCAAGCTATGGAATCACCAAATATTTGAATTAAATAGCCCGATGTGGACAAACCATCTGGATCAGTCATGCCTAAAGAAGCATCACTGTAACTAATGAAATTATTACCATTACCTTCGAAGTATATTCCAAGGTCTTTAGTTCTTTTTAAATATTTCAACACACGTTCAACTTTAATCCAATCGTAAATGTCATAATTACTACATTTACGAGTTAATGTATTCACACAGAAAGAAATATCAGGTCGAGTACACATAGTTAAATAGAAAAGAGCACCAACTACTTCTCAATACGGAATATGATGTTTTAAATTTAACGTTGTTTCAATTTTAGGTTCATACTTAGCTTTTTGATCCGCTTGATTAGTGATGTGAGGCGTACAGAATGAGGATCGAAAGAACTTGAGACTTCTGATATTATGGAGGTTTATTACACGAATGATTAATACATTACAAACAAAATATGAAATGGCGAAGCAACAGCAATATCGTATCGAGAGTAGTAGGGGAAAGCACTTCGTGGTGAGAGTGTACGTATGACATATTGTGAGAATAATGGCAAATTATAATATTCGATAGCCACTTATTCTCGCACATCACATGCTGTGGCAACACTGTTTCTGTTGTTGTTGTTTTATCTGTGATATTTGTGTTTTGTAACTCAGCTGTGATTATATGTTTTTGTGCCTTCTTGTCGCTCATCTCTCGTCGATGAAATAACATGTATGTCATCATGGTGTTCAAATAAAAAATTCGTGAAACATTCAAAGTGTCTAGTCTTCTCTTTTATATGTCGTAATGTGTGCTTCTAGTCATCGTTTCTTTAATTCGTCGTTCTAAGTTCTTCATCGTCGTAGTTCGTGTATGGTGATCCGTTGAGAATTCCACCGTTTTTTTTTCTCACAGGTTATGGGCCCAGATACCTGATTGTCAACGTGGTCGCCATTGTCCTGAGTATGCAGAGTTGTGCTGTCGAATCCTGTTCATTACTCCCAAGTAGTACCATGTCTTGTTTGTAACCTTTTTTCCGTTAAAAGTGTTCGTATTTATTTTTTTCGATGTTCCTGGGATCTCGTTCGTGTTTATTTGTTGGTCGACGTATCTGAAAGGTTGCTGAAGTCGCTGATTCGCGGTGCAACTGATCGTCGTAGCCTGATCACGAGATGGACATTCGAAAGCAGAATACTATCGAGCCGTTCAATGGGCAGAATGGTCGGACATGGAAATTCAGAATGGAGCTGCTGTTAGCAAAGGAATCTCTGGGTAACATAATCTTTGATTCTTTGCCAACTGTTCGAAATAGGGGAGACGTATGGTCAAAGGAGAATGCTAAGGCGATGTTTTTGATAGCCAACAACGTAACGGACGAATACCTCGAAATCATCCAGACCTACACAACCGCGAAGGAGATGTTCAACGCGCTGACGAATCTCATTGATAGCGGAAATGACAGGACGCTAATGGATTTACGAGCTGAGCTGTATACAAAACGGTATGTTTCTGGTTCTGACTTACAAAAGTATTTACTTGATTTTCGTGCCCGCTGTAGACGATTGACCGAGTTGGGGGACCTAACTACCACCAAACAATTTGTACTGGTACTGCTACGTTCGCTGCCAGCGGAGTTTCGTCCTATCAAAGTCGTGTTAGAGGATAGTGAAGTCGTAACCTGGGATGGCGTGTTCATGAGGTTGAATAATTTTCAACGTGAACTGTCCCTGGATAGTAAATCGACGTTGAGAAGCAATTCTCAACATTCAACTCTTCAGAAACCTTCATCGGTGGTGGCCACTGGTGAAGAGAACATATTTTTTGGCAACACAACGAATGGTGGACGAAATTTTGGTAATAATAACAATAATAATAATGGTAATAATCGGTTTGGTCGTGGTAGGTCTCAACATCGGGGAAACAATCGTGGTTATAATCGTGGCGGAAGCAATAATAATAATTTTAATAATAACCGGAATTTAAATGCACAGAGCAATACTAATAATAATAATAATTCAAATGGACATGGTCGGAATTTTGGCAATGACAATGGGCATTCGAATATAAAATGCCACTTCTGTAACAAAATCGGTCACATAGCACGTAATTGCTATGCAAAAAATAGAAATAATAATAGTACGGATAATTGTAATAACGTTAATAATAATAATGGAAATCGTACTAACGACCATGTTACTAGTAACAACAATAATAATAATAATCGTAACTCAGCACAAATGTGCAATGATAATTTTAATTTAAATGACAATCGCTCTGAAGATGGTTACAGCTTTACACTGCAGAATGATAATAATAATAACATAAATGATTTCGTTGATGCTAAAAATAATATAAATTCGATGCTGCATACCACTTTTGTAGTGGATAGTGGATGCACGATTCACTTGATAAATGATATAAGCCTGTTCAGTGACTATTTAGATTTGATAAAACCCTACAGTATCTGTGTCGCGAAGAAAGGAGTCTCGCTTGCTGTCACGTCGGTCGGTACCGTAAAATTAAAATTGTTGAATGGCATCGCAATAGAACTAAAAAATGTAAGGTATGCTCGGGAGCTGCCACAGAATCTGCTGTCCGTTAAGTGCATGAGCAAGTCGGGTTTTGACACTCTGTTTCGAGAGGAGTCTGTTGAGGTCATCCAACGCTGCAGTGGTAAAATCGTGACCACTGGTGTGAGCGTTGACTCGGATTTGTACACGATTGATTTTTTAAAAATACCAAATCACTCGTGTAATCTGATGTCTGAAGATGAACCTAGCCCACTGACTGTGTGGCACCGTCGACTTGCCCATTTGAATGTAAACGATGTAAGGTTATTGTCAACTAGGGGTTTGATACCAAATGTTGACACTAACCGCAGATTGCTGTGCGAGCCCTGTGTCATGGGCAAACAGAAACGGAAACCGTTCCTGAGGCACGAACGAAAAACAAGTAGGCCTTTGGAACTAATACATACCGATCTGTGTGGCCCGATAAATCCTCCGTCATATAATGGAGTGAAGTATTTTATGACCTTTATCGATGACTACTCAAATTTTTGCTGTGTGTACCTTTTGACGAGTAAGACAGAAGCCTTTTCGAAATTTAAAATTTATCATGAGATGGTGGCAAATAAATTCGGCTACAATATTAAAAGACTCAGGTGCGATCGAGGCACAGAATACTTAAACATAAATTTTCAATCATATTGTAATGAAAAAGGGATTGTTGTCGAACCCACTGTTGGTGGCTGCCCTCAGCAAAATGGAAAGGCTGAGAGGATGAACAGGACACTGTGTGAAAGGGCAAGGACATTGTTGTTCGAGAGCGGTCTTGAAAAGATATATTGGACAGAAGCCATATTGTGCTCTGTATATATTGTGAACCGTTGCCCCACAAATAAAGATTTTGTCCCTTATGAAAGATGGTTCAATGAACAGTTTGACTATAATAAATTACGGACGTTTGGATGTGACGCTTATATGCTGTCTTTCAAACATGACTCAAATAAATTTAAAAATAAAAGCGAGAAACTTGTAATGGTCGGTTATTCTCCCTGCGGCTACAGACTTCTCAATGTGACTACTAAAGAGGTACGTTTGTCACGTGATGTCGAGTTTTTTGAAAATAAAATAGGTGCCAAGGACTCTAGTAGATATAATAATAATGATGGTATTTTTGTAGAGGTCACCGAATCGAATCTTGAGAACATTGAAGTAGATGGTGACGTGAATTTGGATTGTCTGTCAGGTGCAACGGCTGAATGTGATGGGACTGCAGGAAATATTTACCTAGCGGAGGACGGCATCCCCTTGACGTTTGAGGAGGCGAATGGTGCACCGGACGGTCTGATGTGGAGGGAGGCTATTTCTTCGGAGATCAGTGCCCTGAATTCAAATCAGACCTGGTGGGTGACCAAACGTCCAAGGGACGCTCCTACCATCACATGTCGTTGGGTATTTAATAAAAAATACGATATGAATAATGAGGTACTTTATAAGGCAAGACTGGTCGCCAGAGGATGTCAACAGAAGAAAGGCTTCAACTTTAATGAAGTTTACGCGCCGGTGGCAAAGCTTTCGACTGTGAGGACTCTCTTGGCTATCAGTAATAAAATGAAATTTTATATAGAACAAGTAGATATTTGTAGTGCCTTTTTAAATGGAATTCTGTCTGAAGACGTGTACCTCGAAATACCTGAGGGAATTGAAACAAAGATAGATAGGAAAAATAATGTCTTGAAGTTGAATAAATCTATATATGGTCTGAAGCAGTCGCCTAAAGTTTGGAATACGTTGTTTAACGAGTTTCTGGTTGCTCTCGGTTTTGAGCAGAGTAAGGCTGATGACTGCTTGTATATTTATAAAAGTAGGACAGACAATACGGTCGTCTACTTGCTCACATACGTTGACGACGTCCTCATTAGCTCCAATAATAAGGCAAAAATTGCTTTCTTTAAAAATGAAATAAATAAACGTTTTAAATGTAAGGATCTTGGAGAGGTCAAAAAATATTTGGGTCTGAATATTAGCTACAATTGGGAAAAGGCCATACTGGAGATTGAGCAGAGGGCTCTCATCGAGTCTGTTGCTAGACGTTTTGGTGTTGAAAATTGTTCACCAACCTTCACACCCATTGACCCCGGACTCCAACTGGACAGGGATCTCAATGCGTGTGATAGTGTTTTAAATAACCGGTATCAACAGCTCGTGGGATGTTTAATGTATTCAATGTTAGGATCACGGCCCGATATTTGCTTTGCAATATCGTACTTCAGCCAATTCTCCAGCTGTGCCACGAATGAACATTACAAGTATCTTTTGCGAGTTCTGAAATATCTGATAACCACCAAGGACAAAAAATTATTTTTTCTACATGATAATAAGAGTAACGGCAGTATATTGGAAACATATTCCGATGCCGATTGGGGCAACTGCGTTACTACAAGACGGTCAGTTACTGGATACTGTGCCTTTGTCTACGGGTCACTGGTGTCCTGGTCAAGCAAGAAGCAGCCAACAGTGGCTTTATCTAGTACAGAGAGTGAATTGATCGCAATATGCGATGCTACCACTGAGTCTATATGGCTAAAATATCTACTAGGTGATTTTTGCATCCAACTTGCTGATAGGGCTGTAATCTATGAGGATAATCAGAGCTGTCTGTCTCTGTTGCACTCCGGCAAGTGGAATACCCGTAGGTCAAAACATATAGACGTAAAATACCGTTTTGTATGCAGTCATGTAGATGTAGAATTTAGATACTTATATGTGCCAACCTCGCGACAATTGGCTGATATGTTCACGAAGGGCTGCCCGAGGCCCAAATTTACCGAATTTTGTAGACTGTTAAATTTAACGTAACTTTTTGTTTATGTATACCATTTTTGTTTGTATGTTAATGTTGTTGTCTTGTGACCACATGTTTATTTTAATCGTTTGTTGACTTTTTGTCATTATGTATCGAAATGACAGTATTAGATTAATAACGTTATTTTTATTGTTACCTTTTTTTTAAAAAAAATTTTTAAATCGAATATATATAATTTGAGGAGGCGTGTGAGAATAATGGCAAATTATAATATTCGATAGCCACTTATTCTCGCACATCACATGCTGTGGGAACACTGTTTCTGTTGTTGTTGTTTTATCTGTGATATTTGTGTTTTGTAACTCAGCTGTGATTATATGTTTTTGTGCCTTCTTGTCGCTCATCTCTCGTCGATGAAATAACATGTATGTCATCATGGTGTTCAAATAAAAAATTCGTGAAACATTCAAAGTGTCTAGTCTTCTCTTTTATATGTCGTAATGTGTGCTTCTAGTCATCGTTTCTTTAATTCGTCGTTCTAAGTTCTTCATCGTCGTAGTTCGTGTATGGTGATCCGTTGAGAATTCCACCGTTTTTTTTCTCACACATATATATATAGTGATCGTGATGATGATGATGAAGAATGAGTGAAGGTGGGATTTCCGTTACAACAATTAGTGAACATAGGAGTATCGCACTCCTTACAGTCTTTCATGCCATACTTAGACAATATAGACTCGATGAAACGCTTTTGTGACAAACACATTTTTCTTCGATTTTTATTACGATCAATTTAAATTCTTAAATACTTTTTAGGTTCACCCATAATTTTAAGCTTAAATTCTTTATTTAAACGACGTTGAGTTTCTAAAATTTTATCTTTATTATTTCCGGTAATAAGAATATCATCGACATACGCAACAATTATCACAAAGGTAGAATTTCTTTCCCAATAATAAATGTTAGCTTGACCTTCATGGATGATAAATCTCATGTCGGACATAGCCTTTTTGAAACAAACATGCCAGCGTTTGGGACTAACCCAAAGACCATACAAAGATTTCTTTAATTTACATACATGTGTGCGTTTGAACTCATCAGATTTATTAACACCATCAGGAATTTCCATGTAAATATCTTTCTCAAGTTCACCATTAAGGAATGCTACATCTACATCAGTTTGTATAACATCCCATTTTAATTTATTTGCGATTGCTAATATAGCTCTGACTTCAGCAATACCTGAGGTTGGAGCATATATTTCAGAATAATCATATACATTTTTATCTTTATAGCCACGACTTACTAAGCGTGCTTTAAAAAGAATATTACCATTTCCTTCAACTTTTCTAACAAATATCCACCTAGAATCAATTGTTTTAGTATACTTGGGTCTTTTAACATAATCCCAAGTATCACTATCTTTTAAGGATTTTAATTCTTTATCTATTGCTTTTAACCACTCAGATTTATTTTTACATTTGAACACATCATCTAAATTTTCAGGTATTTCATTTAATTTACACATCATAGAAAAATACTTCTTTTCAATTACTTCAGCTTTATCTTTAGGATTAATTATTTCTAACTCATTTTCAATTTTAGACTTACTGAAAGTTGTATCACTGAATTTGACTTTCTTACTTTTGGACACATAGACAATTTCTTTATCTAAATTACGTTTATTATAGCTATTTTTATTTTGGATTAAATTGTCCGAAATATCTCCTGCAAAGTCAACTTCAGGGACTTGTTCACTTTTGTTCCAAGTATTAGTATCAAAAGTAAGGAAACCATTTTTCCAAAAATAATCTAATGGAAATTTATCTTTGAACATTACAGATTCTGAAAATTCAACATCACTACATTTATGTAATTTACCTGTTGTTGGATTTAAAAGTTGCCACGATTCAGCATTACATCCGACGAGAATACACAATTCTCCACGGCCTTCTAACTTTTTAACATTTTGTTTCTCATAAGGTATTTTTTGGTATGCCACACAGCCAAATCGATAAATATACGTAATTGTAGGAACTTTATTCCGAAGTAACTCATATGGGGTTTTAAATCCTAACTTTTTATGAGGTAACCTATTGTGAATATGAATAACTTGGTTTAACGCAAATTCCCAAAACTCAATAGGTAGACCACTATCAATGAAAAGAGCTCGAATTTTCATAAGTAAAGTTCGATTTACTCTTTCTGCCACAGCATTAAGTTGAGGAGTATCAGGAGGACAAGTCTCAACAATGATACCCTCATTTGCAATAATTTTCTTCATAGACACACTCATATATTCTCGACCACCGTCGATACGTAAATAATTAATTTTAGCTGAGCTATCACCTAGATTTGCTCGCATTACTTTTAAATATTCTACAAAAGTTTCAGCCACACAGGTTTTATCTTTAATACAGAATGTCACAGTATATCTAGAAAAATTATCGGTAAAAGTTATTATGTAAGAACTTTTCTGCCAGACTCCAACTGGCTTTATTGGGCCAATTAGATCGGAATGAACTCTTACTAAAGGTTTTGATGCAACATCATACACAGCTTTATGAGGACGTTTTGTTATTTTTGCCAAATTACATGCTTCACAATGTTTAATTTTGTCTGCAAAATTAATATTTTCGAGAAATTTAAAAGTTTTCTTTGCTTTTTCTACGTATGCGACTGACGCATGTCCAAGTCTTAAATTATAAAGAAGACCTAACTTCTTACGAATACTTTCTTTGTTGAACTCATCTATTTTCTTTAATTCTTCGATTGTAATATTAGCACCAATATCTAGAAATTCTTCTAGACCTTCATCATCAAGTTTTTGAATATTTGTATACCCTTGAGTTGAAATATAATCATGATCATGGTCATTGTCCTGACTAACAGTTTCATTTTCTGACTCTGACCATACATCATGAATTTGAGCATAACCATGCTCTTTATTTATTTGTTGCTGACTAACAGCTTCTTTTTGTTTTGTCACACAGACTTTTTCATTATTTTCACTAATTTTTAAATCTATAATCCAATAATTTTGAAATTTATGTCCACACAGAATAATTTCGCCAGTTTTCTTATTTATTATTTTACACTCAGTATTTGTAAATATTGCATTGTAACCTAGTTTCGTTATTTTATGTAACGAAAATAGATTATCACTTATTTCTTTAGAATAATTTATGTTTTTCAACTCAAGTGTATTGCCACTAAGATTTTTCACAAAGATAGAACCTTTATGGGTTACGTATAAATTTGAAACTTCATTTTTATTAGCGCAAGAAATGATTTTCGGTTTCTTTAATTTTTGAACATTTTTCATAAACTTGAGATCGGACACAAAGTGATTTGTAGCTCCTGTATCACTAAGAAAACAAATTTCATTTCTCAGCTGTTCATTAATATACATACACTTGGTAAATTTTGATTTGGTTCTTAAAACCATCGCTTTACCTTTCGGGTATGGAGACAGACTCCTAGACAAACTTGAACTTTTGGACAAACCGGAACTTGACATTGATGAGGATGACGACAAACGTCTTCTTGTAGAACGAGCACCATGTCGTTTGCTTTTCTTATGGTGCTTGTGTGAATGCTTGGATTTATGATACGATTTAGGTCATTTCTCCCTTCGTTCACCTTTGTTGCGGAACTGACCGGATATTTTATTTGTTTCGGACTGACCGGAAGAATCGTTAATAGGCTCTAATCTAGTGGTGGCTTTACATTTCGCCGCTAGATGACCACGCCTATTGCACTTATACCATTTTCAAGTAGCTAGGTCGAACTTATTTGCTTCATTACTTTCTCCTGCAAAATCAAACTTCTTATTAAAATTGCCACTAAGTCTTTTTCTTTTAAAATTTGGATTATTAAATTTAGCTGCCTTAGCCGCAGCTTTATCTAACTTATAGGTATTATTTCGTTTTTTTAATAACATTTTTTCTTCTAATGCAATGCCTTTAGCTTGTTTGTAAGTAATATCACACAGAATTTCACCATTAGGACAAACCTGTTTACGATCTTCACATTGTATTCTAATATTCGGAAATGGAATTATCATATGATTTAGGAAAGCTTCAAGCTTTCGTTCTTCGGACCAACCGTTATAATAAATTGTTAACTTACGAGATAATTCCTCAAATTCTTTCAGCCATTCTTTTAATTCTATATTTTTAGGATTAAAAGATCTCTGATAGATTTGAGTTATGTATGTGTCGCACACACGACCTTTTGGTTCTTTCATATGTTTAATTTTGAGAAAAAACACACTATAGGATCAGATTCACCAAAAATTAATTTTCTATGAGTTTCGTCCAGCCATTCACACAGAGTGGCTCGGGCGTCAATTTTAAACTGAGTTTGATTTTCCTATAAGCGAATAGGATTATTAATATCAAAAACATTTTTAAATTCGAAACAAGAAATATACATACTAAATTGATCATATCATAGCCGGAAATCAATCTCCTCGGTTAATTTAACTGAAGTAATACGAACCTTGGTTGAAAAATAATAATTATGATTATCCTTACCCCATGGCTCCGAAAACGAATAATGGGTACCGATATTCCTCCCACGATGTTGGATCGGTAGGTGCCTTTCTTTTTCTGCCACCAAACGGTCTCTTTCTTCCACATCTCGGAATGCCTGATCGCTCCTCTCGATCATTTCCCGCATTCGACGTTCGTTTGCTTCTTGTACACGTTTTTCTTCTTCATTTTGTAGTCTTTCTTCCTCTGCCTCCTGCTCTTTTTGTTGCTGCATTTGTTGTTGTTGTTTGTCTCTCCAACGTTGCTCCGACTCGTGGGCTCTGTCCGTGTCTAAATGCTTTTGTACCCTCTCGGCCATTACCTGGTCCTCGCATATTTGGCGTTGTCTCTGCGCCTTTGCGACCGAACTCTCCCAACCCTGCCATTCTTCATTCGCGACTTCACACTCTTCTCTTGCCTGTTTGTCCTCCCAAGTTACTTCTTGGATCGTATCCAAGCTCGTTTGATTTGTCACTGCACGATAACTTGGAGTTGGCGGAGCTATGACACACGTAGGTTGTACTTTGGTTTCAGCTTGTGGTTGACTTACGCTAACTGTTCGTTGCTCCTGCTGAATTTGATTTTCATCAACAAGAACTTGTGCACTTACGACTAACGTTTCTTTTGGTTGCGAAGATTTTGATTGCACTACCTGTGCAAACAATCTTGTTGAGAACACACCGGAGGTTTGGGTCGTTTTCAATTTTGTCGTGGACACACCGGCATTATGCTCCTGCATAATTCTTTTGTTACGTTGTCCGGCAGTTTCTTGAGTAAGATCAACTTCCATGGGAGCTGAAGTTGATTTACTCACTGTAACGGACAAATCGATATTTTGCAGTAATGTGGACTGACCGGAGATTTGCGTTGATAAGGACTGACCAAAATTTTGCGTTGTTACCTGACTAACAGGTTCTACTTGACAACGTGCCTCAGATCTTTGATTTTCTATCAAGATATTTTGGCATAGTTTTAAGTAGTCCTCAGTTACGATTGCAGCTAAATTAATGTCATATGTCATGACATTTTCAATGGCCTTTTTGAATTCAGATATTAATTTAGCTTTTTGCGACTCACGCTCCATTTCGTAATCCGTTCTGGCATATGTAGGTGCCAGCGGATTTAAGTTTGAACTTATGGAATGCTGAGTGTTAGACAAACTGAATAATGGTTGAGCGGTCGAACTAATCGTATTTTGGTAACTCTGTTGACTAGTATTTGGTAACAAACTTAACGGCACTGTAAGCCCTGGAGGCGGGGGAACATTTTCATTTGCCATCTGATTTGGCGGTATCTGAAATAATATATGTGAACACACACGAAAATTAGGTTTTTACAGCCACGGCCAACGATCATTTATTATACTTCAATGCAATGACAAAAGTCACATAATATAATTAGACAAACTCATCATACGACACAAGTATGCAAATATATTGCCTTCTTTTATTGTGCATACCATCGAATAAATTTCATAAGGTGCCTCGTAGGTCTAGGACGCTTTATGCCTGGCCAGGACTTTACACCATGGTATATCATTGCACTGAAGGACTTGATTACACAGAGATGAGCACTAACTCATACCCAAATACGTCCTTAGGGTTCAGGATTTACTCGTAAAAATGAGAATTCATTTAAAAATGATCGAAAATGAATATTTTGAAGTTACAATACACAATTTTTCACACAGAATATACTTCTCCCCGCTAATTAAGTACTTCAGTACCTAGCCTCCATTTTTACACTTTCGAAAAATTTATTTGTTAGCTCCCTCCGAACTGGGATTTTCATATTTAAAGTACACACTCAAATTACAAAATAATCAATTTTACATACCTGGTTTATAACGATAGATATCTTATTATTTGTAATGTTTCATCATCCATATTCATTTTATTTTATTAAAATTAAAATTCAAAATAAAAGACGTACTTTTAGAAATTTTTTATAACGAACACTCACGTTTTCAATTTCGAATGAACGTCGATCAAAATTACTACGCAGAACTGACTGCTTGTTTTAGTGGTAGTAAGTCAGTTGATTTTTCCAGCCAATCAGGGTTCAGCAGGGTTCATCGGTGAATTCATCAGAATTGACACCGCTAGACACACCAATACAAACACAATAAATTACGTAATTACTACCCTTGACACTAAGTCTGAAATCTTTCGGACTAACCATATTTCAAGATTTCTTTATTACGGGTAATTATTCTGACCACACAGGTATAATTTTAATACAGAATAATAATTATTGGAAACACATTCCTTTAATTATAATTACGTAATTTAGCGTCTGTCACCCTTAATGCTAAGCTCCCAATAATAGCGTCTTTTGTATATGTGCAACAAATGCGTATTTAAATCACAAAGAGAAAATTTTACCATGACACACATGAATATTGTACCCTTTTAAACATGAAAGACGGCTTCTTTATACTCCTCTCTTCTGCTCCTGCCGTCTTTTATGTCTGCGCACTTAGTGTAATTTAATTTATTCAAACACCACATGTGCGGCATATTTGCCTAAACTTATTACGTAGTTATTTTTATTGAGGTGAGTTCTGATCACTTCACATGGAAAAGATAAGGACGGACTTCCATCTTAGAAAAACGATTTATTAACGACGTTAGTACAACTGATGAACGGAGAACATTCTCCGTCGAGCAGTGGCAGTAAGAATATTGTGTTGGCGATCAGTGTCGCCACATGTAAAACAAATAAATGTAATATACATGTTACATGCAGTGTTAGTGAATATAAGGTTATGTGTTCGTGAGGGAGTGAGGGAATCATATCCCAACACCCCCCTGCGATTCAAAATGGACGAACGAACATATAAGTAAAAAATATGTCACACAAAGTATGTATTAAAAAAAAATAAGCAATAGCAGTCAAAATTGTTACATATAAATATCATATAAAAAAAATTGCTATAAAAATGGTAAAAATATTAGGTATGTCGTTGACTAGTATCATGATGTACAATTAAAATGTGTATAAATTTATGAATAAATTGTTTTATCTTATATATCGTGTAATTATTGACTTGAGGTATACATTTAACCTTCTGTTATAGTGTCACGTCTTATAGATATTGTGTGATGTTAATTTAAAAATATATATAAAAGGCAGGTCGGAGAGATCAATATCTCCTCATTGTCAGCTGTGAAGAGAAAATGTTATTATGTATATGTCCTTATAATTAGTTGTGTGGGGTTTAGATAAATATGCTATTTGTTGGAATCAATTGAGTTTACTAGGGGATGCTGATGCCAGTAAGAGAGGCAGAGCAGCGATGGGGAACCTATTGAAAGTTGTGATGTGAATTGTGAAACAAAATAAAAGACCGACGTTCATCCGCAGTCCAAAACCAAATATCAAAAATTTTGAGGGTTATGTCAATTAAGACTATTGGCCAAAAAGTTGATTTTCTCGGAGGATTCTCGTAACGATATTTTGGAAGGTTTTCCGATCAAGTGCTTTAGTTAATATATCAGCAACTTGATCAGGTGACCTAATATCATTGAAACTTATTAATTTTTGTTGGAAAGCTTCCAACAGTGCGTATCATTTTATTGCGAGGGACCTGGATCGTTTCTGGCCTCCCACAGATGCAATACGGGACGCAGATATGTTGTCCTCGTAAACCTGCACTGGGTCAGTTACAGAGAAAACGCTTCCCATAAGTCTCCAGATCACATATATGTCGTTGAGTGCATCATTCAATGCAATTAACTCGGCTGCAGTCGACAAAGTTGCAACCGTGTTTTGCCGGTGAATGGCCCAATTTAACAAGTCTCCGTTTACAAAGATCATGAAGCCAGTTGTGGACACCCTTTCTCCAGGTTATTTATATCAATGGGTGAATCGTCTACGTCGGTTGCATACGACGCATCGACAAAAGCCTTAATGTGTGTTTGGTCAGAATGGAAGACCGGAGAGAAGTCCCTTGTAGTTTTAAGGTACCTAATATTACGACGAACGTAGTTTTTTATTTCATTATTGGATGATGCCTGTAAACGTGATAAGTAATTGACGGTGAAGGCAATATCTGGGTGGGTCAGTCTTGCCACATATAGCAGATTCCCAATCATAGCCCTATATTTGGTGTCGTCCATTCCATTTGTCGGCTTATTTATCTTAAGTCCAGTCTCCATGGGTGTGGAAGATGGATTACATTCCGTCATTCCAAACTTCCGGAGAATCTTATCAATATATCTATTTTGTGTGAGTATAATTTGTTTTCTAGGGATATCTCGACTTATTTCAAAACCTACGAAGAAAGTTGGATTATGTTCTATTTTTAATGTGAAATTTTTATTGAAAGTATTTATTAAATCTTGTGTCCACTCGTTGTGGTTGCTAGCCAACAACATGTCATCCACATAGACTATCAGGAGTGCCATTGCACCAATATTATCCTGTTTGAAGTATAAACATCTATCTATCTTTGATTGTATGAATCCGGCTTGAATTATTGTTGAATTTAACAATTTGTACCAACTCTTGGAAGATGTTTTCAGTCCATATATTGACTTTATTAATCTCAGGCAATTATTTTTGCCTAGTTGGCATCCCTTAGGGTTTTATATGAATATAGGATATTTTATTTGTGAGTTAAGGAAGGTTGACTTTATATCGAATTGTGTTATATTTAGACCGTATTTATATGTAACAGATAGTATCCACCTTATTAGCCAATATTGGATTACCAGGGCATATGTTTCAGTTAGAGAGTAGTGAGTAAGATCTTTAAAACCCCTCGCAACCAATCTAGCCTTTGGTATATGAATGCCTTGGTTGTTGGGTTTTGTGGTGAAACACCACTTTGTATCTACTAACCTCATATTTTTCTCCTTTGGGACGACTTCCCACACCCCCATATCAGATAATGACTTCAGCTCGTCTGTAATGGCTTGTTGCCATTCTTCCTTAAAACGATTGTTTTCGACATCCTCCCATTTTTGAGGGATGTGGTCCTCAATCTAATTTTTATATCTTGATTTAAATAAGTTTAAAATTACAGGAGTTTCTATTATATTATTATTATCCTGTATTCTTTCAATATTATTATTTATATTATCTATTTGTTTTATGTTTCTCGTTTCATCGAATCTGACATCGCATGTAACATGTGATTTGTCTATTAATGGGTCCCTTATACAGTACCCACTGTTGGTATACCCTACGAATATTCCTTTATTGGATCTTTGGGTTAGTTTTGGGTGTTCACTTTTGGTTCTTTTTCTTTTATTTCTCGTGGCTTGTTGCTGACCTCTATGGGGATATGCCCGTGAGCAAGAGACCCAAAAACTCTCATGTTGGATAAGTCCGGCTTTGTGCCGTAAAACATTTCAAAAGGGGTCTTATGGTCTTTGTTGGCCCTAGTTGGGCTTCTGTTTATTACATAAACAGCTGTCAGAACAGCCAATGACCAAAAACTGAAGTCCAAATCAGAGTCAAACAACATAGCCCTTGTCCTTGCCATAATCGTTTGGTTCTGCCTTTCGGACATCGCATTCAACTCTGGTGAATACGGAATGCCTGGCTCGAGGTTTATGCCGTTGTCCTCACAAAATGTCTTCATATTCGAGTCAAGATATTCCCTAGCATTGTCACATCTTAAAGTGGCTATTGGGTGATCCGGGAATTTCGACTTTAATTTCATATATAATTTTTTAAACTCCTCGAAAACCATTGATTTTTTCTCAATAGTGGAGATAAAAGTGTATTTTGTGGCATGGTCCACGAATATCAAAACATACTTTTCACCATGTATGCCTGGTGAGAAGGGGCCCATTGTATCCAATGAAACGAGCTCGAGTTTTCTTTCTGGCCATGTGCGAGTTCCATTGTGCCCTAATCTTCTAGAATTAGCTTTCACACATACCTCACACAGACTGAACTCGTCATCACAAAACATAATTCCGTTTGGAATGCTTCTTGAGACCTTTGTAAAGAACTTTAAATTTTTTCCTGATAAGTGTCCCAGTCTCCTATGCCATATTGTTTTCTTATCTATCTTTAATTTTTCTATATTCTCGTTGACTTCTTGATCATCATTTATTATGTCATTATTATTTATTGTATTGTTTTTAGTATTTATACCTACATCCTCATTCATTTCACTTCCACCTTCATTCATTTCATTATTTTGTGGATCATAAATATCATGTTCGTCATTAGGGTTTATTATAATATTATTATCTACATTATTATTAATTGTGTTTTTTGTGTATTATTATTAATATTCTCTCCATTCTCTTCATTTTCCTCCTGACTTTCCTCGATAATTTCTTCTTCTACCTCATATTCCATCCATTCATCTTGGGAATTTATATAAGGCATACATGCCAATTTATTTGATTCGTTATTATAAGGATATATTCTATTTAATTCGTCTTCATTTTCTATAATATTAACGGTGGACTCTTGTACAATTTCGTACTTCACCATGTATACGCCTCTTATTTTTGGGGACAAAAAAATTACTTCATCCGTCCCACAGACGTATATGTGCGCTGCAGAGAAATTTTGATCTATGCCTAGTGCCCTGTTTTCTGTTATTTTAATCCCTGACATTAGATCTACGTTTAGAGATGGTACATAATGTACGTTTTTTAATCTTATTACTTTTTGATTTCTCTCTGAATTTTCCACTCTGATAAACATAGTACCTATATGTGTGGCAATTAGTAAGGTGTCTTGAATGGCACATTCCAACTCGATAGGCTTTTCTAGCATTATTGGGTTGGACAGTTTAGACAAATCTGATATTACATGAGCAACAGCTCCACCATCTAACATTATTCTTTTAGTAAGAGGGACATAATCTGAGTCTGACTCTTGTTTCGTGTCTTTAGATGTGATCAAGTTTATTAATTTATTATTATTTGTGTTTTTTTCCAGTTCATGACCCTTATATCTAATCATCATGGACCATTGAACATCATTTTCCTTTTTATTTTTATTATTATTATTTGGATTATTTCGTCCGTATCTAGTGTTTTGTGCAGGACCATCTAATTTATCTTGGGGTTTTGCACCCTCTTTATTTGACGAACATACCTTGGCTATGTGCCCTTTGCCATGGCACTTAAAACATACTAAAATATTGGAATTTGGCAAATTATTTTGGTTTTGGTTATTGTTATATTTTTTATATTCATAATTATTATTATTCTGAGACATTTCTGACTTTTGATTATTATTATATGTCATTTTCCCCTGATCTACATTTTGACTATGGTTTTGATTTCTATTTGTGTAATTATATCTATTGTAATTTCCTCCATATTGAAATCTCTGATTTTTATTATTTTGGTTGAAATTATGAAATTTATTATTATTATATCTTGACTTTTTCTCATCATACAATCTATCTGACCTTTCAATCAACATGGCGTGGAGTGTTTCAATTGTTTTTTGATCCTGACTTAAAGTATTGAACTCCAGCCTTGTCATGTCATAGTCCATGTTCAGTGATATTAGGAGTTGTTCTATCTCCTCCTGTTTGTCTAAATTTTTACCACAGTCCCTTATTTTTTGGGCTGATCTAGAAAACACGTCTAAATAACTTCTCATATTACCATCACTGTTAAATTTTAATCTCTGAAAGGCCTGCTTCGCATTAATATATGTAACTTGTGTGCAGCTTTTGTACCTTTCATCTAAGACTTTTAAAATTTGATTTATTGTTTTTAAATCTTTTACTCTTTCGATTAGTTTGTTGTTTAATCCCTGATAAATTAGAGCCTTTCCTTTTTCTTGATTACGGAAATATACCATCCTACTGGCTGAACTAGCATTGCCCGATTCAGGGTTTCAAAAATTATTTAGTTCCAGTCCCAAAAATAACACTTTGGTCTCAACATCGTGCATAATTGGATATAATCCCTCTGCATAGAGTGTTAGACCATCGTGGTCCTCCAGGCATCATAATTCCTCCCATTGAATACCTTCTTTGTGTCAAATCATGACATTTTATTATTAAATTTATTGTGTTCGGGAATTTAGATCCTACCTCAGAAACACGAGAACTTAAATCTAGAGGGTAACACGGTCTCAACCACACGATAATGCACAACACGGTCTTAGCCGCTCGATAGGGAATGCAAGTTAAATATATTATACTATAATATTCAGTAATTAATTAATATTCTAAATTAAATCTCACGAAATATGTGTTGCCGACGATGAGGTGATCTCTCCCCCATTGTTTCTAATTCTTGAGCGATCGAATTACTCTGACTTTATCGCCGAAAATGTTCGAAATCAAATTGGTTAAAGCTTTAAGTATTGCTTCAGAACACAGATGATTCTGTTAGATACGTTAAAATGTGAATTAATATTCAGTGCAAAATTATTCAACAAAAATATGAAAGAGATTACTGCTGAAAAGAAAATAATCTGTTAGCTTTCATCAATTGAAAAAATCTTTTATTGTATGTGAACAGGAAAAAATCTGTCACTAATGTCAATGTTCATAAATGTAGGTTTTCTATTGTTGGATTTGATGAAACTCATCCAACAATGATTTCCTTTTTCTACAATTCTCGACCAACAAGATAAAGTTTGAAAGGCTATTAACACCACCTTTCAAGTTTCGACTTTACTTGAAATTTGGTTGAGAATTTACATGAAAATATACCGAAATTTAACTTTGTGTTACCGAAATTTTGATTTTCTTAGTTAATTTGGAGCAAAATCACACAAATTAATGATTAATTAATCTAAACTGTTTACTTATCTTTTATTTTTTTGTTCACTTTTCGTAGTTTTCAGATGTTTTTCTGCTGCTTTCTTGCCCCGATGACACCAAACTCCGACGATTTTACTCTGCAATTTTTTAATTTTCCATTTTCTTACTCTGTTTTATTCTCCAGAACACAGCATGAACAATTGCCAACCATTTTTAATTGTATGCACTGTTCTACCAAACCACAAAATCCTCTCGTATCTTATCTGCTTTCTCCAGACTCTCGACTTCGACGTTTTCACAGGCGCCCAAGAATTTACCGTAGTTTTCATTAAATTTCACTTTTCTTTATTGATTTACTTGAATTAAAACTTTTAACTTTTTCAGGATAGTTACTTTAATCACTGAACCAAACTTTTCGTTCACAAATTTTGCACTTTTCCTACCACTTTGCGTGGAGGTATCACATGGCACTAAGCCTTTTCACTTTGTGTGAAACACGAACTTTTAACTTTTAACTAATTACACAATTATCACATTTTAATTATCGCACTTATTTTTCCAATCCGCAGCTCTGCTAACATATTGAGGTGAGTTCTGATCACTTAACACGGAAAAGATAAGGACGGACTTCCATCTTAGAAAAATGATTTATTAACGACGTTAGTACAACGACTGACAAACGGAGAACATTCTCTGTCGAGCAGTGGCGGAAAGAATATTGTGTTGGCGATCAGAGTCGCCACATGTAAAACAAATAAATGTAATATACATGTTACATACAGTGTTAGTCAATATAAGGTTATGTGTTTGTGAGGGAATGAGGGAATCGTATCCCAACAATTTTTGACTGACAACTGACATACGTCCCAGACACACTGATGGACGTTTTTAGGTAATTCGTAGACACACTTTATTTTCTAAATTGTCACCAAGACCACAATTAATTATTTATCACTTAGAAATTCAATGATTGTTACTTACCCTTATGGTCCTTGTTTTGTATCGGGATGTAAACTTTACCGATGCCAGACTATCACAGGATTCTTATCCGCAATACTTAAAATACACTTTATCACTATTTTATTGCACGAGAATCTAAATTATTATTATTAATTAACCTTTTGATGCTACCATATTGGAGGATTCAATAAAACAGTAATTAATCACGATAAGAATATATTTTGTATGTTCACCATACGAGATACAGAACAGAAGTGAACTCATCTTAACGTGAGTTCCTGACATACAGAGTTTACATGATTATGTGAGGTCACACAGAAATATTATAGTACGTATTATTAACTGTAGAGTGTACCAAGGTGGAGACGAGATAGGACCATCATATATAGCTGGAATTCTAACATATATAGAATTGGTGATATAGGTTTTTGACAACAGTGTTGCCAAACCTAAAAATCAGTTTAGGAGCTTCGTCATAGATAAAAGTCCCATTCATACGACGCTGTTTTACCAGCGTTGGTAGACAATTTCTACTGGTTGCTACTTTGACTATATACATATTGGACTGCTAATACCAATAAAAAGCAGTGTTCAAAACAAACAGGCGTATCCCTGTTCAAAATGTTGTTCATTATCAAATTTATTAATACTTATTGTCTTTTCCTTTGACTAGGTCTCTTCCTACCACAATTATTGCTTTTAATGACGAATTAAATCGGTAATGTTGTAGTTTTATAAAACTCAGAAGTTCAAAAATTTCAGTTAAATCAATTTAAAATTTGATTTATTAGCTCTGTTTGATAGGACTACACCAAGTTAAGCAACCTACACCAGGGGGGCAATTCCACAAATTTCAGAATGTTATATGACTTTACATCAAGTTTTACTTGAATATTTGTGGAATATCTCTACTGGTGTAGGCTGGTGTAAGTTAGTGTAATCCTGTCCAACACAGCTATTGATGCATAAAAATAATATTTTTTGTTGCTGTAAGATAAATGTTTTTATCTACTTGCGAAATATTCTTACAAATATGTCTAATTCTAATTTTTACACAGAAATTTGTAATTAATTCGGTTAAATGCGGATCAGGTAACTCTATGCTTTTAAACAGCAAACCAGTAAACTAACATTTTGAACGGGGATACAGGTGTCTGACTCAAATTCACCGGTTGTTCATTAGACTCTGTGTTATTCTTATCAGTATTAGCAGTCCAGTATGTATATAGTCAAAGGGTTGCTACTAGTAAGCAGCGCATGAATGGGCTGGTTTACCAGTCTGCTGGCAAGCTGGTGAAGTTAAAATTTTTCAACTTTTCCTACTGGTACACCAGCCCAGCTAATAAACAGCATCGTGTGAAGTATAGGCTGGTAAAACAGCATGACTGATTAAAAATATTATCAATCACAATAAAAATAAAAATACTGAAATGTCCCAAGCATAATTAAAATATATATTTAAACTAATTTAAACAATGAAAAACTTCAATATTGAATTGATTATATTCAGATTCATCAAATTGGCATTGATTTCCCACTGATATAATAATTATATATTTACTGATAAAACCTTTGAAACAGTCTCAGCTGCAGCTGTTTTACCAGCATCGTCTGTATGAACCAGCCAACTAGCACTACCAGCTCTGGCTACCAGCCACTTATCAATGCTGGTAAAACTGTGTCGTGTGAATGAGACTAAACAATAATATACCTTTCATCAAAGAGCATATGAATTATACTACTTATACTAGAAGCACAATACACTACACTCTGAGTATATATGGAGAGCTGATTCAACAAGTTCCATTTTTCAACAATAGGAAGCATTTTCAGGGAGTGAAATGACTCGAGTATATCTATATATAATTTGTATATATAAATATGCGTATAAAATAAGTCATTTCATTCCCTGAAAGCTCTATCTATGTCTGAAAATAACTACATATAGAAAATGTATACGAATCAGCTCTCCATATGAAATAATATATACTCAAAGACGCTACATTTACAAGATGTTATGTGGCCAGCTACTTCCACTGGCCCCACTCCATTAAACCAATACACCCGTTTGAAATACATGAAAAATATGCGTTTTACCCAAATTTTTGATCATAATTCTCCTATTTAAAAAGATAGCTACTTTTTCATAATAAATGATATTTTAGGGGAAGTTTCAAAAAATTACATTAGCCCAAAAACAAGAAGTTTAAGATCTTAGAAGCCGAGAAAAATGAAAAAGAAGATGAAATTGTGCATCGAATTTGCTTAATTTAATGTTATTAGTAAACTGAATCCTAAAAACAACTGATGATAAGGCTCGGAAACAATGAATTTATGAAAAAGAGCAGTTATAATTAGTTCTCTTTAAAGTTACATTTACTAATTTATGAAATTAGGCCAATTTAATGCACAATTTAAATTTTTTCAATTTTCTAGGTTTATAAGGGTTTAAACTTCTTGTTTTAGGACTAATTTTATTTTTTGGAACTTCCTCTAAAATTTCATTTATTATGAAAAAGTAGCTGTCTCATTAAATAAGAGAATTATGGCCAAAAGTTTGGGTAAAAACCATATTTCCTATGTATTTTAAATGGGGTGTATAGGTTTAATGGAGTGGAGGTAGCTGGCCTCACTGAAAATGAGCAAATTGTACCTCTAGTACTAATTCATAAGCTCATTGCTCTTCATCTTCACATTATATCATTTAATAATAGTTGTAGTTAGCATAGATAAATAAGGATATATAGGTAGGTACTTCGTATATAGATGGGAAACTTTTGAAGCACCATCACAATAATTATTCTAATGATAGTGTCATCTTTCTTTTATTTTTGTAGATATTCCAACTTACTCCACCTCTCCCTTTTGGACTGTTCACCATAGTAAGATTATAATGATATAATTATATTCACATTTAGTGTTGAGCAACACTGATTAAAAGATCTGTGATGTAATGATCAAATGTATACCTTATGTATTGAGAGATGGTGATTATGTTACATGGCATAGGTATGTATCTGAACCATTCATGTATGTTCCATTTTACCTTGTTTTAATATACGCTGATCTGCCATGTGACACACTTGTTTTCATTTTGTTTTTATAAGAAAAAGATTCTGAATTCTCAATATGATAGCAGAGCAAGTCATTAAAAACGTAAGTGTGAATTATATCAAGATGTAATGGTGATTTTTGATTAAAAAACATGAAAATTTTAATAAAAAGTAATTAGTAATTTGTATGGAAAAGTAAAACTGTGTTGTGCTAAATTTGATAATCTGCCACATGTTCAACCTGACCCTTTTGTTTTATCTGATTCATCAAGTTTGTATTTGAGTGAATGGAATCAACTGAATGAATCAAAAACAAAAAAAAATGTTCAGTCATACATAATTTATGTTATAGGAAATCTGTTTACTCAATTAAGACTTCTGGTGCTTATTAATCTTTGTAAACTTAAGAAGGGATGATGGTCAACATGGCAGAATTTTGACAGCAAGGAAACAAGCTTGAACTGGAATGATGAAGAAATCAGCCAACTAGATCCAACAAAACATTTAATGTAACTTTTCAATTTGGAGTTTTTGTTATGCATCTTTGTTTCAGAGATTCCATAGTAGAAATGGCAACATGTTTACAGCCAATATCAAAATTTTAACTCCAAATTAGCGTGGATAGTTCGTCTCAAGATCAATGAGTCATCAATCAACAGTACCTGTGATATTCTTAAAGTAACATTGTTCCATAAATTTATTAAGTATTTCTAGTATATTTGCATTCAAAGTATTTTAGCATTATCGTCTATGTGGCGTGAAGATTTAGTTTATATTTTGTTTGTATTTAATCATTCTGAATCTTTGTAAAAAGTTGCCATCTAGTTAGGATTACATAATTTATTGTTATTAGATTTTAAGAAACAGCTCGGAGTAGGGTTGTTGAGATAATTTTGTTATATTGTAGGTGTTTGGATTGATTGATATATCGTTGTTACTAGTGTTCTCTATTTGGTCTAAATTTTGTGAAATTAAGGGAAAACACGAATTATGAAATGTGGAGAGCATGCATAATAATAGGACTAAATGTAGGAGGATTGTATGAAGTAATAAAAGATTTGGAAAAGGAGCAAGAATTTTTAGAAGCTGATTTAGAAATGTGGCTATCAACAAATATAAAGTATTTTAAATGGACATGAAAAATATTTCGTTCCACAAGAAAAAGGAAAAATAGGCATTTTTGGAAAATTAGAGCCATATTTGATGGACAGTGAGAGAATGGGAAACAGTAAATGAAATTCTAGACAAATTAGATGACCAATTCAGAAGATGTATAAAAAGTTTTCTTAATGCAAAAAATAGGTTTCAATCATTAAAATTTAAATCAGGGGTAATAGGAAAAGATTTATAGAAATATTTAACAAACTCGCAAGAGAATCAAGAGATCAAGGATATCAATTAACACTAATAGAAGAAATACAACAATTAAAGATGGCACTAACAGATGATTTTGATGGAACAATAGCAGCACATAATACTTTCAATAATAGAGAAAAAACAATTGAAAAACTTCAATCTATACTCATAGAGAAATCGGATAAAATTTTCAAAAAACATTTACAAATGAGATAATTTAGAAATTTTGGTCAAATATCGAGATATTTAAGAAATTATAATAATAATAATTTTTGAGGGAAATTATGGTAACAATATAAATGGAAAAGTCAGAGCATATAACCCAAATGAAAACACATGGCAGTAACCAAGTAGAAATTTTGAAAACAAAGAAAATTTTCATAGAAATAATATTGTCAAATGTTATAACTATGGCAAACTAAGACATGTTAATGTTTTTGTAATTCAATGTCTTACAACCAAAATTATAACTAAAATTACAATCAAAATTATTTATATAATAATCAAAATTCAAGTAATATCTAAAATCAACCAAATAATAATCAAAATTTTAGTAACAATCAACATACTGAGAATAATCCGGTTAATATTGGTATGAATAGTAAAATAAATGAAAATTATAGTAGAAATAAAAATGATAGCGTACAACTAGCATTGATGGTAAAAAAAAAACAATGTGAGAATAAATATGGAGGAGAAAAAACTCAAAAAATAATTTTAGATGGTGGAGCAGCTGTCCACATTGTCTCTTCCTTATATAAATTAAATCGATATTACAAATTAGACCAAGTCATAAAATTACAAATTGCATTAAAAAACATGTATATGTTAGCAAGCCACATAGGGAAAATGGTAATCAGAGTTAAAAATTTATATGGTGAAAAAATACTTGTAAAATTAGAGAATGTACATTACATTCCAGTTTTAGAAATGCATCTATTATCAGGAATTAAAATAACGCAAAAGATATTTTGAATTTATAACAAACAATTGTGATTACATAAATATATACTTGAAACAGAATATAAAATTAATAGCTATAGCTTGGAAGGTAAATGAAGTATACATAATAGATTATAAAGTAGTAAAAGAATAATACAGAAAATAATAATGAAATATTTAATGATAATAGTTAAGGTCAAGATGAAAAAAAAAAAAAAATTAAGTCAAGTGGATATAAATGAAAATGAAAAAGAATCAGAAATTCATAACAAATATAATAAGAATACATGAGGTAGAAGGCTAGGGCACTTAAATTCAAAATATTTGAAAGAATTAAAAAAAAAAGTCAATTGGAATACCAGAATAAATAAATTTTAATGAAAACGATTTTATGAACTGCAGAATTTGCATTAAATCTAAATCCACATAATTGGGACATAATAGAACTAGACTTAAGCCAAATTGTCGACTGGAAATCATGTTGTCAGTCATTATAGGCCCTTTGATGCCATCAATTTACAACGATAGGTATATTGTAACATTCATTGACCATTTTTCTAATTATGTTGTATATTCTATATGAAAAAAAAAGTCCTAAGATCTGATAATGCAAAAGAAAATAACGTCAAAAATTATTATCAAGAAAATGGAATATGGTTGGAACCTATGGTAGCCTACCTGCCAGAGCTTAAGATAGGTGCTGAAAAAAAGAATAGAAACTTAATGGAATGTTTAAGATACATATTATTTGATTCAAATTTACACATTTCATTTTTGATCTATGCAATCAGTACCATGGCTTATCTGGTGAATAGGTCACAAAGAAGATCAAATAAAGAATTAAAAACCCCTTGAAATATTTCTAGACAAAAAACCAGATTTATCAAATTAAGAATATTTGGCTCGTTGGCACTCAGGCACATACCTGTGGAAGCAAGAAACCAAAAAGTTATAAAAGCCAAAAAGAAAGGCTTAGAAAGAAAAGACCCCAAACTTATGGAATCTGTTTCTTCCTTGGTCACATGATTTGTGTGTGGGTGATGTGTATTTGGGATGGATATTGTGTTGCTGGAAATATCTTCTCATATTTTCCACCAAGTTATAGCTTGTATGAAAGCATAAGTGTGATCAGTGAGGTCTCCACGAAACAGGAAATTGTGTTTTTGAGGGTAGGAGTGGTATTTGGATGACTGCTTCTGGGTTGTCTGCATCCGGGTTGTGATGATAGTGTCCTATAACAGAGAGAGGATTAGCATTATTAGAATATCTTGCTTGATATGGGGTTGGTCTAGTTCTACGTTGTAAAAAATTGGTACTTCCAAATTGTTTTTTGTCATTGTTGTTTGTATTTACAGTGCGAGTGTGATATGGTTTGAATTTTGTCTTTTGAGGGAAACATTTGTCATTATTGTTGTTGTCGTAGTGGTCTATCTCTGTTGTTTTTTCTATAATAAAGAAATTAACTACTCTTAGAAAGGGGAATAATCAATTCTGGAATAGCCTGCATCACTTAGAACTAGCAGTAGTATAATATATATGTATAATATGTGAATACACCTTTCTGTTGAATTTGGTACAAGTTGCAATTTCTACTTGATAGTTTTGAAATTTGGTACCCTTATTTGAATCTATACTAGGACAATCCCTATTGTTTTTGGTCCAGATCAGCTCTATGGTTTTTCTATTACATCCTACTATGTTTCACTTTCCGAATTTTAATGGTTCTAAAACTTGTAATTTTCAACCAATAGTCGAAAAATTAGATACAGGTATTGAATATTATATTATTTTGTAACATTTTGCAAAATTCAGTTTCAATCAGTTCAACAGTTCATTCGTAGAGGTAATACGAAAAAATCTTAAACTATTGCTAAAAAAAAAAAATTAAGTCCAGATGAATCAGAGGCTGGTCAAAAGCAGGCTTTCTTTTATTTAATTTTCTAAGTAGGCAATCATTTAATAACTTGCTTACCTACGTTTTCTATAACTTTTCAGTATAGTTTCATCCTTTCATTTCATTTTGTAAAAATAATTCTTACTCACTATTCATCCAAATAATTTGCGTACTTTGATTTTTTTATTGCACTTATTTATTTATTTTTTTCGTCCAGAAACTTACATTTTCTAGCGTGGCTTGCTGCACTAGTTTTTGAATTTATGTTTGTGTGAAATGTCTTATTTTCAACCCATATCAACAAAATTCAAAACACGGTAAGATTTCATTTTTATTTCAAACATATTAAGTACGTAAATTTTAAAAATCTTTCGTCTCACTCAACAAAGATAACATTAAAAATTAGAATCGAAGCCGGAGATAGTAGTATTCATTTAATGTGGTCGTATTTCTCGGTCAGCATGGAAAATTCATAAACTTGAAAATAAAACTTCGTTCAGAAGTTTAAATGCAGAATTTCAAAATTTGAGTGTTGAAGAATTTAGAATGATCCTCAAAATTTTCTGTTTTAAATATTTTTCAAGAGTGAATTCTCAATAGGACAGGTCAAGAAGCTCTAAACTAATAAAGTTTTACATTAGTAGACAAAGATGAAAGCAGTGGAGAATCCAAGGTGGAATGAGGAAATTTCCCCCAACACCTAAAAAATTCAAAAGTATAAGGTAAAAATGAAAGTATACGACCACAGAATCCAGATAGAAAATGCGAAAAATTTGTTGAAGAGCAAAAAAAAAAGAAACAAAGATTTGCTCCAGTAAATTTTTATTTCCCTTTTTTCAAAAAAAAAAAAAAAAAAAAAAACAACTAAACTAGTAGTATGTAGGTATTAGCCATCGAACTACCATCCAACCATCAACTGTATAAGGATTACCTTTGGAAAAAATTTCAGCCTGATTCTTAATGTAGTTTTCTTAAAATTTTGGAGAAACAACTTTTTCAAAGAATTTTTTGTTATCCAGTTTTCTTACTGAACGAATGGGTACCTAACTTTTTTTAGATCAGCTCTTCTATTCTGAGCTCTGTTTGATAGGACTACACCAACTTGCACCAACCTACACCAGGAGGGCGATTCCACAAATGTAGAAATGTTATATAACTTTGTGTCAAGTTTTATTGGAATATTTGTGGAATATACCCTGTGGTGTAGGTTGGTGTAAGTTAGTGTAATCCTATCAAATATAGTTATGATTACTAGGTATCTTTCGTAAAAATTTCAACGCCTATCCATTTTGTGGTTTTCTCAAAACTATGAAGAGTACAAATACATGCGCACAACACATGAGTAATTATTGAAAAAAAAATTGGGTCATAATAGGAAAATGGTACCAATCATTTTCTTTTGTCATGAAACGAATTCGAAATAAAAAAAAAAGAATGATATGTAAAATTGCGGTAATTATTCAATCTACGTAGGTATACAAAATGTTATTAAAAGTAACTTAATGATGGTGTACGTTTGGCTGGGAACCAGATAAATTTTTCCATTTTTCATAAAAGTAATGATTTAGCCAGTTTTTGAAAAAAGAAAAAATCTTTTCCCAGAAGGTTTGCTACCCTACAATTTTGAAATTTCTATTACCTACTTGAGGAGAGAGAACTTATTCTAGTATCTACTATCTAAAGAATCCGCGCTAATTTAAAATCACCATGAAAGTATTAACAATAGAAATGAAAGAACCTAAAAATATAAAAGAAAAAAAAGGTCGCCTTCTTATGTCCGACATACCTACACAGGTAGATTCGGTCGAAATTCAGATGCGCGAACGTAAAGAAAAAAAAAAGGAGGTCTAAATGAAGAACAATTTGGACCGATATGGATGAAAAAAAAAAGATAGGTACTACTAACGCACCACTGTGTTTCAAAAACCAACTAAATTTTCTGCGGCAAAACTCTCCATAAGGATTGTCGTAGTTGAACTCTATTTCCGAGGCGCCACCCGTACTGTGACGTCAAAAGTAAAATCCCCATTTTCGTTAAACACTAAACCTAACGAACCTTCACGATAAGGCTTCTACCCAGCAGCCACATCAATCGAGAGAGCTCGCCAAAGAACGTTATTTGTTTTCGACTTATCGTCGTCGTCGTCGTCGTCGTTCGGTGAAGACGAATATTTTCATTCAATTCATTATTCCTTCCTAAGTAGGTTCGGTAAAATTGCTGCTTTCGGAAATCGAAATTATTCCCTCTCGTGTACGTCTACGAATTAAAATTCATTGTGTAATACTTACGTGTAATTAATAATTATCGTGTCGTGGTGGTTCATTATTTCAATTTTAATTTTCCTTTCACTATTTTGTATTTAAACAAGTCTTACGCGTCTCACAAGTCAACGTAAACGTACCTACTGTAATTTATTTGGTCAATAATATTTTCTTTTACATTCGTTGTGTTGTTTTTGTTGTTGTTCGTTAACCTGAGTGTTTTTCGTTCTATGTATTTGCATTGAGCGTGAGAAAATCATCTGCTAGTGTATCCGGAGTACCAGCGCATCCTAATAGATTGGACTAGGTAAAAATGGTTAACCTCATTCTTCTTGATCAACCTACATTTATACAATTAGCACGGCGGCGGTCGAAATTATAGTGATAAGTACGTGATGGTCATTTACATCAGTGAAATGAGCTATCAAATCGAATTTCAAAAGCTCAAATCGTATTCGTTTTTGTTGGCGTGAAATTTTCATATTTATCATTGATTACACTTCGCTTCTCATCATTAAAGTCGTAGTCTAGTACTGTCATCAATTTTAGAATTGTCTCTGTAAGAGATTCAAAGTTAACAGTAAACACGTAGCCAAGACGATGCCATGTGTTTAATCATTGCCTAAACTGGTGTCTTGTTCATTTGTGCGTCTGTAATCTCCTCTGTCTGGTTGACCGGGTTGACAGTTGTTTAAATATAATGCCACTTTCGAATATTGAAATCCTTGTAGTCGCACTCCGTCAACAGTTTGTGTTTGTCTCTCTCATTCGCAGATTGCCGGTTTTTAGGGTTTTTGCCCGATCGAGAAGTGGAGGCTCCACAAGGAGCGCTAAGTTCGCCGCATATAATCACAGGCTGAAAACAGAACTATGTATTTTTCTTCTCATAAGAAAAGAAAACAGTTTAAATTGATTTTCTAAGAAAGGGGAAGGATTTTAATACGGATGATCACTATTCATTAGAGGATAATTTTTAAATCCTACACAACTGTAATGATACAAACAGATTTTTAAAAGAAATTTTGGTATTATAAGATCAACACATATTATACCTATTTTCATCCATTATCCTGTTTTCTGTCTATTACGATTTTCAGCACCAGAATGCGTATCTTTTTCCTCCTCTTTGCAATTAAAATCTGTTGTTCCATCATTGTGAGCACATGAGCATTGAGCTTTGAGCATTGAACGTTACAGGGTAAAAACGTTCAACTCTCACACTCGGCATCAAAATTATTTGATAATGAGCGCGAGTGCTCATGTCATGTCCAAAGCCTTCGACTTTGAAAATGACATGAACATTGAGCTTTGAGCAAACATCTTCTAGCTTTTCCCACATAAACCTCTTTCATTTAATGGAGGGAAATCGTTCCTCTTATTTTGTTATTCTCTGACATTGGTGTATTTTTCTAACTTTATTATATTCAAAGTATCTCAATCTGGTTTAGTTTACTTTTCTCATTTTCAAACCTCACTTCATAGTAGCAAGAGCTTCGATTTTTTATTTCTAAGTTGGAAGGAATGAGTATATAATTCTTGATTTTATTCATAGTTATAAAAGTTTCCAGGTTCATGGACTTTTGTTTGACAACAATCTGCTACAAAAGCAAGAGGCAGGAATGTACAAAAAATTGATTTAAAAATGGCCCCAAGAGCCAAAAAAAACATTTGAATGGGTTATACTACGACAGGATATTGCATTCGTGTGACCCGTTCTCTTATAAATTTTATACATGTTTTGCAAAATTGGATAATAAATTAGACATTTTGTTATTGAAGGATTTCAAATAGGATCTTGTCTTAAAACCTGCCAAATTTGTTGAAAATTTAAATTTAATATACATAAATCCATTTAATCTTACTGAGCTAATAGACAATCAATGGATTGAAGATTGTATACCAAAATGATGTACGAACAAATTCTTTAAAAAAAGAATTGATGGCAGCAAGAAGAATTTGTTTCTTTAGGTGAAATGGATATATGGGAGGAAGTTGACTATGATAAATCAGTCAAACCTACAGACACATGATAGGTCTTAATTACAAAACCTTATGGTCGAGGATATCATCAACCTAAAGATATACTTGTAGCAATTGGTTTCAAAGATTGTACAGTATATGAGATAGGTTAAGTATTTGCACCTGTAATTCATGTATGGATTGTATGATGGCGTCTTTCCATAATTAACAAATACGATCTTAAAATGATCCAATATTATATTTAGACTGAATATCTAAATTTACCTATTATCATCTCAATATACCTGAAACCTCAGGAAAGATCAACAATAGGATCTAATAAATTATTCAACTTAAAAAAATGTATTTATAGTTTAAAGACATCTTCTAAATCATGGTATATTTTAATAAACAATTATATTTCAAAAATGGGCCTTTAAAGATTGAAAACTGATAAATGTTTATACTTTCAAAAATATCAGGATAAAGTAATTTATATTTTAACCTAAGTTGAAGATATTTTAATTGCCTCAAATTTAAAGGAAGAGACTGAAAAAGTGAACCTCTTACCGCAAAAAGGTTCACAAAGAAAATGACACACAATCCCAAATTTTATTTAGAATTTGAAATCCACAGAATTTGAGAAGACTCTTACTTTAATACCAATTCGATACACAGAAAAAATACTTGAAAAATGTCGCCTATATGATTCCTAACTCATTAATACTCCAATAGAAACTTCTTTGAAAATTTATGAATATGAAAATTGAAAAGACGATACTGAATATGGTTTAATAATCGATGCTTTATTATATTTATCTAGAATCAATAAGCTCAACATTTCTTTTGCAGTTGATTATTTTTCAAGATTTCAAACAAAGTCTAGTAGCAAATTAAAAAAATACAGAAGAATATTTAAATATAATAATAGTACTAAAGATTATGCCTTATAATTTTCATTTGACAGTGAGGGACTTCATTCCTTTATCAATTCTTCATATGCCCAGGATGTTAAAGACCAGGAAATTAAAATTTCAAATTTGAATTTGGGCAAATCTGTATTGATATTTTTATTTTATATAAATTCTGATCTATTAAACTGTAATGTTAGATGACAAACAATTATGGCTGTAAGCTCTACCTTCGCTGAAATCGTTGCAGTATTTAATGTTTTAGATGATAATTCAAGTTATTTTTTTGCTCCAAAAGGAAATATTTGATCAGTAAATTCCTATGAAAATCTTTGAAAATAATATTTCTGCTATAAGGATCATGTCTGGAGTATGCAAAAAAGGTCATGAGCTTTGTGATAAAATGTTATTCCCTCTATCTGTTGAGGATAAAGAAATAAAATTATTCAAATCTGTTAGTACAATTTTACAGTTTGCTGATATTTTAACCAAGGGACTTGAAAAATATAAATTTCAAAGTCTGGTAGAGAAAATACTAGGTATATCTAATTTTTACACATAAGTTAAAGTCAAATTTGAGATGATTTTCAGATGCACATTCACATTTTGGACAAGAATTTATTTATTTCTGTCAGGGAATGGATTGTGAATCTTGAAGCTTGAAAATATCCTGTAAATACATGATTCAAATAGTTTTTCATTTTCTGTTTCAGCTACTTAATATGGATCATTCTGACAAAATTCAAATCAAGTTGTAATTTTTGATAATCCAATACTTGTCAATACAAAATTAGTTTACATAATTATTCCGTATCTATCTTCAAGTTCAACTAACTTAAGATCAGAAAATATGGAACAGGAATCTTTGCAAGATTCACAACCATTGACAATAAAATATAACATTTCAACACAACTTTTTTTGACAAGTATAAACCAAATTAAAACCACTATTTTTTTTTTAATCAATTTGAAGTTCATCGATTGAAATTGATGATAAATTATTTTCAAATATAGAAATTCATAATATTATTTTTTCACTATACTTTTTGGATAATAGATCTATATATGCTTCAGTCTAAGACTCCTTTCACACAGCAATTTGTGAATCGCAATTCATTTAGCCAATTCACAATTCTGGAAACATTGTGCATCACTCACGCCAGCTTCATGAATGCGATTCTTGTTAAAATGTGCAGGTACGTAGTTTATCAAAATTAATGAAAATGATAAATATGGTAAATAATCATATAAATTCAAACTGAATAAAAAAAATACAATAAATTTATAAAATAAAAAAATAAGGTGAAAATAAAAGTTAATCCTAATTAGAAAAAAAAAGCTTTACTGGAAGTAACATCCTGTCAATCTGCACCAAAATTGGTAGCATGCTACAATAAATTATAATAACTATTTGTTTCAAATTTCATACGTATTGTTCCAAAATTACACATTTTATGACCAATATAAAAACAAAAATAGCAGTACCATAAGTACAGTCTGGCAAATCCACATTAAAATTGATAATATGTTAAAATAGTGTATAGTAAATGTTTGTTTCAAAGTTCGTAGCTATTGGTGCAAAATTGATAATTTTATAGCCAAAATAAAAATAAAAATAAAAATAGTGGTATGGAAGTATCACCTGCCCAATCCGCATCAAAATTTGTAGGTCTGGTTCTTGGCTTAGTACAATTGTTTGTACCAAATTTTGTGATTATCAGGCATAAATTTTGACCTTTATCATGGAAACAAGAAAACAGAATATATATAATTATATAGATATGAATTTGAGTTATTGGTGCCAAAATTTTCTGAGGTGATGAAATGAAAAACATACCCATCCTCAACCTAGGAGGCTAATACCACAAGAAGTGTAGTAAGTAGATTTTTCAAAGAAAACCTACTTAATAAGCTCTGCTAAAATCTGTTCCGAGTTGGTGTTACTACCTATTGAATGGTAAATGTGAATGATATCATTTGTTGCAGCATTTGGTCAGCCTCCCGGCTTCATGAAAAAGTTGATAATTCTAATGGTACCAGGCTATGCCCAGTTGAAATTGCGATTCACAAGGAAGAATGACGCTATAGGAATCACCATCTGAATTTTTCTATATAAATCAATGTTTCATCTGTATCTCCACTACATGAATTGCGATTCAAAAATTGTTTTGTGAAAGGGGTCTAAATGTCAATTGTTTATTTAATTTGTTACTAGTTGTTGGTTGAGCCTCGTAACCCACAGGAATTTAATATCTATTCACGTGGTCTTAACCATTTTGGTTTAGTCAGTCAACATTTTTTGATTCGACTCACTGGCAACTAACAATAGGCATTGCCAGTGTATACTATTGGCTGTACATTCACTTTACCTGCAAGTATTGTGAATTACGGTAAACGCGTTTAGGCAAATGTTGATTGTCATACGTACATATGTGTAGTTGAATCAGTATTGGCCATTTTTGTAGTATATTTTGGCTAAACAGAGAATAAATTTCATAGTTTGTCTGTTTAGCCTGTATATTACAGATCATGTGTTTTTTAGAGTCCATAGACTAATGAAGAAGTAGATTTTGGTGATGGACTGAATCCACTGTCTGTCAACTAAGGCCAAGCCCTGAGAAGAAAGGAGGAAACATGGTCCCCTCGCTGGTCATTAATCAATTTTATTTAGTTTATTCGTTTGGGAAAAAGCAAATCAAAATTATTAATTCATAATTTTGTTTACTTTCAATGTTAATAATATTAATAATAATAATAATAATAATAATAATAATAATAATGATATTTTGTTAATTGTAAATATTTATTTTGTTTATATTTTTTTGGATTCATACTTGCGAAATTGTTACTCGCTTCATTGCACTGGTCTGTAAGGGTGTTCTATCATTCCCCTTACACTTTTTCCATTAATGATCCTATATTTCATTATTATTACTATTTATTCATATCAGGTAATTCCTATAACTTTTATATCTGGTACTTTGGAAACATTTCACGCTTTTCCCACTCAACTTTTTTATTTAATGGAGGGAGATCGTCCCTGTCTCATTTTGTTATTCTTGGACATTGTATATTTTTCAAACTTTAATGTATTATATTATCTCATTCTGACTTGGTTTACTTTCCTCTTTTTCAAATCTCACTTCAAAATCATTATTTTCCTTTTTCTTTTCCTTCTTTTTCTTCAGCCAGTTCTATGTTTTGTTTTTCATCTATGAAGGTAATGATGCGCACTAACTGATTCGTTCGACTAATCGATTACATCGATTAATCAGCTAATCGATTTTAAATTAATTAATTAATCGATCAATTGAATATCATTCTGGCTTGGGCAAGAATCATGAAATTTTTATTAAAAAAACTGACAAAACAGAAATAAATGAGGAAAATCGTACTGGTTGGCTGTTGCAGAAGAAACATTTTCTATTTTACCTAATGTTTGTTGAAAGAATTAAGTTTGAAAGTTGTTGTAAAAAATGGTAAAATCGATTACTTAAATAAATCGATTAACCGAACAGTTTTCGATTGATCTCACATCACTATTGAAGCAAAAACCTTATTACAACATCGTTTATCGATGTAACTTGTTTTATTCTAGAGTAGGCAATGTGACGACAAATTTAAAGTTAGTTTGCGCTTAAGCATTCACAATCAATGCTAATTTAATTATATATATGGCGGGAGACTAGTTTGTGAATCGTGTAAATGAAATATTCATTACCAGCAGATAAGTTTGGTGATAATCTTGAATTATGTTTTTTTTTTTATAGCTATTTAACGCCATATGTACGCTCGTATGTAACAATATTTGTTCACAGTTTCTTTCTTTTAAATAGATTTAAAAAAAAATCTATTTATTTAAATTGCCTGAGTATTCGGAACCAGGAGTGGGGGTGAGTACGTGTTTCATTTCATGATCTGAGCATTTTGGCACTATTTTTGAAATTTTTTTTTTTAATATGTACTCTCTTTTGCGTTGAGTCCATTTCTAGGCGTAATTTTGATTGGATGTTTTCGAAATTTGAAACACTTATTCGAATTCATCTAAGGAAAAACCCCATTGTGTTTGGTCCATTCGGTAGGTCAGTTTTTATGCATTTTGTATTGAAAAGCGTACAGGTTGCTATTTTCAATTGATAGGCCTGAAATTTGGTATACATAAGTGTTTTAAGTCAAGGACAATACCTATCAATTTTGGTGTAGATAGGCTTTTACGGTACGTCTGGTAGGAGTGAATTTGTTGCATCTTTGGTCGATTAATTACTCTAAAAGGAGTAATTTTCAAACTATAGTCACAAAATTTGGTACAGGTATTGATTTGAAGTTTATCTAAATGCTTCCAAATTTGGTTCCTATTGGTATTATGGTTCATTCCTAGGGCTGTTGGAGGTGTTAATTTTCATGTTATCTCAGTAAAAGTTGCAATTCTCTTTTAATAGTCACGAAATTTAGTACAAACAGTACCTCCCATACAAGGATCACACTTATCAATTTTGGTTTTGATTGGTCAGTTTGTTCCAAACTTATTAGCTATTCAGTGTGATTTTCCTTCTTTTACCTCTCTCATAATGGTTCTGAAAAATTCATTTTCTAGGCTTCATGGAGTGAAACACTCGTTTTAACCTAAAAACAATCCGATCTCAACAAAAATTCAACTTTCGCCCACCTCATTTGAACACGGACACTAAAATCTCCGCTAATATTTTCGTAACCAGAACGTAGACAACTGCACTATACTTCGTTTTGCACTGTGGGAGCTTTTTTTCACATATATTTGTTTTATATATATATATGTGATCCACAATTCTCATCACTGTAGGAAAGAGAACCACCGAAATATTTCCTAAAATCTTGCTAGTTAAAATTTGGTATAATTTTTCATTAAAAAAAAAATAATGATTTTTGATACAAAAATTAAAAGTACATTTATAAAATATTTTGAAAACATGACACTGAATCAGTAAATTTTATCGCCTGCATCGTATTTGTGTGACATTGGGATTTTTTACAAAAAATATAAATATTTTATATATTATTTTATTAGATAAATGTTGGTGAAATAGGTGATTTTTAAACAAAGAAATCTACTTTTTCTTGCGAGATTAGCTGCGCAAGAGTTTTTTTTCTTTTTTTTGGGGGCGGATCGATTAACGACCTGCAACCTAGTTAGGCGGTTTTTATGCATTTTTAATTTTTGGTAAAAATGTCAAGTAAACAGCTGCCTCTGACAGAATTTTGTACGACGTGTTGGAGAAACAAGATTCTCTGGTCGGATAATGTTGATTTAAATTTGAACTTTGAAAAATTTTTTATTCGATCGAGAGGCAGAGGCTTAAGTTGCTTAGGCGTTACTGAATATGTGCGTTTTTTATTTAATTAAATAGGAGTGAATATGATGGATGCTAAAGTATATTCAGTGCAGGGTTGGAGGTTATTCGACGAGTGCTTTTGGAATTCGATGTAATTATGAAATTGATACCTGAACTTAATTGCTTTTCCATCTTTACTGTAGGTCTACCTGTTATTGTTTTAAAGATGTTCGTTGACTTACGGTTTTGTTTACCTTTTTTGATCTGATCAGTTTCGCTGGATTTTGGATCGAAGGAGGAATCTAAATTTGGGCTATCATTCGTTTGTTTACTAATTTTCGAGGGAGTATTAATCATAATTTTATTTTAAGTTTTTTCACTTACATTTTGTTTCATGTCGGGTTTCTAGATCGATTCTTTTATTTTGTATGAGTCGCTGATAGTTCGTACTTTAATGGTTGAATTTTTAATTACCGCTGCGGTGGAGGGATTGATGGAAAGACTGTCAATAAATATGAAGTCATTTGTAAATGAGATTTTAGCACTTTCGTCTTTGCATAAATTTTTGACACTGACTATGTTATTTTTTATTTCTGGGGCAAATAGTACATTTTTTAACAAGAGTAGGTACTGGTTTTATTCGTGGATCTATATTATTTACTACTTTTATCGCTATGTCTCCTTTACCTAATGGCCTTAACTAATTTGCCTGTGACATCTTGGAGGTTTTTGGGAGATTCAAGAGTTGTAAATTTGTCGAATTCATTCCAGCAGTGACTGGTGTCGCCTAAATCAATTAAACAGTCCCACTTAGAATTATCAATCTTATCAATTTTATCGCTAATTTAGAACCACTTATACTTTCTTCTTGGATTTCCGCTATCGTCTCGCTGTTATATGGTCAGTTTTAGCTATGTCCGATTATAGTGCACCTGTAGCAATATTTTTGACCTGTGGGAAGGGGCAGTTCCTGGTGCGGTGTGATGTAACTCCGCTGTTAAAACACATACCTGTTCTAACTAGTCTGTGTCTTGTATTTTCACCTGCTGTATTTGTAGGATTATCATTTGCAGATATTACATGTGCCTGTACAGGGGAAGCATCCGTGGGAGCAAGGGGTACATTTGTGGGGGTTGGGTGGATTGGTACAACAGGATTGTTGTTTGGTCTTCGTTGATTTTGGCACATTTCATCAGCAGGTCTAACTATATTGTGGTTGGGATTGTATCTGTTTCACAAACATTCAGCTATTTTGCGTTTGCGATAGTAGGTTATTCCTGCTGTTGATAATAGAATATCACATTCCACTGGGAATGTCTGTTGTAATTTCTGAATCACCCTGGAGATGTAAAAGAAGTCATTGAACATTTCTTCAGATTGTCTGGTTTGTCCTTTCAAGTTGTGATGTTTGCCTTTGTAGATTGCTATAAATGGATATAGATTGTGAAGGGTTATATTCAAGGGCTTGTCATGATTGATGTAAATGGAGGTAATCATTGGGGGTTACTTGGCCAAAACATCTTTGAAGAAACAAATACATTTGGAATGCTGACGTGCACCTATTGATTATGTGTACTGACTGACTTACCAGGTTGAGCAGCATTGTTTGCATTATAGTATTGAATTGCCTCGCAATGTATTGAGGAATGTTTGTGGTACTCGCAAATTTGGATCTAATCCATGGAAATAGATTTACCTTGTCTAGGTCTATCTTAATCCTACAGTTTCACATACCTAAGTCTAAATGGGTGCTTAATTGTTTGTAAAATTTATATCTTTTAGGTTGAAAACTCGGTTTCGGTAATATTTTCAAAAATTTCGTCAACTTTTTGATCATGTAATGTTTTCCAGTCATTCTCAGTTTTGGATGTGTTTGAATGCGTCCTATATAGTTTTGCTAACAATGTTTTTTGAAATTTGCTGCGTTGAACTTGTGGAAGAGTTGTTTCATTGGATTCAGGGAATTGCGCAGTTGGATTTCTCCTATTAATGTTTTCTCTAATTTGTTGAATATTTTCTTGAATGAATCCTTTAATCTGTGAGGAAGAGCATTTGTTGCTATTTAACTAGCTTTTTAGGGTTTCACGAATTAATTTTTCAATACCTACTTTTAGTTGCAGTTCTATTTCAGATTGATCTCTCATTGTTTCATTATAAGGGATAGGATCAACTGGGTATTCTTGTGGATTTTTGTCAACGTTTCTATCAAAAATTTTGTTGAATTTTGTTCACAATGCTTTGTTATTTACATATACTGTACCGCGGTACTGTTGACAAATTAATTTTGGAAGAATAATGTACTGTTTCGTTGTTATTGACTGCAGTGAAATAGTAAATTTTTTGGTGTTGAGGTTTAGGGATGGATTAGGGATTGAACATTCTCAAAATTTTTGCATCAGCAGCAATGGAATTTTTATTACTAGTATTGTAATGACTTACTCTACGAGATTTGTGAAGGATGTCTTGTCTTTTTTGATCGATTAATTGTTTGATTTCTGGAATCCCATCTTCCTCTTGATCCGAAAAATTTCGGTATCCTTCAGTACCATGAGTATGATTGTTTTGTAGATAATTTTCTTCATACTGTAACAAATCATATTGTGATAATGATGATTTTTCGTTAACAGATACTTCAGAAAAATACGGTTTAGGCTTACAGGGACACTCTCTCTGACAGTACTGTTGTTACTAGTTGCTGTCCCTTTAATAATATGTAATAGGACTGATTCAGCTTCTGATGATGAAGACGACGGAGAGGCATTTCTTTTATTTCTATAATTTATTCCCATTTGTACAATTTGAAGATGATTTATGTTCTGCGATTGTAGAGCTGAAGTAAACAAATTTTCGACATTTATTACTATAGCGTTCTCTGTATTATTCATGGGATCGATTGTTTCATTTATAGCCGAACCCGAGTTAGGGTCAGGTTGTTCAAAATTCTAGTCATTTTCTATTGCAAAAATAATATCGAAATATTTACCGAATCATAGGAGAAAAATATATTCACAAGGTCTACAACGAAATACAATAAAATTTTTATACCAATTGTCTCTGAGACATGTTTTTTGAAGGTTTTTGGCCGTATACCGATGTCTGCTGCCACGTTATTTATTCCGATTTACCTAAGACCAGATTATATCAAGTTATCTCGTACACAGACAATCTTTAAGTCACACCTGAGAGCAGGTTTATTGCAAAATCCAAACAAACTACAAAATAGTATTATTACACCGAATAACGTTATTTTCTTATATAATACCACAAGTGGCTGAACACACTTAACACCATACATATACAAATGGGGGAACACTTTTATGAGATGAGAATATCATATAACAACAAAGAGGCATGGTTGCCAAAACATATAGTCACACCACACAGGGAGGTGTGTGGTGTTGCCATCTGTTGTATTAGTCGATCCAAAAATTTTAGGCATTAGTTATTTCATTGAATTCTATATTTTCCATTCCAGTTATTCTAATTGGGAATTTGTTGGTTGCAGTTTTCACCTTATTTTTCATGCCACACTTCGATTGCTAAGTTCATATTCATTTATGTGTGATAAAATTATATGTAGGTACATGTACCCGCTATGATGATCGATAGTTGTATTTTTACACATATGCAATTTTCAAAGTAGGTCAGAATCGATTTTTTCAATCCCTCCTTTGCCTTGTTCTCACTGTATTAAATTTTGGTGGAATTGAAAAAGTTTTCAATATACTTTAAAATTAAATTTTTCATTGAACTTGCGATGAAAAATCTGGAATCAGACTATGGATCAACGATGAACACTCACGAATGAGATTACTCAGAAAATAGTGAAATAAAAATAAGTTCTGTCGCCCAGTTTGATATAAACTTGAGTCTATTTTGTTCAAGATTTTAGTAATCAAGGAATTTGTGTTCAGATAAAAATTGTCTAGAGAGGGTTGAGTCATCCTCAAATAGAGGCCAAAGATGCCACACCATTACGAAGAAGAAGTAATAATAGATGAAAGGAGAAACGTTGCTCAGCGAAAATATAATACGAAAATATTTAACCTGATGCTGGGATTTCGGTTTTTTATACATTCGAAAAATGAGTAATGATGTGAGCTCATATAGGTATCTTTAAATATTACCTATTGAAAGTGTGTGCGTGTTTTTGTATTATGAGTGTGTTTCTGTATGTGTATTCTATTACTGTAGGTATACAGAAAATTTGTGAATGAAAAATTGGGAAACTAGTCGATTGCTTATACTTATGTTCGATACGGCTGAGGACCGATAATTAAATAAAATTATTTTCTCAGCTTCTGTATCTAAAATCTGTGGTTGTTGTTCATTTCCCATGTAAAGAATAGGTATAGTTGAAACGATTAATGTCAAAGACAGTGAGAAATGGCTAACATGCAATAGTTGAATGAGAATCTTGTTTTATCAATTTTTCTGAGACAGCAAGTAATATCGAGGAATATTAATTATTATAAATCTGCAGTGCGAAATTAATATGTCAAGATGGTAATTTTTCTCATAAATCTTGACAGATTGAATTATCTGTTTTTTCCTTATGCCAGTATTTATTCCAAGTGCTACTTGGTTCCACATTTTGGCTTTTGACGTTCATTAAAATGATGTTAGTAAAGGAAGAAGAAATTAGGTAGGTATGTGTTATACCGAATGCATTCACTGCTTAAAGTTTCAAGAACTGGTGAATGTTTACAGCGTATAGATGACAAATTGATCTCCTTGCTCCTGAGGATTACCATCTGATGTCTATATAGAACATCATTTGCCACTTTTGATAATTTTGTTATCAACACAGGTATGGGGACTCACTGGTACGAGGTATAGGGGCTTGGACCCCCAACAACAGTCCCTGGCAAAAGGCAGACTAATTTTCATCCTTGTGACGTTAAACGAAAACACATAATTACGTTTGATCGTAATTACCTGTATGTACTTGCAAGTAATGTACGAGTACCAAATTGTGACTAATCTCGACAATGCGATGATGTCACAATCCATACATGAACTCGTTCATCATCTCTTATCAATACAAGAGATGACGCAATCGGACTGCTCTCACAAACATACGTATTTCTTACATACGTGTGTATGTGTGCGTGTAAATAAGCCAGTATGTAAACTGTCTGGACTGGCTCTAAAATTGCCAGTGTTTGCCCAGATTTTGGCTTATCCATATGTTTAATATGAAGTGGCTGAATACACATAATTCTGTTGAATTACCTTCTGGTGAGAATATCTTCCTCTCGACAAGGTATTCCACAACAGGTATTGTAGAATCATTTTCTGTCCCTAACATTAATGCCTATATTAAGAATTGGACCAATATAATTTCACATGTTTCCTCTATTGCCTCAAATTTTGAATTTCAAAAAAGATTAAACAATTTTGAACTTAAATTCTCAAAGCTAGCAGAGTAAAATCTTTTTTTTCAAAATTCAGCGAGTAAAAAGTACTTTTTATACCAAAAATATTTAAATTAAACTAATCACTATCTTTTTTCAGTAAAAGTAATAAGTGTATTCAAGTATTTATATCCTAGATCGCATAGAATAATTAGCATATTAAATATATTGATTTATGTAAATATGTATACTAGTTTCCTGAGATGTCAGCTTTGCTTGACACATACTTAGGCCCTTTGATCCTGACTCTGAATTAAGTATTCACTGATATATTACGCAATAAAACTTGAAAATATAAAATTCTCTCCTTTTTGGGTCCAATGAGGGTTGAAGTGTGGGTCTAATAATAAAGTTAACATGAAATTCGAATTAGCTCTTTAAAAAACACGTATAATAATATATTACGCAATAAATTCTGAAAATAAAAAATGCTTCCCTTTTTGGATCCAATGAGGGTCGAAGAAAGGGTATAATGATAAAATTAACATCAAATTTTACTTCAGCACCTTACAAAACATGTCCTATAATATTATTTTATACAATAAAATTTGAAAATAAAAAATTCTTCCCTTTTTGGCTCCAATGATGATCAAAGAATGAGTCTAATGATAAAATTAACATCAAATTTGAATTCATTGTCTGAAAAAACATGTGCATTGATTTAATACGCAATAAAATTTGAAAATAGAGAATTCTTTTCTTTTAGGGCCCAATGGGGGTCAAAAAATGGTTCTAATGATAAAATTAATATCAAATTTTAATTCAGCGTCTCAAAAAACATCTCCAATGATAATTATATTACATAATAAAATCAAAAATCAAAAATTCTCTTCTTTTTGGGCCCAGTGAGGTTCGAAGAATGAGTCTAATGATAAAATTAAAAAACAAGTCGGATAATGTAAATTTAAGAATCAGGAAAAGGTCACTAAATGAAGCACTAATAAGTTTGTATAACGTTTTTCCTCTATTCATTTAATATACGTGCTGCGTTATTAATCCAGCCTTCATCGATTTTTCTTTGTACTGCTTCTGTTGTAAAAAACCCAAAAAAAAGGCCCTCAATTTGTAAAATTCTGTTTATTTTTTTCGTTTTCTGCACTATATGTAGAGAATCCGAGTAAACTTACATGTAGATAAATGTAATTATGTCAATTTACATCTCTACGTCATACGTGCCAACCCAGCTTCAAATTCATTACAGTTTGAATTGTTTACTTACGTTTTAAAAACTATTATCCCACTAATATCCTTGTATTTTGATATTATCTTATTCATATTCTTTTTCTAAATGTTTGAGGAAATGTGCCGTATATTTGCAGCTTTCAAATTAAAATCAGTTCCATATGTATGTTTCAAAAATACATTCTCATTCTCAGTGGCCTAATGCTTTCTTCATATATTTGTCTGGATAAAATTTTTCAGAAGATCTGATCCTTAGCTTTTACGTAACGTGTCTAATACTTGTACTTCATATCAAGTGTGTAGTGCCTAAACTTCTACGTAGTGAACAATTAGACTGGATCATGAAACTGTTGAACTGCACCTTGTAATTAACTGTTGTAGTTGTTTTTGTTTTCTGTCCTTTCATTTCTGTTTCGTTTCCTTTGGATTCGATGAAGCACACCACATGTCATTAATCCTTTCGTGAAACTCAACCAGTTTCATCTTACTTTCACGAACCGATAAAATCTTTGATGAAACCTTTGATAACACGAAATTTTTGTATTAGTCTATATCCTGTTTAATATCACTTTTATGAACTACTAGCGAGGTAATACTGAAACTGTCTCCATCCGCGAATCCTTTTCACTACCTACCTATTTTATTAAGTTCGACGTCGAGATTAATTTGTGTATTCTACCTTGTTTTTAACTTTAATTGCGAATACAATCTTCTGTTTTATTAATATTGTGTCGGCTTAAATTCTAATCGGCGCCGATCAGCGGCTAAACAACTAATTCGTGAACAGGAAAACTTATTTTGTTCACGACACCATGTCACCGATGCATTATTGCATTCCCAAAAGACGAGGATTCTTTGATTTTGTATTCGGAAGTGTTGAACCGGTTTTTGGCCAGAATTATGGCGCCGATGTGGTAATATTGCATTGAGTCCAAGTAGGTACCTACGTCTCTTCCCAATTCCATATGCGTGTAGTGAACCACTGCTATGTCTTATTGTATTCAGTACACTCTCGATTTGTATGTGTTTTTTATTTTTTATTTTGTATTATTTCGTTCCTTTATTACGAAGGGGACGATTCGCTGGTAGATCAAATCGATTACGCGATTTCGACTGCAGTCTGTGATTACACGCACGATTTGTGCGCTATTTTTATTGTGTTTCATGTCTCATCTTTCAACTGTAGGTACCTACCTGAGCGTGCAAGTAGACTATGTGAGACTGTGAGAGCGATCACTTCTGTAGAAATTGTATTTCACTGTCGTTGTGGTGCACTGTGTGTAGTCAGGGAGTTTGGGCGGAATTTTTCGAGTCTGTGTGGAAAGTGATGAGCTCTGTGTGATATTCTGTCGCACCTTCTTCCACCTCAAACGTCATCATGTGTGAAATTGACGGTTCGTTTGAAAGCTGTAGGTGTTGTTTTGCCTTATTGTTGGGTGTTGGTGTGTTTCGGCTATTTTACGAGCTTCCACTTCATGGTTGATTCCATTTGTCTCAGTCGATCATCGTCTACATGCAGAGGTTAGATGACTCCTGCTAAGTTACGTTCCATCAGTCTTATGTTGCTCTTGTGTGGATAAGTTGAAACTTTTTTTTTGTGTGTGTTTGTAGGCTGTTTGTTTCCACTGCTGAACCCCAATTTTTTCACCCAACACAACTTTTATTGTTGGTTATGATAGATACTTTTTTCTGCGGCTTCGTCGTGGATACTATCTACTAGTTATCAGTGGTCATTCCAAAGAGTTGAAACTGTGCTTTGACGTAATGTTATTAGACTATAAGTACTTTAAGTGAATTTTTTTTCTCTCCCAGTTGTCCGAGTCTGTACGTCTGTAGAACTTATTTATTTGCTGTGGTTCTGCTCTAAAAGTCAGAGAGTTGCCCTTCGTATATTTAAATAAAATAATCTACATTTTTTTATGATTTACTTTCTGCGCTTATTTGGAATGTCCAGATGAAAATTTTACTTGCGCTTGAAATATTTATGGGAACTGAAGGTTGCTCATTAGAAATTTAAACGAAAGTTCAACTGTTCTTCGCTCGTATTTTAGAAACTAAGTTCAAAAGAATGGATATGGTTACATGGTGTTGAACCAGGGTCTGAATTCTAGCTATCGGAATGAGTTGAAGCACGACTCTCTTTAAAAGGAAAACTGTCCATTTTTTTCTGATCCTTCATTTTTCAATCAGGATTCCACCCTTCATTATGCATATAAAACAGATGATTATGTGGTGGCCTTTCTCTTTTGTTTTGTTGTGTATTTTCATACACCTATGTCAGAGTTGGGGTAACAATACCTATTCGTTTTCACCCAATTTCTCTCTCCTCCTAAAGTTAAGAAATTCAAAGTAGGTTACTTATTATTTCGTTGGTTGCTATTTTACGTGTTAACTTCCAGGGTTGGAAAATTATTTTCTCTTGAAAAATTGGCAAGAGTATTATATAATTTTTCATAGACTCTACACTCTTTGTTTTTGAGCATAGGTCTTGAAACTTGGCAGGTACAGCCCAGTCTAGTTTGTTTGTGATCCCTAAGCTCTTGGCATTTCCTATAAGCTAAGTTCGAACTAAGTCTTTTTTATCTATACCGCAAAAAAATACTTTTATCCTGTATGTATTTCCCCTCTTTTTCTTCTGTTTCGCGATTTTATTTTTTGTTCCACAAGTTTTGTATGAGCGCAATTCTTTGAAATTTTTTAAAGCAAAATGTCAACAGCTTTCCGTTTAAAACTACGGTGCACCTTTAAAAAATGTTTGCATGTTGGAAATTGTTACAAGAAAACTTTTCAGTAGTACTAAAATTTTCTCTAAAATTAATACTTAGGCGATATAAGTTGAGCAAAAATGAGTTTATATAAATACACATTTATAAAACACGTAAGACTCCTCCCATCAAAGACTCGTGTTCAAAACTCCAAAATAAACTTTAAAAAAAAAACTTGTCCCTGTGGGGATTCGAACTCGAACACCAACAAAATTAAGAGTCATGTTGCCATCACTATGCCCTAGCAATGGTTGGACACATATAACAAAATTTGAACTAAAAAGTAAGTTTAGGTTAAAAACGAGTTTTTAAAAGATAAGCTTCTTTTTGGCTTTAGCTTTATGAGAAATAAACATTATTTTGTTGTGGAAGATTGGCTGCAGTTTTGGTATAATTTTAAAATCGCAGTAGTGAGTATAATAAAAGCTTATAAAAAAAAACTTTGATAAAGGATAAGTGATAACAATCAAACTCGATTTTAGCATCCCTAGATGTTAGTACAAGAACTACGTCGTATTTCTTCGCGTTAGTGACTGCAATAAAAGTGTAAGTTCAGGTGTGGAATACCTTGTCGTGAGAGATATTCTCACCAGAAGGAAATTCTACAGAATTTAAGCGTGTTCAGCCACTTTATACATAAGTATAGGCAAGCCAAAACCAAACCGAACACTGGCGATTTTAGAGCCGGTTCTGTGAGTTTTTATACCCGTTTTGGCTGGTGCACACAAACACACGTACGTAATAAAATACGTACGTTGTTTAAGTACGGCCAGGTCGCATCATCCCCTACTATCGTAGGTGGCGGCTGGCCGGTTCGTGTACGAATCGTGACAGTGATTGATGGATGACGTCACGATTCGTACTCGTATATTATCTTGTACGTATACGTAGATAATCACGATCGAACGTAATATTGTGTGTTGGTTTAACGTCGCAAGGACGATAAGTTGCCTGCCCTATGGGGCGGTGACTGTCATCGGGGGTCCGAGCCCCTACACCTCATACCGATGAGTCCCCACAGCTACTCCCCCCCAGTTTTTGCGCCACAAAAACAACCTAAAATGCGCAAGGCCTGGGGGACGTGCGGGTCTACTTCCGTTTTTGGTCGGCCTCCCATTTGGCCAGAGCACTTCCCACCGCGGCTCCAACGCACTCGTATGACTCTCTACGGGCGTTTGCTCGGGCCAGGTAGTTGCTCCGGCTAGTCTCACCCCTGTGCCTCGACTTCGCGTGTTTAGCGTGGGCGTAAGGGTGATGACGGGAGTGAGGGGGCAGCGGACGTTTAAACTCTGGCTTTCTGAGCATCGGGGAGTTTGTATTCCCCGATGTCCAGGCAGCCATCCTTGCCCGCTCGTTCGCGGCCCTCTCGGCCGTGAACAGGAAGCCCATTGCTTCCTTCTTCTCCTCGGGTTTCGGCTCCGGCTTCGGGGGTTCCGGAGTCGGAGTCGTCTCCTCTGGAGATCGAGGTGGAGAGATGACTGGCGGCAACGGAGTGGTCATCTCCGCCAGTACATCGGCAACCGGAGGAGCTGTGTCCATCAACAGCTCCTCCTCTATCCTATCCAGCTCCGTTTTCGTTTTTGGGATCTGCTGAGGTTTTGACCTCTCAGCAGATTTCCCAGCGAAGTGGAAGCTGGCGGACAACGGGATAGGTATTCGTGACATTATCAGAATGGGTTTAGTAGGAGAAGGCACCAAAAATAAAGCTCAAGAGACGACTAGATAATTTAGAAGTTCGAGAACTGCTGTTTTTACCTTATTTTTCGATTTACCTTTACAGTTATTTTTCTTTATTTTCGGATCTTCTTATCTGCACGTAGAGGGGATAGCGCTTAAAATTCTCGGCCGTATACAAGTTTTCCGGTTAAGATCTGATCGGGTTAAGCAGAGTTATGCCTGAAATAAACTCAGTGAATATTATTTTTCGAATTCTAAGTACAAAGGAATCTCCGTTTGTGACGTCACGTCGTAGAGATTATCTTTGCGGTTAACGGTACTCGCACGTTGCAATGTTTTGTTTCCGTATTGCACGTGGATTTGTTTATTCCTGTCTTCTTCTTTTTGTTGGCATTCCTCGTTTGCTTATCTCCGGAGTTTATTTGTTCTCACGGAGTTCCGATATTTCTCGTTCGTTTTTAGTGGGTTTCGATTTATACTACGGATATTACTTTTCGGGAGTAAATTTTATTTTTGTCGCATTAACCTCTCGGATGCGCGAGAAGGATGTGAGTTTTTACGTTTTTTCGTGCCTGGAGGTCTACCTCTTTTGCGTGGTTGTAAGGGGGCCTCAGGATCAAATGTTTTAGTGCTCACATTGTCCGAAAATCTAACTGTTTTCTTGAGTTTTTCTTTGAGTGAGGTGTTTTTCTCACTTTTTTCGACGAATTCTTCCGTTTTTGTTTCGGAATTCGTCTGTGTATTTTCGGGGTTCTCCTTTTGTACCCTTCTAATTCTTTTATCGTCACTTACCAAGTACGCAGGCTTCAATCTGTCGATTGAAATTGTTCTTGGTTCGCCTGCGATGAGTATCACAAAGTTTTTTTTATCTCGTGATACTACTTTATAAGGACCGGCGTATGGTTTCTCCAGCGCAGATCTCATTTTTTCGTCTCTAACAAATACGTGTGACGTATTGGCCAAGTGTTTCGAGACGTAAATCTTGGGCTGGCCATGACGAGCTGCCTGATTTAGGAAGTTGTTGGCATCATTTCTTATGTTTTGTACCATTATTTCGGGGCTAACTTCTTTCGATTTTGTGAAGAAGTCCCCTGGAAGGCGTAGCTCTTCGCCGAACGCTAATTGCGCTGCAGAGTGACCTGTATCAGTTTGTAGGGCGGATCGAAGGCCTAAGAGGATGGTAGGGAGTACTTCTACCCATCTCTTTGTATCATGTGACATGATGGAGGCTTTGAGAGCTCTATGCCATCTCTCTATTTTGCCGTTGGCTTGAGGATGGTAAGCTGTGGTATGACTGTGTTGAACACCAAGCTTATTTGCTAGCTCTTTAAAGAGCGAGCTCTCGAATTGGCAACCTTGGTCTGTGACTATGACTTCTGGTACGCCATACCTCGCAATCCAGGTATCGTATAACCTTGCAGCTACTGTTGGAGCTGACATCTCGTGAAGAGGGATTGCTTCTGGCCATCGTGTTGCCCTGTCTATTATCGTCAACAGGTATCTGTGTCCTTGGGATGGTGGCAATGGGCCTACCAGATCGATATGAATCGTTTTAAACCGCTGTGTTTGCTTGAATGATTTGAGGGGCAAGCGAGTGTGTCTTCCTACTTTGGATTCTTGACAGTTCAGGCAACTGCGAGCCCATTTGTTGCAGTCAGACTTCATTCGTGGCCATACAAATCTTTCTGAGATTAGTTTAGCACTACATTTTGGCCCAGCATGTGACAGATTATGTACACTGTTGAAAGCCAACCTGCGATATTTTACCGGTAGAAATGGCCTATTCTTACCTGTACTGATGTCACATGTTAATAAAACATCGGTACCGGGAATTTGTCGCTGTCTCAATTTGAGGGTAGTATCATCGTTCGATAACAGCCCTTGCAATTCTGCATCCTTAAGCTGTGCTTTAGCTATTTCAGCATAAGGCAATTGGACAGGAACCGAGATAGCTTCGATTCTACTCAAGGCATCAGCTGGAGTGTTAAGTTCTCCACTTATATACTGAATGTCTGTAGTCAGTTGGCCGATATAGTCCAACTGTCGTGCTCTTCTCGGAGATGCCGGTTCTGCTTTTTGTGTGAAGGCATATGTTAGGGGTTTATGGTCAGTATACACAGAAAAACATCTACCCTCTAACTGGTGCCTGAAATGCTTCAACGCAGCAAAAATTCCGAGCAATTCCCTATCGTATGTGCTGTAATTCTTTTCTGTTTTTGAGAGCTTCCTCGAGAAGAAAGCTAGCGGTAATTTGATGTTGTTAGTGTCCAGTTGGTACAATGTTGCACCAATAGCAAAGTCTGATGCATCGGTACTTACGCATAACGGCACACTTTCGTCTGGATGGGCCAATAGAGTTGCATTTGCCAGTGTTTCTTTGATATTTTCAAAGGCCTGTTCGGCTTCTTCGTTCCATTCGAGTGGAGTTTTATCTTTCTTTTTACTTGTCTTTATTAGTGCAAACAGCTTACTTTGTTCGGCTGCTGCATTCTTCATGCAACGTCTGTAGAAATTCACCATCCCCAAGAAACGCCTAAGTTCTGCGACATTTGAGGGTTTCGGGAAGTTCAATATTGGCTCTACCTTGGTCTTCAAGGGGGAAATGCCTTCGGTCGAGACTTTGTAGCCGAGGAAGTCAATTTCGGTCTGTGCATATAAGCTTTTGCCTACGTTGATAGTGAGTCCGGCTGCGTGTATACGCTGTACCACGGCTCTCACATTCTCCTCGTGCTGATGCTCACCGCCTTCTGAGCAAATGCAGATATCATCCAGGTATGCATATGCAAACGGCAATTCCCTAAACAGTCCATTGATAAATCGTTGGAAAGTTTGTGCTGAGTTGCGTAGTCCAAACGGCATTCGAAGGTATTCGAATAATCCAAAGGGGGTTATAACCGCTGTCTTTGGAACGTCCTGGTCGGCCATAGGAATTTGGTGGAATGCCCAGTTGATGTCTATTTTTGTGAACATCGTTTTACCCTTCATATTCGCGTTGAAGTCCATTATATTGGGGACTGGGTAGCGATCAGGAACTGTTATGGCGTTTAAGGCCCTGTAGTCGCCGACAATTCGCCACTCTCCACTTGCTTTCTTTGTCATGTGGATAGGAGAGCTCCATGAGCTTTTTGAGGGGCGACATACGCCCTCCTCAACGATGCGATTGAAGTACTCTCGTGCCGCTTTGAGTTTGTCGGGTAATAACCGTCGTGCTCTAGCATGGCAAGGCTGTCCTTTGGTTTCTATGTAGTGAACCGTGTCGTGTTTGTACGTAGGATGCCTGCGAATTGAGGGTTGTGTGACTCCAGGATAGTCTGACAGGATCCGTAAGAGTTGTCCGTCGACTTTAGTACAGCTGGATATGTTTGTGTCCAGTCTGTATGCTAGCGTTTTGCCTTCCACACTTTTATTTTCACTATTGATCAGTTTACCGTGTTTGAGGTCGATGATCAGGCCATAGTGTGCAAGAAAATCTGCACCCAGGATCGGGTTTGGAACGTCTGCAACCGTGAAGGACCACGTCATATTTTTGCTGAGTCCGATGTCTACTTTGCTTGTCTCAAGTCCGTATGCTGGAAGGTTTTGACCATTCACAGTACGGAGATAGTATTTCGGAGGAAGTACTTTTTGGGTTTTATTTACTGGCAATATGCTCAGGTCTGCTCCCGAGTCAATTAAGTAACGTCTCCTGTTTGTCCTGTCCTTGATGAACAGGCGGCTTGAGTATTTTTCCGAGGGGTCTTCGGCCGCACAGATGGCCCCTCGTTCTAGTTTGACGCTTCCTTGTTAAAGGTTTTACCCCACCATCTGCACCTGTTGTTACATTTGGTGGCCTCAGCGCCAAACCTATTATGGAAAAAGCAACTCTTATCGTCCCAATTTCGAGACTGGATTTTGGGAGATGATGTTCTAGGGGGAGTTGAGCTCTGACCCCTGCTTCCGGAACTAGATCTGCGGTCTCTTGACCGGGACTGACGTCCTCTGTTGCTATTATTATTGCTGTTGCTTCTACTTTTCGATCTTTGTCGCCAGCTGCTATTGGATTTTGTCGAGCTTTGGCTTTTGTTCCGTTTTACTTCCTCGGTCAGCTGAGCTATTTGTGCTCTAAGCTGAGCGAGTTCCCCAGTCTCTGCAGATACTGCGCTGACCACCGGCTTTGACCTTGTGTACTCGAGCGCATTGTCTGCGGATTTCGCAAGGAAGTCCAGATCCGCGGATGTGTTGATCACCGTGGAACCAACGGCGGCTAGGCACTGCACAACACTTTGTGGTAGTTGCTTGCAGAATTGATTGCCTATGACAGAAGGGGCTACGATATTGTCCGCCTTCTGTCGTAACTTCGCCATGAAGATTGAGGGTTTGTCGTCCCCCATCTTCATACCACCCATCACATCGTCTATTATTTCGTTTTTTGTTTTTCCGAATACTTTTTTAATCTTTCTGACGAACCAGGCATACTTATCCTCTTCTGTCGAAGGGCATTCCATAACGTCCGGAATGTGGCGGATTATCTGTGGGGGCATGCCTCCACAGATATGTGTGTACCGCTGGTTCAGAGTTATGTTCTCTGTTCTGAACCTGCCTTCCAAAAGAGTCAACCACAATTCTACCTCATTCGGTAGAAACTCCGGGATGTCTATCCTTCGTCTATAGAGATTTGGGTTCTGTCCTGGTTGCATCTGCAAAAGTTGCAGGATCTGGGCCAGGACTTCGGGTGTCAGCTGCGGCTGACTACTACCTCCCTGTGATGGTTGCGGGTTTTCTGTTGGTGGTGGAACCATTGCTGTGTCTTTCTGTTGACAAGCGTATTCCACAGTACTTCTGTCTTCCCTACTGGTCGAAAACACTGGCTCCTGTGTTTGTAGGGCAGGTGTTTTCGGGTCGGAACTTTGGCTTAAAGTCCGACCACTTCTCAACGTTTTAACTGCTAGATCTTCTTTGTTTATTGCAGTTCCCAGTCGTACTAGTTCTGGGTGTTGAGGGCCTTCGTCTATATTTGCCAAATTCAAAGAGTGTCGAGTCGAAGTCGGGGGAGTTGGGGGATGAGTCCAACCTTCTTCCTCCAGGTCTACTGTCTGGTTTCTCCTTGTTTGTATATTTTAAGGAGAGGGGTATAAATTCCCACTTCAGCAGACACTTACTTCGACGACCAAAAGGTGTCTTAGTCTGGTAAAAAAATATTTTTAATTTGCCGAGCAAGCGAGAATCTCGCCAGCGCTACTGCGCCAAGTTGAATTAGCGCCGAAGCGCCTAAGACTCCTCACGACGTGGCCGAAATCACGTCGGGGTCACCACTGTGGAATACCTTGTCGTGAGAGATATTCTCACCAGAAGGAAATTCTACAGAATTTAAGCGTGTTCAGCCACTTTATACATAAGTATAGGCAAGCCAAAACCAAACCGAACACTGGCGATTTTAGAGCCGGTTCTGTGAGTTTTTATACCCGTTTTGGCTGGTGCACACAAACACACGTACGTAATAAAATACGTACGTTGTTTAAGTACGGCCAGGTCGCATCATCCCCTACTATCGTAGGTGGCGGCTGGCCGGTTCGTGTACGAATCGTGACAGTGATTGATGGATGACGTCACGATTCGTACTCGTATATTATCTTGTACGTATACGTAGATAATCACGATCGAACGTAATATTGTGTGTTGGTTTAACGTCGCAAGGACGATAAGTTGCCTGCCCTATGGGGCGGTGACTGTCATCAGGGGTCCGAGCCCCTACACCTCATACCGATGAGTCCCCACATCAGGTTAAAAACGAATTTTTAAAAGATAAGCTTTTATTCATTCTTTGGCCAGGGGTTGGGAATGAAACAAAAACTCCCATTCAATCCCATTCCCTCTCCAAAAAAATTTTTCAACTCTTATATAAAACTCTTTATTTATTCTCAAATTTAATAATTTCAGATCAATCTGATTGAATCGATTTCAGCCCAATTAGAAAAATGATTAACTCTGATTTAATCCGATCGAATCTTTATTTTTCTTTTTTTTTTCCTTAAAATTTTGTGTATGTAGGTTTATGGAAGAAAGAAAAATGCACAAATGAAAATCAAAATATAGGTAGGGCAGTAAGAAAAAGCAGTCAGGCAGAATGAAAATAGATAAATATGTGCTAATAATAATCCAATCTTTGTCCTTGAAGGAGTGAATGATTCAAATTTTAAGGAATCTCACACTCGCTCTTTCACTCTTTTAGTAATACACTCCCAATCGATTCTGAATGAATCTTAGAAGAGTTGGTTGAATGCCACTTAATTGTTTACTTCACTCTCTGATAAAAAAACTAAAAAATTCCAGGATTTAATCCTCCAATTCAAATCGATCCCAACCCCTGTTTTTGGCTTTCGCTTCAGCAAAATAAACATTATTTTATTGTTAAAGGTTGGCTGCGGTATTGGTATATTTTAAAATCGCAGTAGTGAGTAGAATAAATGCTTATAATAAAAATGAAATAAATTGAGAAAAAAATAATTTTTAAAATACGCTTTTTTATATGTAAAACACCTTCCGCCAAATTTAGAAGATTGAAGAGAGAAAAAGCAACTTGCGTTGAGAGTGATAATAAATAAACTCGATTTTAGCTCACTGCAGTGGCTAGTAGTACAAGAACCATCAGTAACTGCAATAAAAGCATGTAAAAAAAAAAAGCAAAAAGAAAACAGTGAATTACAGTTTCAAAACGTGTCGGTTGTTAATGGGCGGTTAATATAAATTTGAGAGGTAGTAAATATTAAAAATGTTTGCCTCATGATCCGGCCCATTATCAAAACTACGTCACATTCCTACCTGTCATTACGTAGAAAGTTCGCTGCTTTTAACTTGCGTAAATATCTGTGCTTTTTAGTACCGAGTAAATATGAGATATATAGGTGGGTGCGGCATCATGATGTATCATGATGCAATTCAGAGGGTAACGAATGTAGTTATCACTCGGTGTGAAAGTACTGGCTTTTGTTGGCAAGCTACTGTGCGTAAATTGGCACCGTTGTTGGGCCCACAGTTGCACCATATTGTGCGATAATTAGTACTCTACGGCTGTATAATTGGGCTTACTGGTACTAGACCGAAGCTGTCACAAAAAGCAGTGGGTGTAACAACCTTCGTATTTATCTATCCCACATACTATTTTCAGTGATCCACGAAAATCAAACTAATCTTTGCGTTTCAGAATTGACGTCGAAGAGATAAAACTGATGTGTGGTGATATTCTCTTTAGCACAGTCTGTGTCTATCTTTGTCGGATTCTATTTATATGCTTCTATCTTGTTTTAGAAAAATGAAACTGTTAGATGTGTTCCGAATGACTGAACTTCGTAAGGTCTAAAAGTACGTATTTATGGCCGCCTTGGAAACATTAATTTTTTGATAAATTATACTTGTGGAGCTATGAGTGAAGGTTTTCGTCTGAAGCTAAATTGTGAATTTACTCGTTGCCTTTTCGTTTAAATAATCGAGTCGAATCTGAACTTGATTTTCTATTTGCCAAAGTAGGTTACCTATCCAATACTTTCTATATTTTTATTTTATTTTTATTTTATTTTCATTTATTTATTTATTTATTTTTTTTTTTTGAGGGGGGGAGGATTTCATGGGTTTTCTTATGTTCCTTGTTATCCATTGATGCGGGTTTCTGGAGAAAAATATTGGGCAGTTTTGTTGTTGTTGTTGTTGTTTGGTTGAAATGGTTGTACGGATGTCATTGGCTTGCTGCCAACGCACGTCAACGGACAACTTCAAGTGAGACGCTAATGTTTGGCTTAGTGATTGCAGTGATGGTGATGATGGTGATGATGGTGGTAATAATGACAATGACAGTGATATTAAAACACCAATTTAGTGGAAGCCGAGGGTGGTTTGCTGGTTTAATCTAGCAGCCCTCGAGGAACTTCATTACAAAAGTAGCAGAAAAACTTTGGTGTCGTCGTTTCTTGTATTTTCCCTCATTTTTTCTCCTTTTTTTTTTTTTTTTGTCATGGAAATTGGTGGAAAAACACTTGGTCATCGTTTCAGTTCGCAGAAAATGGGGAAATGAAATCGTCGTTTATTTTGCAGCTTGTTTGTGTGTCCTGCTCACCGCGCTGATGTCGCTGATGAAGAAAATACAGAAGAAAGGTTGTCGAACCGTAATCTCCGTTACTTTTCCGCTGCTACATCTTCATCGTTGTGAAAAATAGAGACCGAATGCGAGAAAGAAAGAGAAAGAGTAGTGGATGAAGAGAATGGTGAGGAAAGGGTTCGTAGAGTGAGAAAGAAAATTATACGTTTTTCTTCATAGGTCATAAATTATTCGACCAGTGTTTGTGTTCCACTCTCTTAGATGTCTCCTCCTTTTATGGGTCACTCCTTTGGCGTTAGTTTTTTTTTTTTTTTTTTTTTTTACACACTATTTTACTTCCTTTAAGTATGCATAAAGTTGACGGTTCGCGTGCTGGAAAACAATACTTGCTGTTTGGAGAGAGAGAGAAGAAAGAATTATGCAGTCCTAACTGCTGGAAGGAGAGGGAAAATAGACGTAGGATACGGATTAATTTTTTGTGGGGTCGTAGAAGGCACGATGAATAAAAAATACAAAAGGAGGAAGGAAACATCGATTTTTTTCGCACGGCTACGCGTTGGAAAGAAAGTTTTGGGGTACGTCGTTGTCGTGCCGAGAGAGGAAAAAAGAAAAAATAACTGATGAGAAATTTTCGGAAAGTTTTCTGCGGTCATGAATGAGTAGGGTGAATGTCGAAGGAAGGAAGAAGTACCTCATTCTTCATGAAACAGTGACAAGAGTTGTCTTCAAAAGGGGTGTCCAGGTCCACTTCATCCTGTGGCCCCAACTACGCGCTCGTCTGGTTGTAAAATTTAAGTTTGTTATATTTTTCGGTGGCGTGGGTAATGATGTGTTGGGTCGGCGTATTCGATGGTTCAGTTTTACGAGTTGTAATTTATTTCGGTACCCATCGAGGCTTGAAAAACGCTATCATTTGTCGCGCAGGCGAAGGTTTGTCGTTCATTATGGCGAGTTTCTTCGGTGAATTGAAATATCTTGTAAGTTTTATTCGAAAGCCATGTAAGTCAACTTTATGATGTACCTTAATACTACGGAAAATTAACAAGACTCCCTTGGTAAAGCGTACCGTAGGGGTTTTGAGAGACCCATGTGAGGAAAACATGTATGAGAAGAAATTTTCCCTCCGAGGGCCAGGATCTTTGGGGCGAGGTTAGTGATCTCCGTATTTGAGAAAAAGAATTTAGAATTTCAATTTTTATATTATCTTTTACTAATTGGTTAACAAGTTATCATCGTCCTTGTTTCGTCGGATTTGCTCATTCTATAAACTGCGTCTACGTTGGTGTGGCTTTTCTCATATTGATGGTATCATATTTCAGCGAAAAATTCCAGATGTTGAAAGTCTTATCGCTATCATTGATGCTGAAGATGGTTTTAAAAACCGAAATCGGTTATTTTCGCCATTCGAAATCATTTATTCCGTGCAAGTGATGTGAAAAATATTTCTGTCGCGTGATTAGCCGTTTAGAAATTTCTTCCGTTTGCCTAAGATCTTTGTTTTCAAAAATTTTTCTATTATTTCGCTGATGATTCGTAGCGAATATTAAGAACATTTTTCAAATGTTTTTCATTTTCCTCTTCTTGATTTTTTCGCTTTTAACGCCTAGCCAATGGCGATTGGAATAGTGGATAAACAGAATATTTTTCCGAATCATATTTTCTTATCTAGGAATGGTACAGCTTCATCTTATTTTTTTCTAAATTGATTGCGTGGTATTTCACCGGATGTGGTCGGTTTAACGACTTTGATTTCTTGGCCATTTGTCGTTGTTCTTAGGTGCTCCTATACGTCTGTAACCTCTTACCTTTTCATGCGTAGACTTGTGAATAAATAAGTAAATGGTCAAACCGATGCAGAATTAATCTTGTGTTTTCGAATTGCGTTCAAGCTTGTTCTTCCGTACCTTTTTATGTTTTGTGCAGTATTGCAATATCATCGGTACGAATCATTGCTGCAGTTTATGCGTGCAAAGGGTTTTTAAATGTGTTTTTCGTCAATCGTATAACGTATTAGTCCAGCTGTAGTTAATGGTTACTGGGTTATGTTTTATATTAAAATTGTTCAAACACATCTATTATCCGTTTATGCTGAAATGTGTCAAGGTTACATTCATTTAATTATGAATTATGATTGATAATTGCTGATAATTGCTGAATATAAAACACATAGTCCCGTTGACGAACTTGGTTTTTGTTAGTGAAATATTTCTCTACGTGAATGATATTCCAGGTATTGAAATAGATGTATTCCTAAAGGTCAGTTCTACAGAGTAAGAACAGTGCTGAGTTAATTCTAGTCTGTGTTTAACTTATCAATTTCCGTAGGATAACCATTATACATTTTCAAATTTAGAATTAACTCATGTTAACTAACTCTTTACAACTAACCTTGTGTCAGTTTTTATTGTTGTTCGTAGATTCAAAGTAAACCTCTGAGGATAGATTATTCAAAAACTGTCTGCAAGATTCGAAATAATGACATTTTGATTTATTGGCTCATTTCTTTGTATCCTTTTTCTAACGAAATAACATAAATTATTACTGCGTCATCATTAAAGTTCGTTGAACAAGAAGCCTTTTCAGATTGTTTCATCTGCCTTTCTCCAGTATTTCGTTGAACCTTGATGTTTCCTTCATCGTTTATTTTCTTTTTCTTGAGCCAAGATTTTGAAAATAAACTTATTTTTTCGTACATTTAATGAGTTGGTTGAGTTTTCATTCCATTATTCAGCTTACTCGACGCTAAATTAGGTTGAAAACTAAAAACCGTCGCGCAGAAATCAATTATTGAGAGAATTTTAAAATCTTTTGTTACTTGTGATTCGTTCTTAGAACTTGTGAAGGGAAACATCTCCCATTTCATTTCAATAATTTTGCTTTATTTTTCACATCTTTAAATTATAATTTTAGCCGGAGAAATTCGGAGCAATTAATATCGAACAATATAATATTCAACACGATATATAATGACCCTGTTGACGAACAATTATTCGAAGTCCCTATTTTTAAAAACAATTAGTTTCGACAGGTTATAAAATATACCCAAGTACAATTATATGTTTTATTATAGCTTTTTATTCATTTCCGACGTCGTTCTTATTGCTTGTTTTTCTTGTTTCTTGTTTCAGGTTAGTTGCTATTATACCTAATCTTTCTGGTAGCGTCAACGACTGAATGCAGCAAAACGTGAATGTGGTGAGTTATTTAAGGGAATATTGAAGTTAAAAGGCGTGGATGCGGAGGAGAGGGTGATAAGCTCCTTGGAATTTTTGAAGGTTGAAAAAATTTTAAGAGGGTCATTTTCTTGCGCTTGTATGTTGAAATTGCTTGTAATTATCGGTTAATTTCTGTAAATAATGGTTCAGTTATACAAATCAAAAAAATAAAGAACCAGTAAATTGTTTTTCATGACAATCCGATGAGAAACAAAAGAAGATGCCTGAAAAATTTTTTGGGGGACCTCTCTCACAATAAGTGTTTCTCGATTGTTGATACATATTGAATTTTAATAGATATTCCAAAAAAAATTTATTCAGTAGTATAATGGAATTTTTATCGAGCACTGTGCCCTGAAATTGTATATTACAGAACTAAAGAGGAAAGTGAGCAATTCTTATTGAGTGCGTTGTTTTTAAGCACGAGCCGCGGGCAAGGGCGCTAATCGCACAAGTTGCTAATTGCTTATTCCGCCAAGTTGGGTACAATACTTTTTGTCACAAAAATAAGGAAGGCTGTATTCAAGCCAGGGCCAATAAAACAGGGAAAAGATTAAAAAATCAGAAAACTGAGGAAAAAAAGAGGTGAAAACATGACAAAAAAAAATGAGATAAAAAAGGAAATGGGCAAAAATTAATAAGAAATATAGAAAAATAATATCCAAAACATGCCCTCCAGTATGCGCTCAAAAAACTTTTTTTTGGAATAAGCAGATTGTTAATGAAACTGAAAAAAAAATTAATTGATACAAACAAATGATGGAAAACTCTTAGCTCCCTTGGTCTAGTTGGTAGGGTGTCGGTTTTGGAATTAGCGGTTTGGTGAATCAAATTCCCATCATTGCCAAGAGAATTAAAAAAAAAAAAAGATTTAAATGATAGTGAATAAGAAATAAGAAGGCAATGATAGGTGATCAATTAGGCGTGAGAAGAAAAATTGAGGTGTGAGAGAAAGAATTAAGGATTGAGTAAAATGATTATGGATTGAGAAAAAGTAATTAATGAGTGTGAAAAGTAAGAGATCTGGAATTCGCCTTTTTTATCACGCATTACATGCCTCTAAAATACTGCATTTTGTACACATGTCGCAAAAATTGATTTTCTCAATTCATACGCCAAAAAAAGGTTATTATGAAATCGATTTTGGTTAGCAAAATGCGAGATTTCCAAATCAATTCGAAATATCGAAAATGATTTTCAGTTATTCACCAAATGGTAGAAACAGAGTAGAAATGAATTTTTTTTTTAACTGATAGTATTTTATTTCTTCACGACGCTGTTTACATGTATGCAAATAGCACAATGTCGCTGTGAAAAAGGGTCACTTTATGTGGTGATGCATACACAAACAACAAAGTTCACTTCTCCATTATATTTAATTATTATCAAAAATCCTGTTAGTAAATGAAGTTCACCTGTTTAGTGGAATAAATAATAACCTTTTTTTGATAGATTCGTTGAAAAACATATCGTACTTATCTAGTTAGCCACTCGTAATAATCAACGAGTTGTGTAATATGACTCCATTGCTAAAATATGACGTTTGTACTAAATATTACTTTTGTGAATAAAATGTGACTTTTGTACTAAAATATTACTTTAAATTCATTTTTAACACGTGTTTGAAAATTCATTTTTGATTCATGTATTTTTTTTTAAAACCTAATTGAGAGGTTATGTTCTTGATGTTCGTAGACTTATCCCTTTGTCGGCATTTTTTTATCTCGGAAGGTTTATTCCAAATGTGTCTCTCGAAAATATTACTGATTTCCCCAGTAACTGTGGGTAAGATACAAGATCTGGTCTCATCTTGTGAGGGAAAAAGCTGAATGGGATCGTTGTTGTGTCTTTGTTTTTCGCGTGTGATCTGAACCTGATGAAAAGGGAGAAATGACGTGTAAATTATTCAGATTTTTCGATTGAATAAGTAAAGGTTAAATGTGTCTTCGTACTCGAGGCGGTTGGGAATTTTTTGTTTTTGTGTTTTTAGAACATCAGGATAAATGTTTGCTCTTTTATAAGCCATAAGTTATAATTGTTCATGCTTAGCGATGCTTTTTATATTATACGTTCGATTAGAATTTATGTTGAGTGCCTGCGTCAGTAAAGAACATGTTTTTATTCATTCATAAATTTACAAACCATAGTGCCCTGTACCAGTGGGTACGCACGCGTGTCAAACTATAAACTAAAAGGAACTGGTTTTGTGTAAAATTTTCATACTTTTCCGTGATTAAGTTAATAGTTCTCTAAAATGGTAGGAAAAAAAATTGAAATCTGTTTGTGAGTGTATTTTGCAGTTGATATGGGTCTGTGTGGCATAGTGTTTCAACGTTCCACCTTACAACCTCTCGTCTATTTTTACGCATGTTGAAGAAAATTAAAGGCGTTAAACAGTTCTCCGGTAACCGGGGAGTTCCACACCTCTGAACTGAGTTCCCAGTGCCTCGCGAGTGGGAGTGAACCCAAAAGCCCCTTAACTTCCTTGAATCCTGGATTTAGCACTTTGTACTTCACCGATGGTTCCAACCTTGAAATACCCCTGTCGCCCCACGTTCTGCACTCGATGGTTCGCGCCTTGCCAGGATTTCAACCTCAACCTCTAACTCTGGGCCCTCCTAAATCGCGACACTCCACCTCCGGATATCCTCTCGTCGAGAATTGTTAATTTTTGACGAACTTTTTTGGATAATTTTAAGGCGGCAATAGTGTTCATAAACATATTTCAAGTTGAGAAGGAAAAAAAGACACATCGAATTTGTCCGTCACTCAGACTTCGACGTCACCAAACGTCGAAATGGGAGAATGATTGTTACTTGAGCCAGTTTTTCCACATGGTGTCATCGATGTTTATGCTTTGCTTGTTGACGTCTTCGCTTTCGCGGATGGCGATAGAATATTATCAAACAATTTTAATGTTAATCAGAATAATGCTTGAAGATGTTGCTGTGTCATGAGCGCCCTTGATTCGTGCGTTATTTAACTAATAAACTTGTTTATGAGGCTTTGCAATGTTTTCGTTTCACATCATGAATGCACTGTCACGTACGTGGAAGTTTTATCGTTTCTGAGAAACGTCCCTCGTAGTTAATGTATTTTTCTAATCTTTTTAATTGTGGAAAACGCGTTCGGTCAGATCTTTCGACAAATGAGTTCGACGAGTTAACAGCATCGAAGAATGGTAAAAGTATCATTTGATGCTTACGTTGAGTCATTGCACGGTTTACCATAAAGAGGTATTCGTTTAATGGACTGACGATCTTCCTAGAGAATACTGGGATCATCACTGGTGTTGTTTGATTGATAGTAGGTGGGTATGGGTTCATCTTACGCTTGACAGATCATTCTTTGACTTCGGTTAGTCGGTTCAGCATACATTACCGTTCCGTTCTTTGTCTGGATTTAAACAATAAACTAAACAGTAGTTGAAGAAATAGGTGCGATAGGGTAGGGTAGGTACGTAAACCAAAATTTTGGAATTTTCGAGCGGTAAATTTTCCGTGTATTTCCTTTTGTTTTCCTCCAACCGAAAGTTGGTTATTTTTTGTTTTCAATTTCCAGTGTTGAAGAGGTTTAGAGAGATAAAAGTTGTGTCTTCTTGAAAATTTTGTTCTGGTTTCACCGACCGAAACTTTTTTCTTCTTTCATTCTGAAGATAACGTATGGTGTGAGCTTCATTGAAGTCGGTTTCGTTTTCAAATGTTTTTCAATTCTGCTTTACTTCTTCGGAAAATGTAGAAGTTTTACGTATCTATGCCATATATAGTGTAGAGAGATTAATGGTTGAAATCTTCCGTATGAACTATGCGAAAATTGAAATATGAAGAATTTTCAAGCACTTTTTCTGTGAATTTTCTTCAAATTCGAGAAAAATGGAGGCGATTTGTTGAAATGTCGAAACTCTTTCAAAGAAATACAAAAAAATTTTTTTTCAAATAAAATTGTTCTCCTTGACAAATTTTTTAATTTTCCTCATAAGTTTTGAATTTTAAGAAATTTTTCCTTTCAGTTTATTGTTATTATAAGCTCTTATTCTACTCACTACTGCGATTTTAAAATATACCAATACTGCAGCCAATCTTCCGCTACAAAATAATATATATTTTGCTTGAAGCTAAAGCCAAAAAAATAAAAAAATAAAAACTTTATCTTTTAAAAATTCGTTTTTAACCTTAACTTTTATTATTAGTTAGTGTTATTCTTGCTTTCTTTTAAAATTATTTAGTTGAATATTTTGGTGCATGGAGTGATTCTTTTGGAGTAGAACATCCGAAGTTCGATTGGTTGTATTTTTCCCTTTGTAGGAAATATTTGAAAAAGTAAATTTATTGGTAGAGTTATAGGTTAATGTTCTGAGTATTTGGCACGGACACCGTACATTCGAAGCAAGAAATTTTGCATCTATCGTTTTTGGACGCTCAAACAAAATTTATTTTTTAGTTTCCATTTTTTCCTTTTTGCATCGAATTAGAGCCACTGTTAACAACGATAGCTTCTTTTTTGATTTCCTATCTTTGCTTTGTCCTTCCTGCAACTAAATATGTTCGTATTTATTTTTTGTTATTTGCCATAAATTTTCCTGTACACCCTATCTCGAAAACAGTGACTTGTTATCAAGATTTATTCTTTCTAGATGTAAACTCCAATTTTCTTCGTTTTGTACCTTTTTTGTTCTAGTCTAAAAATTTCCGTTTGCTACCTTCTGCCTGTGTCATTTATATCATGACTGGAGTTTGTCTTTCGAATAACGCACTGAACGGGTCATGTATTATGTCTGGAAAACGACCCTTTCGAGGTAGAAGAAAGTAATTTTATTGGACGTTTTCAGGTTATTTTTTCCAATTACGATGTACGAAAGTTGTTCGTGCGGGAAATAATCTCTGTGCGTCATAGCGCAACTTTTCAATTTCTCTCTCTCTCTCTTTCTCCCTTCCTTCTGGATGCATAATTTCAACGTGGGGTGTACTCGGAAAAATTGGCGGAGATATTTATGGCTGCTGGCTGTGCGCCCCAAATATTGTTTCATATCGTTCAGGCACGATGTAATCGAGATTTTCGTGTCGTATCCAATTTCCAGCAAGTGATTGTCGCTGCTTGCGACCATGTAATTGGGTTATTCGGCTTTCAACGTTCATCTTGCCATTTTTGTTATTTTGTTTTATTTAAAAAAAATATGATGGGCGTTTTGTCGTTTCGTCGTAGCGCACAGGATCTTCATTGCCATTTTAGTCGACATTTAATGTACTACAGTCGGCTTTTGTTTCTTGCTGGTCAATTGTAGCGAAGCGTATCGAGCAGATTCACGGTGGACACGTCGAGCGGACTCGAATTTAATTTTGTCTAAATCATTCGTGAGCTAACTGGTACAGCTACGTTTCATTTTATGGCGTAAAAACGATATCCCACCATCGTATACATTCGTGTGGCTGTTATTTGTATTCCCGGATGGGATATGATCAAGTTGAGATTTCAAATCACATGCCGATTACGGTGGTTATTGAATGTCGTCATGATTCAGTTCCTTGCACGCCCATCTGTTATATCCCTATTGTAATTTGTTGGTAATTTTGTAAGTCCCTCGACAGCGATAATTATAATATTAAGACCAAAAATAATAGTGAAAGCAACGCTGCCTTGTTGTCTCGAACAGTGGTTCAGTGAGTTGGTTATTGGCTTAACTTTTTTGGCTTTAGACGATTTCAAATTATTCTAACACTCTGTTGTTGAGTTTGCGAGAAACAAGTTCCCATTTATTGATTCCTGAAGTGCCATTTAAGTGAATTCTGGGCAGGAAGTCGGGTCAGTCAGGGGAAACATTAGATGGTTGGGTGAAACCTGCATAGGAAATTATTAAAAGGTCGATATATGAATGAATTTAGCGCCATAGCATTTAAATGTCACCTTGCTGCAATGCAAATTTCATAACCTTGAAACGGTATTCTACTCACGCATGGTGCAAATGTTATCGCATGCATATCTTGTGGTCAGGTCACAGCTCTCTATCTGTGAACACAGTAAGCGATTCTCATTGCATGAGTTGTATTTCTACCAGTGAATGCAATCACACGCAGAGGAGAGAAAAAAAGATCTGTTTATTCGCTGTCATTCAGATATATGTAGACCTGAAAGTGCTAATATGCTGTCTATGGACCTATGGTGGCATTTTGGGTACTGTAACAATGCTTACTTATTAGAAAAATTTTTGGAGAAGCCCCGTGCACCATTCAGTGTTAGTTGAATGCTTGGTGTTTGATGTATAATCCGAATGCATCATCAAAAGTTATCCGAAATGCAAGTCAGAATTCGTCTGAAGTAAGCACAGATTTTTCTGTTATTCTTGCACGTTTCTACGGACTAGTAGTTAAAAATCGTTATTTTTCTCCTCGGAAGAGTCAAAACTATGTCACAACTGAACCGATACCCAGCAGGAATGAATTTAATTTGTTGGGGCCTGAGTGAAAAATTGTGTCAGGACCCTGCACCCCCTTTAAAAGAAAAACGTTTTTCTAATTTATTTTTGAGATGTAGCCAATGATTTGGAATATCATCGAAAATGTTTTATATTTTTTTTATTTATATAATTCCTTGAATTTGAAATATTCGTTCAATTGGGGCCCTGATTATATGGGACCTTGGATGCAGCGCATCCATTGCACTCGCTGTAAATTCAGGCCTGAATCCCAGTTTCAAATTCGTTAGGTTTTATTAAATATCAGGCGAGTGTTGTTCTTTACGTCCAGGTAAACGTACGTCGTGATGATAATGAGTCGCGATTTTTAGTTTTTTCACTATTATCAATCACTTCATGTTCATGATTATAAACAATGCAAAACGACATTCCACGCCACATAATAAGGAGCCACGGAGAAGCTTGCAAATCACTACATTCAACACCATCCTAAATAACAAGTGTTTCATACCAGCATAGTTGAAATATCATTACTATTTTTGTTATATTATATGTTTCTTACGGTTATGTGTTATAGGGCGTTGAAAACTGAATGTTTGGGAAGTTATTCATGGTGTAATAGGTTAAGGCATGGTTTAGTGGCTGGATATGCCATGTTCAAATCTCCGCACCTACTGCATTTCTCTATGGAATTTTTTTGGGGGATAGTGTTGTTAAAATTTTGGTATCTTCATATAAACCTTTGATGTTACGTTAAAAAAAAAAAAAAATTGATTTTAAGAACATGACATAACCCAATGATATTTTGGCAAAGCTGGCGCGAGACGCTTGTCCTTCAATACACTTATGATAATGCAAATAAAAATATCCTCTGACTGAACTTAGATGCTTTTTTTTCATCTCGAACATTTAATCATCGCCATGGTGTGATAATATCAGTGTCTACTTTCATTTGTGGTTTTTTGAGTTCAAGCTATGTTAGGAGTGAAAGTTTTTTTTTTTTACTTGTAAAAGCGTATTTTTAAAAAATTAATTTTTAACCTAGATTTATTTACCTTTGACTATGTGGTACTGGACCAGTAAAGCTCTATAAGCCCAATTTAATTTGTGATGTAAAGACATTTCGGCATAAAAGAAGGCAACCAAGGTGTACTTGGTGCGTTCTTTCGACGTTTTGCTGAAGTTTTCTAATTTAGAATCCTTTTTAAGGGTCATCTCTTAAATTCATAAGGATGATGTACATAAAAGTAGGTAGATGAAAGTACGTTATGTAGTATCTACGCAGTGGTTACCTATTTAGTGCCGGAACTAGAAATCATTGTTCTTTGTTAGTTTAGTACTATGTAGTCAAAGTCAAAGTTTTTTACCCATTGATTACCTTTTCCGTGTGTGGAATTGTTAATTAATTACTTCTAGTTAGGAACGTAACTAGTAAATGATTTCTAAGGGCTAACAAAAGGCCAAGAAAATTTGTTTGTCGATTGTAGGGGGGACATGGGAAATGTAAGAAGATATTAGTAAGAGATGACGTCTTTTGAGTATTTCAACATAATAATTTTATTATTTTTATTATTTTTAAGGGAGCGTAAATTACAGATATTTAATTTTTTAGGGGCTTAGGACTCCCTTCAAATTCTTTGGTTACGTCTGTGCTTTAAATTTAATGCCGCGGTAATCCATCTATTTTCAAGTTCTACCATTTTTAATCTCTGAAATGTAATCGTCATGGTTGTTATTTTTTGAGTTTCCTGCGCAGAAAATGCTGCGAAAAACGATTTTTGTTGGTGGTAGGCGAGAGAAAGTTGTGTCAACTGTTTGATCGACTTCCTTAACGTTTTCAAGAAGGAAAGAAAAAAAAAAAAGCTCATATCTTCTTACTTTGCCGTGGGAACTTATTCCAAACACGAGAAAAAGCCGTCGCTTTCTTCGTGGAGAATGTGTCAAAGCTTTTCACCCCATTTTAATGGAACAAACTTCTGTGAAGTTCGCTGCAATCGTAACATTTACCCCCGTTTTTTAAGAAAAAAATATCCAAATTTACTTTTCCGTCGAGACTTGAAAAGCTGACGTGGCAAATACAGTGAACCACATTAATAAAAAAAAAGAGATAAGAAAAGAAAAGAGAAAGAAAAAAGGAAAAAAATCTGTTGTTAACCATTAGAAAAAATAAAAAATTTAGCGCTTAAGCTTCGAGTTGGGGAAAAACAGTCGTACTACGAGTTACCGGAAAATTTCATTCTTCAAGCGGACGAGAAAAAAAAAACACTTGCCGAGCAATTTTCGCAAGAAAACGTATATTTCTTTGTTCAAAAATCACCTCTATCACCAGCATTCTTTTAATAAACTAACATGTAGCCGTAGGTATATATTATAATATTTATATTTTCTGCAAAAAATTACCAATATCGTACAAATTCCGAGCATGTGATAAAATATATTGATTCCGTATAATTTAAAAAAAAATATTTAATGAATTAATTTTTAATTTTTATATCAAAAATCATAATTTTTTGGTGAAATGAAAAATTATTCCAAGTTCTAACTGGCACGATTTCAAACACTATACTTTCAAACCTGGTAAATAAGACCATAATGGTTGGGATAGTTCTAACAAAATCAGAGTTTATGGGAAAATTTCAAATTATTTTCAACTGTAAAATTTATCTTAAACGAAAAATAATTTTCAGATTATCGAATAAAATTGTAATTCCGCAGGCTGATAGAGAACCTACTTAAAAATCTCGTACATTACAAAACGAAGTGTAGCGCAGTTGTCTACGTGCTGGTTGCAAAAATACGAGCAGAGATTTTATTGTCCGTGTTGAAATCTATTGTAGGCCAACGGTTGCGGGGTGGGCGAAAATTGACTTTTTACTGAGATCGGGTTGTTTTTAGGTTAAAACGAGTGTTTCACTCCATGAAGCCTAGAAAATGAATTTTTCAGAACCTTTATGAGAAAGGTAAAAGAGGGAAAATCTCACTGAATAGCTAATAAGTTGGCAAAAAATTGATCAGTCAAAACCAAAATGGTAGGTCTGGTCCTTGTATGGAATGTACTGTTTGTACTAAATTTTGTGACTATTAAAAGAGAACTGCAACTTGTACTGAGATAACGTAAAAAATTAGCCCCTTCAACAGCTCCAGGGAATGAACGATAATACCCATTGGAACCAAATTTGGAAGCACGTTAGATATATTTTGAATCAATACCTGTACCAAATTTTGTGACTATAGTTTGGAAAAATACTGTTTTTAGAGCCATTAATCTGCCAAAATACTTAGTAGGTCATGAAACGAAAAACGTACCCACTCCCACCCCGGGGGTGCGAATGCTCAGGCAATTTTAATAAGTAGATTTTTGAATAGAATACTGTGGCTCATGTGAATTAAATTTTGGTTTTTTAGGGTGGGAAACTGAGGAGACGATAAAATGAGAATGAAAGGGCGAAAAGATCTCGATTTTCAGTATTCTTTGATTTCCATTCTTGTTGTGGGCAAAGCGTTGTGAAAGCCTTGGAGAGATAAATTAGTACGGTGGAATATAAGAAAGTGAGGAAAATACCTGAAATTTTTTGGATAATGTCAATTTATTTTGAATACTACTTTCGATTATTATTTTGTATTTTTTTCCGTTTTCTCCGAGACCAGAAAAGTTTTTTCCTTTCTTCGTGCCCTTAGAAATTAGGTTTGATTACTCGAGGATGTCATTTTCTTAAATGGGTTTTCTTTGGGAAAAAAATGATACTCGACTGAAACGCACTTAACACGAACGGATTATATTTAGATTGGGAAGAACGAGTGAATAAATGAAAATTTTTCCGTTTGTTGTGTTGCTGGTGGCTTTTGTTGGAGAATAAAATTCTCGATAGACCTGACCTAAATGAACGACGTGGGCAGTGATTAATGACGTGAAACCCAAGCCCAAGTACTCGTAGAAATGTAGCTACTTTTCGAAAGCCTTTTTCTAACGAATGGTAAGCAGGGCATTTTTAAGAGAGCGAATCGAGAGAATTTATCTCTAATAGTTTCTGTGGTTTATAAGTCTTGAAGGATCACAGTATCGAATCGAGTGTCTGTAGCCTTGGTTCTTACGAGCCTCGAAAAGAATAGGCGAAGGGAGTGGGACTTGTGACATCATGCAAAAAACTTGGTTTTTAAATTCTTGAATCATATTTCGGTTATTGTGGCGAACCTTTTTTGTACCGTAAAAACTGTGAATGTAACTAGTTGACAGCAGAAAAAATGGTACTAAACGTTCTATTTTCTAAATACCTAATTAAGAAAATTTCCCAGTATAACATCTCCCAATGTCCTCTCAGTTGTTTTCAAATGCCAAAAAAATGTAGGAAACATGTTGCAAAATTTAGTGAAATGGCAAAACTTAACAAGCTTTTAAGGATAGAAAGTACTCTGAAATGAGCGCATGAGTAGTTTCTACTCATTTCTTTGAAAATTTAATATCATGAAAAACACGTTGACTGTGAATGAGAATTCTACTTTGTTAAATGTAGCTGAAAAAACTAGTGATGTTAGTAATCTTGAACCCTGATAGAATTTTATTCAGATATGAAGTAGTTCAAAACAGGGCTGTCTAACTGAATAATAAAGCTTAGGCGTTTGGTTTAATTTTTTTCTTTTAAAATTAGTAAATTTGGAACAAAGTGACACGAAATAAATTTTTTTAAACTTGAAATTTATAAAAGTAATTTTATAATAATAATAATAATAATAATAATAATAATAATAATAATAATAATAATAATAATAATAATAATAATAATAATAAAACATATTCTATAGTAGAAGGGAAAAAAGTCAAAACTCGGGAAAAAAAATATGGCTTTCACCTTGAAAAAAATAAAGCTTATGCTTTCAGCTAGCTTGAACTCTTGGTTCAGAACATAAATTTATGCGTTAAACTATATTTTTATCTATGTAGTTATCTTTACACCTAAAATTATTAGAAGTTTCTCTCAAGAATTACAGTGATGATACGTTCAAAAATGCTGAAAATTATTTTAGTAGATTTTAAAAGAAGTGTATCTAAATGTGAAAATATGAACTTCTGATTGGAAAACTTTGGCAGGAAAAAATAGGGAAAATAGTATATTACACACCAAGGTTCAAAAATGAGTGTTTACATGCAAAGGAAAGTATGTGAAATGAGCGCAGCAAGTGAGAAATTGTTGAATCATATAAACTAACTTTTGAACCTTGAACAGGAAGATATTTTTACCAACTGTGTATGATGGAGGTTATACTTTTCGTATATCTTATCTCCAGAACTAATGGAATTTATTTCCCCAGTTTTTGTCTTTTCACTATCTACATCTATCTATCTATCTATCTAATCTAATCTAATCTAATCTAATCTAATCTAATCTAATCTAATCTAATCTATCTATATTAATAAAACTCAATGTAAGTATATTTGTCATCCCATAACTTTAGAATCTCTTGGCTGATCGAGATCAGATTTTCTGTATTTATATGTGTTATTCCGAGGCATGTTTGAAGCTATTATTGAAGTCTAATCCCTCCTGGGGCAAATTTATCCACATTCACAAAAATTCATCATTCAAGGTATAAAGACGAACAAGAACGAACGAAAAGAAATGAAAGGGAATGAAAAAACCGGCGAACTGCGAGCACTGCTTTGGTGAAGCTGCGGTTAACATCATTCTAGTATTTTATATATTCTGAGTTTAAAAAGATATTGGTTCAGTCAACAGCTGAAAGGCGAAGCTGTTATTTTCTAAAGGGTGAGTTAAAAACAAAAAGCCTAAGCTTCATTTTCGGTTTGACAGCCCTGAAAAAAGTTTCAAGTGAAAAACACTACAGTAAAATTGGGTGTAAAATTGAAGAACGTATTACTTTGTATGTATCGAATTTATTCTCTTGAATTTTTTTCAAAATCTGCAGTAGATTCGAAATTATTTTCGAGTTTTTTTAAATTCATCGCATTAAAAAAAAAAGTAGAAAATTCAAATCGTACTTTTCATATTCTCATACTAATGGGTTTCCATATATTAAATGTTACCTTTACGATTTCTTGTTTATGAACCCATAAAAAAGGTTATTAACGACTCAACAAGTTCGGCTTTGATTATAATTTTTTTTTTCTCAATCTGCTAATAGTCTCTCAAATGCGAACTCGAACTCGTGGGAATAAAGGCGAGAGTAATTTAATTACCGCTTGAATTTACATTTTTCTCTTATTTTACAATTTTTTCGCTCTTGTTCTTCTTTTTTTCCTTCATACATCCCCCCCAACATTTCACGTAGTTACTTCAGGAGTAGGTTCCCAACTGAAGAGTTTTATTAAGTTTTAATGTAGGTCGAGTGCGTCAAATGTTTAAAAACTTCGCCAAATAAAATAAAGAGTTCTTTTGTGTCGGTGCGACAAAATTTGTTACAGTAGGCAAATAATCGTATGGCACCTCGTCGAATTTATGACGTTAATTACATTTTTATTATCAAAGTAAATGGTGAAACGTGTTAGATAAATGACAAAAATATTAATTAACGTCTGCGGCAGATAAGGTGAAGTGAATTTACGACAATAGTCGTTGTCACAGAGACTGCTGACAAGAGTGTAAAAAAAAATTCGATTTGGACGTTCGGTTCGTTTAATTGCCTGCCTGCAGTTCGATTTTGCGTAACCGTGAAAAATTACTCTGAAAACCAGCATCCATAATCATATTACAAATATGTAAGTGGTTATGTGTGGGAAAAATTCAAGATGGAAATTTGAGTCATCATTTCTAAACTGGTACATCTCGCTCCGAAATCTTTCAGCTGGTTTCGATATTATATTCGATCCACACAACTAACTGGTATTCTAACTGATCTCATTTTCCCTAATCTTTTTTTCCGAAGGGTCATTTTCTCAAAGAATGTTATTTAAAAAAAAAAAAAAAAAAAAATCTATTAACCTAATTTCCCACAATGCTTAAAAGCACAAGATAAATTATTTAAAAAAAAAAAAATTAATCTTCCTTAACCGCTCACTATATTATCACCCTGGTTTTTAGGCTTTCATTGTAGAGCCAAATTAAAGAAAAGAAAGGAAAAAATTTTCGGGTGTTTTCTATTTGAAAAATTGGTGTTCAGGAAAATAAATTCGTGAAATAAATTTTCGTAAAATTTGCATTCGGGAAAATGTCCGGGAACCACGAAGGCCAGAAAATATATGGATTTTCATCATAATAATTGAGGCCTTAAAACTGATCCATACACTTCTTGGGATTATAAATTTTCCGAACCTATGGAAATCGGTATTTATTTACTCATTTCGTGTAAACTTTGCTGAGCACCGTATGTTTTCGAACATGAGTTCCATCTTAGCAACCATGATTACACTTTGCTAACGCAAATTTCTTTCGAAGTATTTTCATTGTCGTCAATAACGAAGAATAAATTCTTTTATTTTTTCTGCACTTACCTCGAATCCCAAAGACTTCGTCCTAAATTGAAGCGAAATTGTATTTCTGAAAAAACACGCTCAATGCTATCCATTGTTGGAAATTCGAGTCCTTTTTTCGCATGTATGGCTTCCAAGTTGCAGTGAATTTCATAATCCACAATTCGAATCTTCTGCGCCAAGTATTTTCATTTTCTTTTGGATTTGATGCACTTCGATATCGAAATCACAAAAGCTTCTTGTTCCATCGAAAGTTCGCTAAGTAAAAATTGTGCATCTTTTTAAGTACTCTCAATTTTCTTGCGACCTCGCCATTATTGTACGTTTTTACACCTTTTGTCTTGATTACATTAGTTTTCCACGTTTATTTTTCCTCTTTCTTTCCATCTGAATAAAACCTCGCGTATATTTCACTCAAAATGCGTTCCTTTTTTTTTTCTCCCTCTACGCAATACGGAAAAGCTATTTTACAACAAAAAAGAAAAGCTCCGAGCCGTTAACTTAATTCAAGTTTTTTTTCCCCCCTTCGTTATACGAGGACATACTCGTGTACCCATTTTCAGAGAATTCGTATTTCCCATTTTCTTCGTCGACTCTAACCATAAATTATGTTTATTCTATGGAAACACAGTTTTTCATTTTACTCATTTCTTTCTTTGAAAACCGTTAAAACGGGTGTCGAAGATTTGAAAGAAAATGAAACCGAAAGTGAAATTCGGATAATATGAAAGACCGTAAAAAGAATTTTCAAGAACGCGCAGAACGTTTTTCTTCTCGGGAAGTGCTAATCGTATTTCGCAGACTGGTTGTTAAAAGAGGCTGGAGAAAAAAATCGAGAAAAATTGGGATTCGAATAACCTTTCAAACCGACTCCAGTTAGTGGTGACCTGAGTCAGAAGAATGGGTAGCGGTTCGTGCGGAAAAAATACAGGGTGTTCCGTTAATGGTGTGCCTAACCCTTTCGTATGGTTGACGGAGTTCACTGAACTGAGCCTGGTGCTTGTCACAGTGTACATCGTACGTACAGCTACATCTATGATGTATAGCCGATGCAGTACAACTGATTCTTCCGCCTTTAATTAGAAGATAGTGACGAGAGTGGTTCGAGGGTACTTTGCTGCGCATTGACGAACTTCGGACTCCATTTTTCTTTGTTATAAGATTTTGAAAATGAATTTTTGCTACAAGTCGTTGTAAATGCTTTCGATTCGACTCGGACGGTTGTTCAATCAGTCGGTATGGCTTTCAAATTCCGGTGGCTAAGGCTAGTCTTAAACCAGCGCCGCAGAGTTCTAAGCTCGTTCAAAAATTCATGGAAGCTTGTATTCCTTCGAAGATTTCAGTTAATCTTCTGTTAACTAATCTTCCTGACCGATCAACCTAATTAGTTTTTATTTCAAACTTTTTTCCGAGATCGACTTATGCTAGGCTAGGCTTTAATAATCTCTGGATAGGCTGCAGACCTGATAATTTTCAAAAGTGCGCTGAATTGAAGTTTTTAGCAATTGGAAATTTTAAAAACAAGCTGTGTAATAGGCTCTAGGCAATTCAGATACCGTATCAGATGAATGGCAATTCCAGGATATGCGATAAAAAGTACTGCTGTTCGTGATTAAAGTTCTCCGATTTAATTCGTACAATGTTGGAAATCTTTAGATTTGGTCATAGTTCATAGAGTATGTGTTAGAAAAGTATTTTTAGTGTTTGTCAGTTTTGTTAGTTGTGAGGAATTGATACTTCATCCATGGACCACCCTGTAGGTATATTTGGTCTCTTTAATAACGATAAAAAAAAATGAAAAAAAGACTAAGATCAATTTCATAAAATCTTGGGATTATGTGAAGCTTGGTTGAAGGTAACAGAAAATAAGCTTGGGAACTGAATTTTTCCTTATTTCGCCCGCTCTCGCATATTTTTTCTGTTTTTGTCAAAAAGGCAGATTTTCGAATCATATGGATAAAAAGTCTCTCAGCTTGAAAAATTACTTCCCATGTAAAAGAGGTACCTTGACAAAGATTATCGGATAGCTTAAAACATAAATTCTCGAGAAAAAGAAAACATTTTAAGCGATTTTTCTCCTTTTCTTTTTCTTTTTTTCTCGCCGGAGTTCATTAATATTCATTCCTTTTTTTTTATTTTAGCGAAAAAAAATGTTTAAAAGAAAATAGCCCCATGGCGAAAATGAAATCTGAATTTTGTTTAGATTAGGAATAACGAGAATAGTAATTTGAAAAGAAAAATTTTCGACTCTTTCTTAATTTTGACTGGCGAACATGGCTTTTTTTTTTTTTTAATAATTTTGAAAAAAATTCTTTTGTTGTCCCGAAACGAAACGTTTATGTTTTTCTTTTTATTAGTGAACAACGGCTGCGAATTTAATTTTCTTAATTTTTTTTTTTGTTTTCTCGTTTGCCATTTTGTGTTTTCAAGTTTGCTATACGAACGAATTCCTTCGAATTCATCGTAAGGACTGTTTGTTCTCTTTGAATTTGAAGACCTGTAGCATGGTTAAATGGTTTTCGAAGTAATTGAAATACGTTCTACGAAAACAAAAGATAGCAGAAAAATAGGTTGTGTTTCGTAATTTCCTTAATTCTGTCTCCATTTTTCTCGTTTCCTTTTTTGATGCGAAAAATCTATTGTAGTGTTGCTTTTCAGTCAGGGCCGTACCTAGTTTTTTTTGCCGCCTTCGCATTACCAAAATCAGAATGATATTCTTTGCCGTTGTCCAGACGATGTATCGGACAACGATGTATCATATTAAGTTTTTTTTTTGTTTTTTGTTTTTTTTTGGTTAGTATGGCGCCCCCTGCACTCTGCCACCCTGTGCGAATGCACAGATCGCACGTACCTAGTTACAGCCCTGTTTTCAGTTTTTCCAAAGTCTTACTAAGATCTGTAAATTGAGGCGGAAGATTGGAATTCAGCTCGAGGTTCCATTAAAAAAAATCTCTGGTTTATAGATATTATATATTTATTAAAAAAAAAAAAAAATGAAAAACTGGGAATTCAGTTGGTACTCTTATAGTATATGTATGTGTAAACATAATAGTATGAAGATCAGGACATTTTTATCAAATAAGTCCAGCTCAGTTTTGCGATGGAACATATATTTGACTAAGAGACCTGTCAATTATTTTTCAGGATTTCAAAGTGAACTTATCTTCTCCACAAAAATGCCTGCATATGAATATTGAAACGTCAATTTTAACTTTCATACATGAGCTGCACTTGTTAGGAATCAATTTGTAGCAATCTTTAAGCACTAAAAGGTATTAAGATGCTTGCCATTTAATTTAAACCATTGCTTTTTGCTAGTGTGATGACAGTATATTAAGTTCTTGTTAGTAATTAGCTTAAGTTTTAGCAACAATCAAGTTTGGGCAGGTATCTTTCATTTTGTTAGTTAAATTTTCAAAGTTACAGAACTTTCAAATGAGCTATCATACGAGGCACTTGAGGCCTTCGTTCGACAGCAAAAGGAAACAATGGATCCTATAAATAATACAGATATTTTGAGGTCTTCAATCTAATTAATAGCTGCTTGCAATCAAATAGAACCTCCCATTCAAAAATAGCCTAGCTCTTCTCAAAAAAAAAAAAAATTAAAAAAAACAATTTTATAATAAAAACTTCTGCCAGGCCTAATCTTGCCTGACCATTGTATTCTTGAACATTATTTTTTGTTGAAAGGCACTTGTAAAAAAACCCTGGACTTATTAACGTTCTATGGATAAGTGAAGGAAAAGAGGCTTTTTTCAAAACGTGGGGTTTTGAGAATACGATGGTGAGTCATTGTAGCTGATTTAGTATAGTGATTGTTAGAAAGGACACTGCAGGTACATTTGGGTTAATTTTTTGCGTTCATTTTTCTTCTGGTTGTGTATTCATAAGTCCTCCAAGATGATAACATGATTGAATGAAATCTTACATAAGCATCTGACATCTGATTAAGAAGATGTTTTTTCGGAAATTTCTGGTTGTCTGTGTAAAAAGACGATAAAAAGTCTACGAGATTAATAAGACTTCTAACTATTTAAGCCTAAGTGAGTGTTTCATAACAAGTGAGACTCATGCAAGAAGTGTGCACGGTTCAATCTGTTCAAGTCTCATTCAAGGTTTTTGTTTTGTTTTGTTTTTCTTTTTTTTGTCTGAGTATGGTTTCCATTAATAATTTTGCTTGGATATGAGTTCAGGTAACTTATTTTAACGTACAAAAAGAGAAAAAAAGAAGGGTATAATATTACAATTGAAATAAAAATGAAAACATAAACAGTTGGAACCTTACAACCTTCATGTCTCGATGTAAAGTGAACATGTCTTATTGTAAAACCTACATGTAAAAATTTTTACATGGAGACTCGGTTACATCAAGGTTATGCTTCATCAGTGATAGGTGCTTCTTTCGGCTTGCAAAAAATATCATTGCATAAATATTGTCTTTCTGATTATGTATTATTAAAGAAGAAGAATAAGGAGAAGAAGAAAAAAAACTGAACATAGATTCTTCTGAATCCCAGGAGTTCGAAGTAGGGCTTGTAACCTAAACATTTTTGGAGTTATTGGTTACTGAAAACCAATAAAAATCCATATTGCTTCATGGTTACTGGTTATTGGTTGAGACGAAATTCGTAGTAAAATACTCAAAAAAATTTTTATCCATGTTACATTATCGATAATTCATAATTTTCCAGTAAATAATTTGTAATTTCTGGAAAAAAAATCAATCATATTGATATTTCAGAAAAAACAATAAAAACCTATTCTTTCTGGCTATTGTTCTCGTTAATGGTTTCAGAATTTTATGGGAATTGGTTGTTATTGGTTAGGTGAAATTTTTTTGGTATGGATATCGGTTCCAAAACCAAAATCGTCAATTTGTTTAGGTTTTTAGTGGCTATTGGTCTGGTTATGGTTGTGGTTACAAGCCCTAGTTCGAAGTCCTCATTTTTATTACACTTTTTAATCGCAGTCGTTAAAGCGACAAAATGTGGCGTGGTTTTTGTACTAACATTTAGGGGCGCTGATTGTTGTTATCATTTATCTCTTATCAAGGTGATTTTCTTTCAACTCAGGTACTTTTCAATTTTTCAACAGTTTATGTGGCGTCATGGTAGTGTAACGTCGCTCTTCAGAAGGTTCGAATCTCCAGTGTCAGTTTTTTTTCCAGGTTGTTTTTAAGAGTTTTGACCATGGAACGGTGGTGGGAGGAGTTTTACTCGCCTTATTAAAGCGTAATTTTAAAAATGCGTTTTTATGCAACTTATTTTGGCTTACAATACCTACCTAAAAATACCGATGTTATAGTATGTAGATACTCTCTACTGTCAATTTGGATCGAGTGTCTTTACAAGTATGTACTGAGCTGATGTGTCACGGATTTCAGAAGTTTATTCGTGCACTTTTTTCCGGTCGGTCAAACGATTTTTCAGCAATTAAGATTCGTCCGGATTCGTTGAATTTAATCTAAAGCTATTGTTATTTTGGCCTTTTACTCCGTTAGAAACGAAAAAACGTATTCATAAATAATGTTTGTTCTGTCTGCGATGTAGGCGACGAAATGATGGCGAGGTCGTCTCATCCGCCGTCGCGTCTTCGTTTCCCCGTTCAATTTGCAAACCAAACAAACTCATCCCATGTTTCCTTAACTCGCAAAGAGCGTTTTCCTTCGATTCGACCGAAGCTTTGTATGTTTTCCTTTCGCATTCGATAGTAATCGACCAGCTATTGTTGCGAAAACGTGGAACAAAATATCGACTCGTATCAAATTCGCTCTTTCGCCATTTTTCAAGTATTGGAACGTGAGCACTCGCTTCCGAAATAGGAATGGAGCGGATTTCTATCGAAAGTCTAAATCTGCGAACGAGGTAACCTAAACTTTATGCTAACCCCGTTTTTCACCCTATTGTGAAATTATACGTGTGGTAGGCTCGACACGATAAAGCCAGACACGTAGAAGAAAAATGAATTGCGAGCAGAAAATACGCCCAAGCTGGTCGCTTTTGAATGCCCCGCCACTCGGTCCTTTTCGCGTTCGACTCGACATTCGTTTCAAACTTTTTGGAAGTTTTTTTCACGAACTGAAGGGACGACAAAAATTCGTCGAATAAATGTTTGTTAGATTTTGTGACCCAGCGGCAGCCGTCCTTTTTCGAACATATTTGAATGTTTCGAATGATTTGGTTTTCCATTCGGAGCTTATTAAAAGTGGAATTTTTCATTTTCAAAATTTAATTCTCTTAGTGAAAAAATTTTTTTTTAAAAATTCATACGAGTAGCAATCGCTCATTTCCCACGAGTGTGTCACACTATTTTTTGCCTCGACCCCGTCCTCAATAAAATTTATCACTTAAAAAAAAAAGGCTTGAAAATATGTCGGAACAACATATAAACGAAACGGCAAATTTTCTATTAATTTACGTTTTATCATCAGTTTATTTTCTAGTAGCCGAGGATTAATAGAAAATTTCATGGACTATAGATTTATGTGAATTTTCTCTTCTTTCCAGAGTTCCAGCTCCAGCTTTGTTGCTTAAATAGTGGCAAAGGAATTGTTGAGTGAAAAAGGAGAGGTTTTTAGATTCCGAAAATCAACCAATTTTTCATGAATTTGCTTTTTTATGGTTTGTTTATTTACAACAGTTAAATCAATTTAAAAATTACCTAATACGGAATTTTTGTAAATTTTAGCTTCTTTTCGGCAACACAACACCTTAAATAGGGGCTGAGGAATTATTGAACGAAATAAGAGAGGATTGTTTCAAAATTGAATTATTATTTTCAGTTGAAGTAGCAACTGGACAATCAGTTTTTCACAAATTCAAGAGGTACAGAAATTTCATGTTCGATAAGACATAGTGCGTATGCGCAGCTGAGTGTGATTAAATCATCTAACCAAGTTTTTAAGCTGCGCATTCGCGAAATTTTACTTTTTTATATTGGGATGAAATTTGTGTCTTCACTTAGTGTTAATATGCCCGAAAACGTCCGTTTTTTGTGATGGTTCTTGCAAAAATAACTATTCTACCTACCAAGTGGCTTACGTCCTCTGTTTTTGAATTTCTTTCTTTTGAAAAGGACTCACATAAAGTCCAGATTTATAATAACTCCATTATAATCCCAACTGCAGTTTTTTTTACACTTTTCAAAATTTGATGAAAACTATTTCGCCGGGTTTAGGTCGAATTTGTATTTTTTACCTACTTAAAAAAAAAAAAAAAAAAAGGAGGAGATTATCAATTTGATCCGTTTGCATGTTTTTTTTTTTTTAAATTAAATGTTTGTTTAAGCCTAACATCTCAATCTGGCCACCGATTTTGATGAACTTTTTCTTTGATTTCTGTCTGTTTGAAATAGAGAAATATTTGAGAACGAATGTTCTAGTCTACAGGAGCGAATTATTTGTTTTTAAATTTATAAAGTTATTTATTCAGATTTTTGAAGTTATTTATTCAGATTTTCAAAGTTATTTATTCAGATTTTTAAAGTTATTTATTCAGATTTTTGTGTTCGCTTTTCCCACTTGGTTTTGGTTGTCAAATAAACTCAGTTGTGCGAAGCAGTGTAGGCCTAGTCTCCGTTTATGAGGTACACTGTGTTTATTGTTTTTATCTCTTTTATTTTCTTGTTGATTTTGTAAAAGTTTGAAGCGTAGCATGGTTATCGCGCGTTTTCGGTGCTCTAAAATTGAGAAATTGTAATGAATACACGTTCATTCGGTATTGTTCGTTTATTTTTGCCATATTTCTTGGGGGAAAAATAGAAGCAGAAATTTTGGATATTTTCCCATGGAAAAAGGGATAAGTGATTCGTATATCTATATGTTTCTTTTTAACAAATAAAAGTATAAAAATCGTTTAAAAAGCCAAGTTTTCGTTTCTATTCTAAAATTAATTTGAATTTCTTGTTTCTATTGTCCACCTGATTATAGTCGCATCAGAATTCTCTCGCGGAGAAAATAGAAAATCGAAAAAATTCGAAAACTGTTAGAACGCCGGATTTTTGTTCATCTTCTTAAAAAAGTATTCCATCGTCGGTTGAATGAATTTTCGCCTTGCGAGGCAAAAGTGTATTTTTTGGCGTTTCTCGAATCGTTTTTCCGAAACGTCTCCGTGTGATACGAATTTGACGTTTGTTGCTGAATTGACAACAACTTTTAAGGCAAAAAAAGTTTCTCGAAAGAACGCCCTGAAAGGTAATCGTAAAATGTAACGAAATCGAAATCGATGTCATCGGATGTACTTTTCAAAACTATTACTTTTGAATGAAAAAAAAGGTTTTATTTTTTTCTGCCGTCTGCCTTTGGAAGCAGCGTGATCGTTGTTTAAGTTCAAAAGACGAACTAAACAATGAGAATCTCTTCTTGCTCTTTTGGTTCAGAATCTTTCAATTATAAATTGTGTAGAATATTGAATGGAAATACGTCCTTCGTGCTATGTGGAATGTCTGGAAGCCCTACAGGGTGATTAGTTAGAAATGATTGGTTAGTTGGACCAAATCTTTCTGGGAAGAGGAAAAACATTGTAGCATTTACTAATGAGCTAATGATATATATAACAAGGTGTTTTTCCGCAGCCGTTGTTTTTTCGCCACCGAACGGAACTGTCATTTTTCAACCTAATCGGGGACCATCGGATTCCTTGTGAAGATTACTTTTAGAAAATTTATTGGTATCGTTTTATAAAATTTCTGATTATGATTCTTCGTTTTGTATCAATACTCTTACTATATCGTACTTGTAAACATTTTTTTGGGGAATTCTAAAAATAAAATTTTACCTTCCTTTATTCAGTTTGAATTTATAGAATCGTTGACTTGTAATATGGAATATTTTCATGGGGAATGAAAGGTTAAGCTTTCAGGTAGGTAGTAGTAATGAACTAAGACAATGGTAGCATTGGTCTTGGTCTCGCATCAGTCCTCGTAGTCTTGGTCTTGGAAAAAGTCAGTAGCGGGAGTAATGTAAAACAAGTATTTGCTCACACAACGAAAATGTTTGGCTCCTCCTTCTTACCAATCAGACAGCTTCTCTAATCGAGAATTTATTGAGAAAAATAGCGTTTGCAACTCGAGCGCAATGTGGGCGACCTCGACTCATGCAATTTACAACACTCACCTGGAACTGGTGTTGCAAATTGCAAGTCGTCGAGGATCGCTCACTTTGCACTCTTGTAACAAAATATACTATTTAGCAACATTTGTACTACATTCTGTATTTTTGAGAAATTTATGGCATGATGAAAGTGGCCAATTTCTAAACTTGCTTTTTTCATTCTATAATTTCTTTTTCTCTCTCCTCATTGTTCTTTCTCTCGTACCTTAATCCATTGGCATATTGAAATCTACATGTCATCCTTATGTATACAATTTAAAGTCGTTAAATTGAGTATCCCTATCTTGAATTTGTTGTTTTAGTAGGTTTTAGAATTAAACAGTCTCAAAATTTGAGAGCCGATTCCCGCTACTTATAAGTGTGTAATATTTAAAGTCAATAAAAGGTATGTGACGTGGTAAGACTGTTGGTTTTCGGATGTCTCAATACATATCTAATATAATTATATAATACATTCACCTTGTTTAATGATGTCTTCATTAATTAATAGTCTGCTGATTTTTATTTTATTTAATTTTTTAAAGAGAACTTGTTACCAGCTTTCCATATTTTAGTGCAGTTCAGATATTTTTCTTGGTTTAGTTATACTAGTTCTTCCCGAAATAAATCGGTAGGTAGTAGGTAGTTGTTTTAAATTTTCTTCCGTCGTGTCGTTTAGAATTTGATTACATCAAATTTCCTCCTCGATTTTTATTAGAAATTATCACTTTTTTTGTTGGTAAAGCACGAGTAAAATAACCTTCAGTGATTTTCTCGGTCCCTTTACGTTTATTTGAATTGAAAATATCAATTTATAATAAAATTCCATTTTGTCAAATACGCTCTTCTTTTAATAATTTTCTCGACATGGTATCTTTTAACGAATTGATGGAAAAATCCGAAGATACAGAAGAAAAAGCTGAAAAACTTACGGAAACTTAATTCGTTGGGATATTTTTATTTAAGAAATTTCATTATCGTGGTGACATGCGACTGATTGGAAGGTATTCGGTTTAGAAATGGGTGCGCGGCTCTGCAGAAAATATGTTTTTCATTTTCTAACTCGTTCGGTGTTTTCTCGATGCCATTTTCGTATCAGTTGTGGGTGGTAACTGGTGCGCATTTAAAATTTTCTTCTGATAATCTAATGGTATATGTCCTTGGCTTACCTTATAGGCATGGGCAACTTACGGCCCACGACCAGTTTACGAAAGAAGAAAAAAATAGACGTAGAAAACTGAAAAATTGAGATTTTTTCCAACAAATGAAATGAACAGTTACCTATTATTATTTCCTAAAATTATGGGTAACTTGTTTTTGAACCTTATCTACCCATCTGTTAATTTTGTAATATGTGGATGAAAATTGGTTGCTGTAACTCGCAGTGATGAATGAAAGTGATCAGCTGAGGGGCTCGCTCGTGGTGCAGTTCTTCTCCCTTTCACAGGTGAAAATGTGCTTCATGGGCATAAGCAGAAAAATTTTCGGGGGTGGGTAAACATCTTTTTTTTAAAAAATGAATTTCAAATTTTTTTTACCGGATACGTGAAAAAAAAAGAAAAAATTTTTTACTCGAGATTCAGTGGGGGCAAACGCACCTCTTGTTCTCTTTGGCTACGCTCATGGTCTGTTTGCTCATGTACGTTGACCCAAACAAGGAGATAATCATTTTATGCTCATTTTTTAATTTTAAAAAATTCTCTCCATGCGAAAATTTCATTAAATTTTGTCTGTATATTTTCGTTGACTGCGATGTGAACTCTTTCTACGAGGCATGTTATCTTTCCAAATAAATTTTATTTAAAAAAAAAAAAAAAAAGACAAAAAAACCGATCGAGTTAATCTGAATGAGTAGCTCTTATTGGTGGATATGCCCAAATTTATGACAATAATTTTTTCAGTCTTTAAATTCTCATTTTCTTCAATTACAGCGTTCTAATTTTTAAATTTGAATAGCCTTGAACATTCTGTGGATGGTCAGGAACATTTTGAGCATACTTTCTTTAAAATCTATAAAGTAAGACATTTGTTCTGAGCGAACGAAATTCCGTTAGTTCCGGAGATAGATATACTAAACATATAACCTCCTCCGTACGCAGTCGGTATAAGTAACATAGCTACTATAGTTTGACTATATATTTCTGATGTCACTTGCCTCACTCCTGCAGTTTTTCATCACTAATGTTTAGTCTGGCCGGTGAAACATTTGGAACTTTTCAGTGTAGCTTGCGAGCGAAAAATAGTTGCTTATGTTTGGGTTACCTATTTATTTTCAACGTTTATTCGTAAGGGATTTAGAATTGATAGAATTTTTAAACGGCTATTTAGAGGTGCTTTTAAAAATAGGAGATGTGCTGCGGTTTTATTGAACCATTTATAAAAATCAGAAAAAGTATCATTGCTTCAAAAAATGGAAGGAATCGACTTTGACTCATAAATGACTGAGAAATGTAATATACTCTGATAATTTGGAATGGAAAAAGCAAGAAAAGCTGATCAAATTTATGAGTAGCTACTTGTTGTTCTGGTTTTTTTATTTTATTTTTTGTATATTTGTTTTTTTGCAGAGGGTTAGGAAGAAGACAGGTTGAGCAAAATGATCAAGATCCAGGCCAGGAGTATGTTAGTCTTGGTTTTGGTCTTAATCTTGTTTAAAAGATTTTTCTATTTTTGGTGTCTATTAAACGTAAAATTCATGTCATTCCTAAATATGTGTCAAATAATCTTACTTTATTACCAACACCTGCAAAGATCAAAGGAGTTTATGATCATACCTTAATATTGCAAATTATTTAATTGTATTTTACTATTTGTTCGTATTTTTGCTCAAGTTTTTCTTTTGGTTTTGTCTAGGAACGCTACATGAAACATTACCTTTCATTTAGAGTCAACCATGAAAAATATACTGGAAGTTTGAAAATTTGTACCGTCACTTTAAGACTGAAAAAACTTCAGTGCAGTTTGAATGTTTAGTCGCTTAAAAAAACGTATAATTTGACCTGAAACTGCAAATATTTGGTGAATTTCTAGAAACACGAGTATTTCTTAGCGAAAAATGAACAAATTTTCAAAACAGTGGATTAATTTTCAGGTCATATTGATATTTGCGTTAGCTTATCTAGACAAGTTAGTTAATTAGAGCTGAAAATTTTTGAATTACAATTTTATATTTTAATAAACTATAATCAACTGCTTAAAAGTATTTTCTGAATGGAGATCTATCATTGTGGCATCTTCAAAAATTGAAGAGAAGGTGAAGTGCTGCGCTCAACCACAGATGGTTTGTTAACTGCTGCACTTTCTTGCTACTGAGTTTAGCTGCAATAATTCGGTAACTCAGCTGTACTATCGAAGCATTGGAATTTATCGTTTTTAAACCTTCAAAAAACGAATTTATTTTACCGATACTATCAGTTTAAGTTTGATTGAAAGCAGTTCAGTCGGACGGGTACAAATTTTATCGGTAAGTGTGCCTTGAAGAGGGTTTATTAATACGTGATTATACTTGGACAGAAGCTTAAGTAATTAGTTTTATTTGTCTATCTACTTCATAACCATTTCATGTGGGAAATTTGTTTTGTTTGGAAAGAATAGGATGTTTTTTGTGGAATAAACTCTTGAACATAGTGTACTTAATGATGAACTTGTCTTGAATACCTTGTGTGGTGTGTACTTTTAGATTGGTATTTACTATTTTTCTGAAGAATTTTGAGGATGCCGCCTTCAAATTTTCTTAAGAAGAGGAACCTTTTCGAGACTTTTTTGAATACTGACCGAAAACTTCACAATTGTTGTTTGGCTGCAAAACTTAAATTCTGTAGCAGATATATCCGAGCGCAATCGATTCATGCTGATACGTTATGTTTTAGCCCGATCAAATTTTTTTTTGAAGTAAAACTTCTTTGCGTACGGTAGTAAACTAAAAAATGGTCATGAAAACACATAACCGTAATTGCGAGTGCTTGGCTCATTCAACTCCAATTGATTCATTGATCGAAAATAATGATTCACTGATAAGTTTACGTAGAAAACGTTAATTAATGAACTGGAATTTAATAATTGTGATCCGATCTTGCAAAACGATAGTTAGCTGACAAATCGCCATACACCGTTGCAGTTTACTTCTCAATTATTATGTAATTATTGATGTTTTATCTATGTTCATTTGTTCATTTAAATATAACATTTTTAATTTGTCCACCTTTATTTTGTTTTTATAACAATTTATTATATGCTGATATAGATAGAAGTTTTACTTTAACCGTGTGTAACGTCACACACTCATTTTTTTCTAATAAAAAGGTCAACTTTTGGCCAAACATTTGCTATTAAAAGTTTTTGCTCTTACATTGAATATGAAAAGAACTAAAATACGAATATGGATCCTGATTCATGTCTGGTTTACTTATTCCGTTTTCAGGGAAAATTTAATTCCTGGAATTTTTGAGCGAAGGGAAATTACTTTTTTTTTTTGTTTAACCCCCTTTGTGTGGAAACAGACGCGGTAAATTATAATAAAGAATGAACCAAATAAATTTAGAAGAGCTGTATAATGGTGTAATAATTTCACTCATCATTCATTTTTTTTTTAAATTTAATTTTTCTGCATTAAAAAAAATGGTTTGATAAAATGATGTGTTTCAGCAGTCATAAATTTCGTTTGTGTTATCGCGTTGATGAACTGTAAAATATTTTGACGTTTTTCTCATTTTTCACCCTCGATAAAGTTTTTTTTCCCTCCGCATTTCATTTTCCATTGAAGAGGAAAAATATGTTTGCTCGAAGGTAAACGAATTACCTTGCTACATAGCATCTGGTCTCTGTAAAAGAAGATTCATTTTCTTTTGAAATTAATTTCCCAAAGATGTGCGGAGCTTTTATTGAATTTTTGCTTCGCTTTTCCGCAAAAGAAGCGGTGTTTCTGACTGTTGCTGTTGTAGCCTATCTTATTATTATTATTATTGTTATTATTTTTTTATTTTTGTAAAGATGATTAAGGGAGAGTGAATTTAAAAATTTGAAGGGTTGATGCTAATTTTTCTTTGATTTCTTCCCGCACTTTATATATTTATTATTATTATTATTATTATTATTAGGTGTGGAATACCTTGTCGTGAGAGATATTCACACTGGAAGGTTTTCAACAGTATTTTGCGTGTTCTGCCACTTCATACAATTAAGTATGGGAGAGCCAAATCCTCGGCAAACACTGGCAATTTTTGAGCCGGTTCTGAGAGTTTATATACAGAATTTGGCACACGCACACAGACACACATGCATACGTACATGTACGTAATTATGTCATGCGGTACGTTGTTTCTTGCCTCTGTCGAGGTGATAAGAAACGATGCAGCGCGTTTGGTACTGGGCTGTGACATCACCGAGATCATTATCTGGTAATTGATCTTGGCCCGTGCAATGTATCTTACCTGTACGTACGTACAGGTACAAACATACAAACGCACCAGTGTAAATTCGTTTAACGTCATAAAGACAATTATTGCCAGCCTTTGGGCGGCGACTGTCGTCGAGGGGTGCGAGCCCCTATTACCTCATACGAGTATTGTCCCCACATTAGGTATTATTATTATTATTATTATTATTATTATTATTATTATTGTTTTATCATGATCATGATTATTAACTTTTCTTCTTTTTTCTTGACAAGGTAGACGAAATTTATTGTCTTTGGATTTTGTGGTTGTTTTTTAAAATAATATATCACCCTAATCTTGAAATTTGATGAAAGAAGAGACACTAAGGTACATTTTTCTTTGTCTTAATTGATTCTCTTTCCGGCAGATTCAACAATAAGTGGATTTATTTATGAATATGTCATTAGTAAAATGAATTGATTGTTTTCCTTCCCATCCTCATGATATATACAAGAGAGTATAGGAAATTTGTCCCTTTTGTTATTAGAAGACCTTATTTTGCTCTTCATGAAAGCCCGTGATTTAGGAAAATCACCGAATTATTTTCTAGCTGCTTTGTAGCTGATACGTTTTAAGTGAGCGATTTAACCTCTGCCAAACACAAAGCTGAAATTTTTCTCTGAATTTTGCCTTCTTGTTTTTTCGTCCTAACCCGATCATACAGTTTTTAATCTTCTTGAAAAACATCGATATTCTTGAATATATGAGGGATCCAGTACATCGATATTATATTCTTAACAGGTGAACGTAAAAAAATACATTATAATTGAGGATGTGGTAGATTCATATAATGCATGACATACAGCATGTTAAATGAGAGATTCAAAGTAAATGATTTTTGAGTCCAGGTTAGTTTCGAAAAGTAAGTGTATATTTATATATTTTAGCATGCAATAATGAATCGAGTAATTATTCATTTATCCGTCAATAGAATTGACTTAATTTGTATGGAGTTTCACAGATTTAGTTCTGAAGATTAAACTTTGAACGAATTTCAAAATAAGGTGTTTTGGACTCTGTCCATATTTATTCTGAGCTCCTCGCAGTCCTATCGAATTGCATTTTCTTTCAGATTTGATGTGTAGAATGAATGTACCTACTAATACTAGATTGAAAAAATTGTTTGAATAAATTTTGAAAAACGGTTTAAAGTGTTATAAAATGGAAAAATTAATTCGAAATTTCTTGATTGAATGATAGAATTTTTCTTCATAAAGAGAGGGACTCCACTGTCATGAAAATTGAATTCTTAGGCTATGAAGATAACTCGAGAAATGAACATTATTTTTCTTGAATTAAATAGGCTGAAAATCTGACGTTTTAAATCCTCTACGCTTCGAATCGTCTATTCTTTCGACCTCCGTGATTCATGTTTTCTATTTCCTTTGTTTTCTGTAATTTATTTTCATATAAGCTGCATTAACCGATCTTTGGACAGGTGTAAGAAGCTATCATCCAACAGAACTGATCCAAAATTGCAATGTTTAGTAAAAAAGTTTTTTGTGTTTAATACACTCCCAAAAGAGAACTGAGTACTAACTTATAAACGAACAAATCTAGGACCAAAAAATTAAGGGAAAATGTCGAAGTTCATTACAGTTCTGTTTTTGAGTTTTCGTTTCTCAGAACTGACCGTACAACCCGAAAAGAGAATTGAATACTCATTTCCAACAGAATCGATCCAAAACTGAAACTATTGGGGAAACATTTTGAATCTACTTACGAAACTTCTTAGAAACCATCTAGAATTAGGGACCTGTATGGGACCAATATTATTTGAAATTTATTAGGTGGGAGGAATGGAATGTTACGACAGAAAAAAATAAATTCTGTTTATATTAGATAAGTGTAGAAAACTATGCGACAGTGTACGGAATTGTTTGATTCCTTAAAAAAAAAACAGCAATTTTATTTTATGTATAAATTCTTATTTTTTTCTCTTTCAAACTACCTATTCGATTTGGTGAAGTTCGGCACTTGAAATTCGAAGTTTCAAATTCTCACTTCTCAGAACTGACGCTAAAACTATACAGTCGAACTGAGAACGTTCAAACAGAATCAGTACAAAATTAAAACTGTTGATGAAAACTTTCGAAGTTCACTAAAGCTTAGAGTTGTTTGAGTTTTTACTTCTCAGAACCGTCACCGATACAAGAACCATTGGATAGAATTGATAACTAACTTTTAAAAGATCAGGTTCAGATTTGAAACTTTCGAATTTAATAAAAGTTCTCCGAATGAAGCTTTCGATACGAAACTTCGAACAAACCATCTATAGACAAGCATCTAAATGGAGGCCAAATTTTGAGAATAGGTATCTGTCAAGTGGGAGAGGCGCGATGTTGTAACAAAATAAATCAACTTCTATTTATAATATAGATGTAGAACCAGACAAATTTTCTGTGGGGCTGAAGCCCTTTCGCAGAAAATTCTTACTACATGTGTATAATCCACTATTTCTTTAGAAAAAATTCTGGGAGGCTGATCGATTGGCTGAGGTACTTAGTCACTCCGCTCAAACTATTTTGCAATTCTGCTTGTGTTAGTTATTTTACACTTCAGTTATTTAGACCTTTTGTGAGAGTCATTTCCGGTTAGTCATGTTTTGCATTACTTTTATTTCATGAATATTACTCACACGTTCTGCCGTTCTCATATTCTCCTATGTTTAGAAATAGTGGTTTCTTCTTCCGTGGGTTATTAAGGGTTAATTTGTAGAAATTATATAAATCGATATTAGTGAAATGTGGTATAATGTAACCAATGAAGTAAACAGTTATAACGAATTGTCATTTTACTGTATCCAATTTGTTGCCAATAAGCGACAAAAACTACCTGAAAATGTCATTTATGTATCCGGGAGAAAATTGTTTTTTTACTCAAATTTTTTGCCAATTTTGGTCTCAATTCTCTTTGTGAAGTAATTTTAAATGTATCTCCTCTACCCCTGACCGTATTAAGAGTGGTACAAACCGCGTTTTTTTGTAAATTTTGTTTTTATTAATACTTTTTTGTATTTTATGTTTTGTTCACGCAGTTATACGGGCATCAAGAGCGAATTAACATTGATTCATACGTCAATTAATTTAAAGGGGGGGTCTGAGACCCCTCGCTCAACTTTCCGATAGACCACGTACAACCCATCAATATGGATGACGCTGCGGGAAAGAAACAGGCTACAAGGTAAGTGTTTACATTTTAATTTTTTTTGCGGTCATCGCCTCCCTTTTGCCTTTGTGTTTCTTTTTTTATTTTTCTTACCTTACGTTTGAATCGACTTTCCTGTCGCCGATATTTTAATAGGCGGTGTAAACTGTGCGTCGTAATGGTCTGGTGTTATGTTAGTAAATCAGAGAGCACTGTTTGTGCACCGAAGTTACCAACCTGTGCTGAATTTTTGTTGTATCATAAAAAAATTTGTGTACTCCTAATTTTGATGATTTCTGTCTGAAGTTCTGTGGTCATGAGATGAACTTTATGCTATACCAGAGAATTTTTTGACCTGATTGAGTCATGTGATGTCTGTCCTTGTCAAAAATAACGATAAATAATTTCTAACACTTCGGTTATTCACTTTCTTTCAAAATACGTATTTTTTAAGAAAGATTTTCATATAAAATTTGATACCCATTTTGAAGAGTACCTGCATACATTACTGGTTTTTTTCACTTGCTCTTAATTGTTTTTCAGTAGATTGTGTTTAAAGGATAAATCCGGGGGCTTCGAGGTGAGCAACCCAAAAACGCCAATCTACTAAATTATTATGTCTATTAGAAGCGCCAGTTTGCTGTCTCGAGTTCGAAAGTCTGCTAATAATTTTTTTCTGTTTTTGTTTTGAACGTTTCTAACATCTTTTGATGTTTATGGGAATACTGTAGAGAGTATATTTTGACGTGCCCGCCAGCTGTACCCACCTTCTTTTTTATTTCTATCTGTTTTGTTGGCACGTTGTACGATATTAATGAAATTTTCATCGATTAAACTTTTACTCGTTGGAAGAGAGGGGTGGTGAAAACATTCGGAAAAAATATTGACTTAGAAAACATTACGTAGGTTTAAATATGTTGGTGAATTTTCTGCTCGCACTCTTTTATGCTGTTACAGCACAGCGTATGTAAATGCGATGAATATGACGTTTCCAACCGTTTCGAGCAGTTTTTTCAGTTTCATTGTCTTTACCCTCTATGCAAATATTGTAACCTTTGCATTGAAATAATATTCCTCTCAAATAAGCTCCTAAAACCATCATACAGACTTCTTCAGTGACAATAGCGAGCGAGTACAATCAACGTATAGCAGCAGTAATAAGCGAAACACTCGACGGTTGCTTTTTTTCTTCTGGTTGGAAAAATAATAAAAAACTTTCCCTTTTGCCCTTGTCATTATGTTCGCATTCTATTTTACATTGAAGGAAATGGAAAACTGGCAAGTGGATGCGCTCGTTACGCGAACTTGAAAAAATCTTCGTAAATAGGCCGGAAAAGGAGTTCCTTTCTACGAAAATTGTTACTCGGAGGGGTTGCTGCATTTCGGAATCGATGGCGTAGAGGCAAATGTGAATATAATGCAAGGCAGATTTGATAATCGAACTTCTCATTACCGAAATTCCAGAGCTTTCTATCAAATCAAAACCTTTAAAAGATTTAATATCTATATTTTCGATTGTGAATCCTCTCTCCGCCATGGTGTGGAAGTGAAAAAAAATGTCATTTTTATTCTCAAATAGTGAGAAAAATTCAAGTATGGGCTTCGTGAATTTTTTATTTTGACATTATTCTTGAATTTTGGTATTTTGTGAGCGAATTTATGTTAGCTAATGTGAATAGTTTATTGGAAAAAGGTGTACGTAGTCCAGCAAACATCAGTAATCATGGTTTGTGCGTCCCAAATATTACGAGTTAAATAATCATATTTTCACTACGCACGATTTTATTGAGAAAAAAAAACAAAAAAACAAAAGTTGATGCAAAAACTAACTTATTTTTTAAGCGAGAGTTCGGAAATTTAAATGTCAGTTACCTATTATTTTGAGATTGAAATTAGTCACTGAATTATCCTACTCCTGAAGAGAGAAGTATCTTTCTTTCATCGATTATTTTGGTGGATTTTCAGGATGGTTTCTGATTTTTTCTCTATTGGATGGACATAATAGAAATTAAATAATTTGTAGATGTTTGGTACGAAGGAAAAATCTATGGCCAAATTGATTATGCTGCATATACTTCAAGGCTCGTTTTCAAGATGATATCTAGTGAATGGGACGTCTGGTTTACACATTTGGTAAAACCGACCTTAAAAAGATTTCATGAATGAATTTTGTTTGGCGTAATTGTAAGCTGAAAATCGCCCAATGATTTGGCGTATGATATTTCTCAGAGAGAGCTTCTAAATTTCTTAGAGAATGCTACTAAAGTTTTGAATCAAATTTATTCCCAATACCCACATGTAGGACAGATTTCTAAAAGCTGAAAAAAATTGTGTTTAATTTTTACCCCATTTCAGCCTATATCCTCTCAGGGTTGAAAATATTTGTTTTAATTTTTCTTTAGATCTGACTGATTTTATTATTCGCTCGACCAGACGTCAATGTATTCCTTTTGTGCACCTAAAAATAACGACAAATACAACCCCTTCTTGTTACCGCTATGATAATAGCAACTTATTACGTGACAGAAATTTATTACCCGCATTACTTTTCTCTGTATAATGAAAAATCTGAACGCAATTTTAATGTGAAACTCAGTTGAAAAGTTGTATGGAAATCGATGCGGAAGTTTTCCGCTGAAGAAATTTTCAAAATTTGAATTTCTTCTTAGGAAGTGAATTTCTTCGTGGAGTTCTCGTTCGTTTTTTTACAGCTGCAGGAATTCATAAAATACGAATTCCAATGTGAGCAGGGAATAGGAAAACGACAAAATGCCAAAGATTCTGGCATGTTGATTGAGTCGCTCATCATTTTCTGAGAATAAATGATTATTGTGAGAAAAAAAAAGCGGAGCGAAGAACTTGGAATTCTTTTTGTAAATAAAAATGAAGGAAAAAAGTACAGATTCATTCGTGAAAAATTTTTAATAAAGCTAAAAAAAAAGATGAGTTGAGAAAAGGTAAGAGAATTCTTTCTATTAAAATTGAAAATATTACGAGTAAAAATTAGGTTTTGTATCTTGATATATGGTCTTGATCTATATTCAAACTTTTATAAACTTTTATTTATTTATTATTTAATAAAAACCCTAACCTTCTTCTCAAACCTCTTCGTTGCAACCAAGAAAAAAAAATGGAATGAATCAGTATAGAAGAGTTCTTGTATTTGGAATTTTTTCGAGTGTTACTGCGATTAAGTAATTCAGTTTTAATGATGTTGAATTTTTTGCTTATTTTATTTTTACTAAAATCCTAATTTGTGCGTCATGATTCAATGTTAATTTGACTAAATTCGTTGCTGAGGTATTTTAGAATGTACGCTAATTTTCGTTTTGGAAGTACCTAAGCCCCTGTAGCTTGGTTGAAAAATTATATTGTCATCTTCGTGGCGTAAAGGCTTGGTGCCGGGCATCACAGACGAAAAATCGTTGGTTTGAGGCCGGTCGCCGTCATATTTGTTCCAGTGAAAAACTCATTGGCGTGAGGAAACTTCATGTACCCACCCGGTGTACTTACTACGTCTCGAAACCTTGAAAATAAAAATTGGGGAGAAAAAAAAAGTGTTTTGAGAATTCACCTAATTGCCTTATTGCGCATAAATTTCGCGTTAACAGCTGAAAAAGATAAATTTAGAAAATTCGCTTTTCCGCTAATTATTCTTAAGTAGATATTTTCGATCCCTACTGAAAGTTATGGCGAAATTGTATAAGTCATAAAACTTCAACCGACGAAGAAGAAGTTTTTTCTGAATAATTTTTCTACTACTCAGTTCGTTTGTGGGTATCTGTGTGAATAGTTTGCCAAAATGTTTTACTGACTTTAAAAAAAAGGTGTTTATAAATTCGATTTGTTCTATGTATGTATGTTTTTATTATTATTATTATTATTATTATTGTTTGTACCAACATAACTTTTCACCTTTGCATAGATTTTGATGACCTTTTTTTTTAAATGATAGAGAGTGATAACATGGTGGTCTCATACAATTTTTTGTAGAATCGATGAGATGAGTAGTTCACAAGTTATCTATAAAAAAAACTGTGTTTTTTGTAGATATTGTTTGTGGGACATCTGAAGTCGAAATAAGCAGCTTAAATTCTGTGGGAAAATATTCTGTACGTTAATTTCATCATCATAAATTATGATTGTACGCAGCACGTTTCTAAAGTGGACGATAAAATTTCAGCGGATGGTACTTTAGACTAATTGTAAGCACATGTGGTCGCATACCGATCAGGAGTCTTTTTTTCGATATGTGGAAGAACTATTGTTTAGTTTTGTTGCTTCAATCCAATAACAATGAGAAAACATTTTATTGTACAGGAAAGCAAATGGAGGAACTTATCCCAGCCCGCGAATCGAGACTGAGAGCAGCCAATTAAAGTGATTAGACTGTGAAAAACCAAAAATGAAGGCATACAAGGTTCAAAACATGAAGATTTCAATGTTATTTTTCAAAATATCTTGAAAAATCGTTTAGAAAATATCATAAAAAGGTTCATAAAAAATGAGGAGAAGAATGTGCTCTTTCAAAAAATCTGTATACTTATTTTCCTTATTTGCCTTAGTCTTCCTGTATTCTTATATGAAAAACAAAAAATCGTTTTCGAGTATTTCTTATGTTTGGTTGCGACGGAATGGAGTTTAAATAAATTGGCTATTATTATTTTACCGTTTAGTTTTCTTTTGGTCACAGTTTGTGCGGTAAGTTAAGCTCTTTAAATTGGTTTCCTGGGAAATAAAACATCTCATTTGAGAGAGTTTTGAGCGAAAATTTTCCGAATTTCGTTGTTGGATTGATGCAACAAAATTGAACGCTAGTTTTACTACGTATCAAAGACATGACTCCTGATGAGTACACAATAATGTTCAAGTACATTACTCGGTCTACTTATACCATCCGTAGAAATCTTATCGTCCACTCTAGAAATACCCTGTATACAATTTATCATTTTCTAGGATTTCAAATTTTGTTATGTCATTAGTTGTTCGAAAATTCCAGCAGCTATCGTTCGATGAAATAAATTTGAGCGCGTATGCAATTTACTGCACCTTAATATCTGTACTCGTGTATGCAGGCACTCGACTAATAAGACATTATTTACTTGGTCGATATTGTCAAAGAAAGTTTCTATTAAAAAAAAAACAAAAAAAAAAACAATACCAAAAGTTTAGCAATGATGAAAAAGTTTACATCTCGTGGATAATAGATGTGCCAACCCTGAACCTGCCCTCCTCTAACAGTTGAATTATAAATTTTTTTTTTGTTGTTGTTTTTCTATGACAGTAAATAGTTGAATTTATAGTCGAGATAGGAAAAAACCTTACGAAAGTACCCAATTTCTTTTTTTATTTTTATTTTTTTTTCAAATATTATTCGTTCATCATTAAACTTTTTCTTTTCTGTGGAAAACAAAGCTATATTGAACTAGATTTAAAAAAAAAGGTATGCCATTATGGAATGAAATTATTTCGCGTTTGTGTACAATAACCGAGAGAATATAATTGAAAATGTTGTTCAGAAACGCGAGATTTTGCTGCACTGTTTTTCACCCACGATATTTTGTCTTCGCCTGTAGGTATTTGAAAGATTGAAAAAAAAAAAAATATATATATACATAATATTTGTTGAGTGCTTTTAGCAGTCGGCTGGAAACTGGAAAGCATACAACACTTTGTTGTTTTACCTTTTCTCAAGAGTTGATGTGAGGTGACGAACGATTTTATTGGTGGGTATGATATTTGTTCCTTGTTGAAGTCTTTTGTCACGTCGAAATTTTCGCGAACTGAAACGACTTTCTGTTTTGTCTTTCCGTTTTGCCGATAGTTTTCTTAATTTTGTTTGGTATTTTTGTCATTTATGTTTCTTTCAGTGCCCTAAAATTTCGAGGGCCCAATTTGTTTTACCTGAGTTAGCTTCGTGTTTATCTAACCGTGAAGTTGAGATTTGGCGTCGATGTTGTAGAACCCATTTTTTCTCTTCAAAAGACTCGAATGAATGGAAAATCGATGAAGAAAAGTATTAGTTCTCCTTTAGTTTCCAATTCCTATTTTTTAAATTTATGTTTTACAGCACCAGCTGCTTGTTAGGCTATTTTTCTGGGGAATGTAGGGTGCGTATCTTTTTGTGGGTTTTACATTTGGGTTATTCTCGTTCAGGTTGGTCAGTTGAGTTCTGTATTTGAGAATTGGGACTCGACACCCTGCGGTGCGCCAGTGTCGTTTGCTGATGAGAGGCTTGAAAACGGGATGATGGATTTTTTTTTCATAGGTTTTTATGCGCTGTTTGAGAATGGTATTTTTCGATAGAAATTATTTTACCCGTCAATGTGAATGATTTTTTGAAATAATTGAAAAATAAAATCAGTACCGTGCATCTTTAATTCAAAACCAACTGTAAAAAGCATTAATTGAGGATTTATTTAGCATTGGGTTTAATGGATACGTGTCCAATATCCCGTTTTCAAAGCTTACGAAAAAATCCGCCAAATTTCAGCCACTTTGTGTGTCGAGTCTCAATGAAGTTCGATTAGTGGGTTACCACCTATCGCCCTAGAGTTGTGAACCCAAGTACCTTATCATTGTACAGTTTAGACGTTCTTGAACGTTTAACTGAGAGGTTTTATTGGATAGAGTTGCAAATTCATCTGGCTATCTTCTGTGAATCATATGTCCTGTTTCAATCTGAGAGAATTAATTATTACAAAAATTAGAAAATTGACAATTTTTGCATTTTTACTTTTCTCAGTTTCGTTTGAAAAATTTATTTCTAATTTTTTGAATATCTCCGTTGATTGTCGTTATAAACATCTATGAAAGGAATTCGGAAATTAATGAAATATGAATTTTTAATAAAATTGAAATATATTTGCTATAAATGGGAAAAGTGCGTAAAAATTTGTATTAACAGTAATACAGTGTGTTTATTGATAATTTCCTATATATATATATATATATATATATAAAAAACCACTTTGAATAATTATTCAATCTTTTGGCTATACGTAATGTAGATTTTCCATTTTGAAACTTCCGCAATTACGTTTAAAATATTTTCTATTGGAGCTGAAACTTATTTTTACATAGTATAACGTTATGTGAGTAAATTTAAAAGCCATCAGCTCAGAAGACTTTAATTTTTATTAATCAAATATGTTCTCATCCTCATCCTTTTAAATTACATCTGTTTTCAATTAAGTCGAAGATGGCAGCATGGTAACTTATGACTCTTCAGTTTTTAAACTGAATCTATGAAAAATAGAAGATTAAAATTTTTGTTCTCATTATTTTTTCATTTTCTTTCCTTCTTTTCTTCCTTCAGTTTTTTCAGCATAATAATTATTTGCATCTAGCCTAATCTACGTTGAAATCAAAAAATGCAAAAATATGCAAAATAAAACTTCTATCGTTAATTATGATCAGGATTTCGCGATTTACAAAGATATTGATCTAAGTCAGGTATTACTATATTAGTCCCTTAAAAAAATGTATTCTGAAGATATTTTGCCTAGTCTTAATGATTGCTTATTATAATTATTCTTTTCGAAATCAAAGTTCAACCTTTGTACTGTATCACCCTAGTCACTTCTCTGAACAAGTTTATGTTAAAAATTTTCCTTATTCTGTTCTCCCCTAAACTTGTGTATTTAACCATACTTTTATCAAATATTATATAAATACGTTCTCGTGAATTTAAAATTGCTGCATTGGGAATAAGCGAATCAGTGAAATAATTGTTTTGATGATTGATCTTTTATTGATGATTTTGAATTAATTAATTTCCTGAAATTTTTGTTTCACTTGGAGTAATAAGCTGTTGCATGTACTCTGTACAAATTCTAATACAAGTAAAAAGGTTTTCTGCCGATTTTGGCTTCAAGTAACTAACTAACAAATGGCATGTCAGTAAGAATATTCTCAAAGTTAAATTACGTATACTGCAGTCAAAATACGCCTTCTTCTACTTTATTTTTTCCTTTATTGTTTGTTTAAAATTTAATTTCCTTTTTTCATCATGTCTGTGTGAAAATTTCCTTTTAGCTGGACGTAAAGTCAATATGCCCGCACCCTCTCTATCACATCCCAAAAACAACCACCTGTTTCTGCAAACATCTATTTTGTTTCTACTTCATTTGTCGATACCCAGCCTCTATAGTAATTTAGAATCGAGGATAAAAAAAAAAAGAAAAAGAAAAAAGAAATCTGGTCAAAACTTTTCGGCAAGGAGAACACTTGACGCAGATTTGCCAGTTGAAACGCTTTCGTCGAAGTTTGAAAAATATTTTGTCCTATTAAAGGGCTATATCCTGTCGCTCATCACTTCGTCGATTTAATGCCCGTTTTTATGTGGTGTTCAATGAACTCTTGAACTAAAAACTGTTTTTATAGTTTTTGTTTGTGACAGATCAAAGTTCATTTTACAGTATTTTTTCGCCGTTATCATTTTCAAAAACATAAACTTAGATCATTTATTGCAGCTTCGGCAAAGAAGGCGACTAAACGAAATGGAATTTGATAACGTAGAGTGCTAAGTGAATTGTGTAGTGGTGGGGCTGTGCTTTATGAATTTACTTTGGATTAGATGAAATAATCGTAATTTTTCAATCGAAAAAAAATAAACCTGACTTCTCGGATGTGTTCTACTCGCCTCCAGTATGTATTTGTGATCGTTACTTTTCGAGAGAATTGAAATTGTCTTTAGGCATACTTCTTATTAGCCATAAAGAAAAAAAAAGAACAGCTGGGTGTCGAGTCAGTGTTATTTTTCATGATGTTTTCTCGTTAATTATATGTTCCTTTGTATGCTAATTTAATTTTGTCGTCATCCCAAGGAGTTGAACATCTCGAAGTTCGAAAAGATTGTTTTGACCTTGCTGAGTTCTGACTTATAATTATTGTAGCATGCTAATCGATCCATAATCCCTGTTACCGAAGCACAAAATACAAAAAGCTCTGTATGTCCAGTTATAATTCGTATTGTAGTAAGCTGCAAAATTTTTTTTATACTTTCAGTGTCAGGTTTCGAATGTGATAAAATTATTTTAATCGGTCAACAACTATACATTTTCAACGTATGACGTCATCATTGCGTCTTAATTCTTCTCATGAACGTTTACTGGTTATTTTTCTGATTCTGTCGGCCGAAAAATTGTTATTCAGCTGTATATAGTATAAAATACTCAATATTTTTCAGACAAAATTATTTATATCAGTTTTTTAAACGCTGCTATAACTTATCTAAATAATTTTTTATTAATGAAAATGATTTTACTGATGGACGCGACCGAAAGTTTTTTATCACTTTTTATCGAGAAAAATTATACTGATATGCACGTTGGTTTGGTCTTAAATCTATTAACATAATTTCTTTCCATAAAATAAAATAAAGTAATTATTATATAGAATATCAGTATGCAGGATGTTCCATTTTTTACGCATAATACCTCCTTTTTACCCTGTTTTCTTGCAAAGGGGATATTAAAATTGGCCTTATAAAAGTTCAGGGGTGTGGATAATGAAATTTTTTCGTTTCTCGATAGAAGGTTTCAATGATGCCATTTTTCCATTTTGACTTGATATTTTATTTATGTGTATGTATAATATATATATTATGCATGTATCGCCCAAATTTTCGATTCATGGTTTTGATAAAACTGCAGAAGGAATAGAGCTAAAATTTTCCTGAAAAAAGGTTCTTATATAGTACCAGATCTGAAAGAAGTTTGTTGCCTATTTGGTTGAGTAGTTTCCGAGAAAAATGTAAAAAAAAAATTTCTAGAGAAAAGCAAGTCGCCTGTGTTGCTTGAAGTATCGGTTTCGTATTTACGGTGCAAGGGGTTTCGAGGGTCTTTATTGATTTAGACTTCAGGGTTTTTTTTCGTTTAGAATTGTAGATAAAAATTGGTGAACTGGGTTTTCTATCAATATATTGCTGCACTAGAGTTTTTTTTTCCAAGTTTTTGAACACAGAGAAAAGTTTTTCGAGATTACTTTCTTTAATTTTTAGTGTAGAATTTGAATTTATCTTAAGAAATTATTTGCAACACCTGCAACTGCCAAAAATTGAACATAAATTTATTTTTTCAAACGAGAACCTTCATTTTTCTAGTTGAAATTTAAAACTAGAAGAAATTTTGCGAATATTTAACTGTTGAAACATCAAAATCGTATCGACTATTGACAAAGATTTGATGGTTGGATTATCCCTTCAATTAGTATAATTCGTCAAGAGCGCAGGCTGCAGCATTTACATTAGATTGCTTCTTCCCCTGCAGCTGTGGCAATTGTTATGCAAATTGCTGCATGCTCTATTCCATTCATCATATCTTCCACAATAGTCGTCTAATTATGATGTTACAACTGTCAAATATTCCTGATTGTTCCTTTAGTTTTAATATCTAACGAGAAAAATTCGGATCCTCATTTAATAAAGGGATTTTCGGTCCGAGTATTAGTATTTTAAATTCAGCCAAATTTTTAGAAAATTGGTAAGTAACCACAAAAATTTGAATCGAAATGATAAAACAATATTTGAACTTTCATTACTTTAAAATTTTCAAAACCAAATTAAATAATAAAAATTTACAAATTTCGAATCAAATGCAAGGATCGTGAACATTGAAGATTGATACAATCAGCAAAAATTTTGGCGTAAGCTTCTTTGTAAATACGTTATAAAACAAGAGAATGCACAATATTTCAAATACATATACGGTAACGTCGCAGGATACATACGAGTGGGTACCATAAAGCTACACCGATTTCCCTTAGTGGTGTAATGCGGGTAGTATCTTTCCGTATATTTAAGACGCAGGATGCCCTCAAATACCAGGTACTGCGGGAAGTATTATCTCGCGTATTTACGGTGCAGATGTTACAATGCCTGTAAGTTATGAGCCATATTTATTCTAAAGATAAAATCTTATTATTTTTCCTATTCGACCAGACATCTACGAACATTTTCAAAGTTCTTTCTCCACTCTCGATGTTTTACCAGCAAAGAAATTTTTTAGAAATTCCATTTTTTCCCTCAGTTTCGATACTCGGAATTTGAAGATTTCTATATTAGTATACATGGTTGTACATTTATTTCTACATCTCCTTTTCTTCCTTTGTTTTTGAAAACGAAAAATTTCATCTAATGTGACTTTCATCGATGTTTAGCGTAGATTTTGAATTTATCGTAGGAAATCATTTGCAACTGCTGAAAAAATACCAGCAACTGGACAGAACCTCGTTTTTTCGAATGAAAATTCGAATTTTTCTCGTTAGGTTTTAAAGCCGGAGGAAATTTCATGAATATTTGACTGGTGAAACATCCAAGTCAGTAGACTGTTGTAAAATATATGACGATTGTAATAGTCCTTGATTCAGGAAATTAGTTTAGGAATTGCCACAGCAGCAGTGGAAGAAAATATTAATGCCTTGGCTCTTGGAAAATTTTATTGATTGAAAGGATAATTCAACCGTCATATCGTTTTCAACAGTCAACGGATTTTAATGTTTCATCTTTCAAATATTCATGAAATTTTGTGTTTTCATTGTTGGTTCTCCATTCGTTAAGATAGGCAGGAGAACTCCGTATAAAATTATTTGAACGCTTTGCCAGTAAATAATTTTTTTTTCAGTATTCGAATTATTAACAATGGAACCATCGACTGGATTTTCTATTAATCACTGAGTGAAAAGAAAATTTTGATAAAATATACTTTGAAATGTGGCTACTGACGCCTTAATTAATAGATTGTTTGATAAATCAGGGGAAATACTGAATACCTACGTATAGTGATACCTGGGGGAGGAAGGATAAGTTTATTGTGCAGCGAGTCAGCCTAAGCAGTAAATTAATAGTAAACAAATGAAAAATAGTAGGCTATGTTCATTAGTTACCTTGAGAACGTTTTTGTTTTTTATGTTTACAAAAAGTAATGTTTTAGGTTGATACGTTTTTTTTCGATTAGAAATAAATTTATCATGATATTTGGAGGAAAGAGGAGTTAGTAATCATCAGATGAAACTAAAAAATTAGTGTTTCTCGGCTTTTTCTCGTCAGTATAAACGTTGATTATTTTTCACAACTCTGTGAATGCTGGCACGTAAAATTATGGTATCTAAATTTTGGGAATATTTGTTGGCAGGTAAATCGGAAAATGGCAACACCTGTCTCCTGTTCAACTTTTTATGTTACCAAATTTCGGCTGTAATACATTCAACAGCTTAAATTCCTCTCGTTGAATTTACTAGATTCTTTTTTTATTTTTGTTTTTAGTTTTATGCATAAGTACTAATGAAAGAGATTGAGAGAAAGAGAGAGAAGGTAACGTATTTATTTGTCGGCGTCAGCTGACGCTCACGTAAATTGTCGCTTGAAAAGTAAGATTAAAAAAAAAAAACTTCAGTGCAGCAAGCCACGCTAGAATATGTAGGTTTTTTTAAACAAAACAAAACAAAAAAAAACTAAATAAACACATAAAAAATTGTTTGAAAGAATGCTGGTTAAAAATTACGTACCTACGTTTAAAATGAAGTATTAAGGAAATTAAAAATGAATTGTATTGTGAAGTTATAAAAAACCAACGCAAGTTATTAAACGATTGCTTAGCAAATGAAATAACAGCAAGCCTGGTTTCTGATGAGCTTCTTTGGTTCATCTGGACTTTATATTCTCTTCTTTGCAATAATTTTCAAATCACTGCTAGGGATGAACCGTTCATTCGATTGAAACAAAATTTATGAACAAAAAGTAATGCGATTCTTTTCTCCCTAGGGATGTAAAGTTACTACTGTATCCCCAGCGGTAAGGTCATTGGCTAAACGTCATTTTTCCTCTCGTTAACAAAATAATAAACCTCTATTTTTCGTTCGCATAGTTTAATAAACAATATTAATTATATGCTTTCCTTAGAAGTTAATTTATTTCATGCAATAACTGCCTAATTATTTCATTTATTAGTTGAATTTTACACGTTAACAGTAACAATATACACGTGTGAATTTCAGCTAACAGTGCCAAAAGCTTCCTAGGATCACGAGTTGAAAAACGAACCTACCCTCGACTCCGTATCTTGATATCAGAGTAACTTTAATATGTAGATTTTCTTCGAAAACCTGCATAAAATTTTCACTACCGGCTTATATCAAAACTTCGCATACACGTTTCGATTTTTCCTGCAATTTCCATGATACCTTTCTTTCCATTTTTATTTTTTTTATCTGGGATTTTATGTCGGATTCTCCAATGGCTGTTCTGTATACGTATATGATTTACCGGCTCTGTGTCGCTATCCGTAGTCTACATAATTTTCAGTATTGATCGTCTGCTATGTGAGTGTGCTTCCTTTCGGTTTGATTTTTTAAAAGTGGGAAACTTCTGATTGCTTTTGCGTAAAATACGAACGAAGGGTTTCGCGGCAAATACGAATCCAAAAGTAAACGAACACTGTTCGCAAATAGCGTTTAAAACGTCAGATGTTCAAAATTTTTAATTGAGTTTTGAAAATCTTATATGTGTACCTATACATCTTAGTCAGTGTGCTTAGAATGTAGCTAGAAGCCTTCGTAACAGTAGCCTTATCGTACTTTGGAAATTGTGCTGAACAGATACAGTTAATCGCAAAATTCCTTATGCAAAATACAGGGTGTTATTGTTTTGAGTTTTTTTTTTTTTTTTCATTCAAAACTCCACATGAGCTAGAACATGGATTACTAGTTACTGTCTGTTTAGTCGGATTCAGATCCAAATGTATCAGACGTGATGTGTGACATCAATAAAGTTCTGGTGCCCATTTAGACGCCGTCTGATCCTTCTGGTACTGAAAAACTGATCCGATAATTTTAATTATAATAATACTAATGCTCTATTGAACTGATCTAATTTTTATTTTTATCACCAAATTAGATATCCCAGTTGTCGAAAAAGTTGCGCCCAAATTTATATGCTTGTGGCCATGCCTAAAATAACCAACATTATGTGAGGAAGACTAATAAATTTAAGTTGTATTTTTACGGCTTACAATTAATAATAAATTGATTTTTATGCATAAAAATACTGACGTTCAAGAGAAAAGAGTGAACTGAAACGGAAATTAAATCATATTTTTTAAAATTAGTTTATTCGTGTTGGTAGTCCTTTAGTGACTGACTCTTTTTAGGGCGGCTTGTGTTGAGATTGAAGGAAAGAAACCTTTCAGGGAAGTAATTAGAATTTTGAAAGTTTCAAAGAAAAACAAAATTCAAGAAATTGGTTATCATAATCAGTTGAGTTCTTAGAGGAGAAATCTTATTCGGTCATCAGTGCCGTGCGTTATAGAGTTAAAAATCATAAAGTGATTTTATATAATGCCAGAGGCCCAAAGAGAGAGTTAATCAGAGAGCTTGAATCAGAGAAAGTTATTTTCTAAAAATAGTTTATGTGAAATAAATTTATCAAATTTTATTTGATTAAACACAAAAAGATCTTGCATATGAAATTACTCTCATAAATTTTCGACGACGAAATTATTTGGCGAGTGGGATGATAAGTAACGACATATTTGCATAGATAAATCAGGATGTAAACAACAATATGTATTTGCTATCGGAGGTGTAATTTCATGAAGTATTTCCGATTGTACGTTTCCTATGAAAATTCCTGCTTCCTATTTTTGAAAAAAAGTTCGAAGTATTGCGTTAAAAAATTTTATCATGTTGAGCGCCTACGCTGGAATATCAAGAATGAGTCAAATCATTCTATTAATTTGTCAAGTATTTGTGTTAAATTTCTCGAAGATCATGAAAAACTACTGTAGAGGAGACAATGAAAATTATTTGAGTTTGTAAAAATTACGCGATTGTGTGTACAACGATCGAGGTGGAAAGGGATCAGCTGTTGTTGTATTATATTCAAATAAATTTAAATGCTTAAAAATTGTAAGAATCAGATTCTGAAGCATCACTTTTCGTAAAATGTTTTTTCACGAAAAGTGACGTTTGAGAATTCGGTGGTGTAGGTGTACTTGTGTTTACTTCCATCCTATTCGTAAGTTTTCATCGTCAAAGACGTACTGTCGATGAAAGTTTGTGGGTAAAATTTAATTTTGCTTTACCTAGATACATTACTATTTGCTAAATTAGGTTTTTCTGCCAGCTGCTAGAAATCATGATTTGGTTATTTCATTTCCCATTGTTACTTTATCGAGAAGCTTGAAAACGGGATGATGGACTTTTTTTTTGTTAGATTTTTTTTTTGGTCATTTGGGAGAATGGTATTTTTCAATGGGAATAATTTTACTTGTTAGTGTGAATGATTTCTTACAGTGAACGATGGAAAATTAAAATCAATTAAAAGCATCTCTTACTCAAAACCAACGGTAAAAAGCATTAATTGAGAATCTGTTTAGCACTGAGCTCAAAGGATTCGAGTCCGTTATCCTGTTTTCAAAGTGTACGAAAATATCCGCTATTTCGAATCCCAATTTTTAATTATTTGCGAGGTAGTTAGAGGTTCGGAAAAAAAAACTTTCCATATTGTTGTACGTAGGTACATATTTGATCATAATCGATGACTCGGCTAAGGTGATAATGCGTTGGTACATTCACATTTTACTATAATGATACGTAAAAATGCGTCATTTGTCAGTTTCATGACGTTGGCACTTTGCTAGATACGATCTATTTGCATTTTAGTTTGTCGAAAAAAAGAAAAAAAAAAGTTCAAGTTTCGTATTAAATGTCTTGTGTTGATATATGTTGAGCCATTTCCACTTATTGCGGATTATTCATTTGAGATATTAACTTTTCTCGAGTTGCTTTTGACTTGGGGAAAATTTATTTTCGCTCAGCAACGCTCCCGCATTATCGAGCTTTTTTTTTTTTCTTTGCAAAAATAGTTATTGGGTGTGTGTGTTTTTGGTTCTGTGACAGTCGTTCAATTGCCCCCCATTGCCTCTCCTCTATGCGTTATTGTGAGGTACCTACTTTTGTGTTACTAACGCGTCTCTACTGGTTAAAGCATAAATTGTTTCCAGCATTATTGGTTTATTGTTCCTTCGCATGAACTAATAAGTGGCGTAAGTTTTGCTCAGCAATCGTAGAAACGTACTTCTTATTTCAGTCAGTTTCTTACAAAATACTTGGTGTCGTTCTGTTATAATAAGAGAACTTTCCTAAGTATTTGTTGGATTAATATTGTTCATTGAACTTGTGCGTAGTGATTCTCTGTGAAATGAACAATCGTTTGTTGCACAGGAGGACATAAAGTTGATACCCTCCTTAAGATAAATTTTTCGTTTTGATTTATGTTTTTGTATACGCAAAGTAAAGATACGCGAGTACTGTATTCGGTAGCTCATATAAAATTCATCAAAATCGCTGGGGACTTCTACGCGAATTGTTATGGAGAGAATAGGAATCGAAAAATGCGCGGAAATTCTTTGTTAGTCATTAGAAAATGAAGATTTATACAATCGTAGGGATGATAGGTTTTTTTAGAAAGTTGATGAAACAAATAAATTTGGATTTTCGTGTCGAAGAAAATATCAAAGGTTTTTTTAGGAAGTTGATGAAACAAATTAAATTTGGATTTTGGTGTCGAAGAAAATATAAAATTTGAAATTTGAGCCAATATTATCTGAGGTAATGGATTATTAATGTTCGTATTTCCTTAGCGGTCTAATTTATGCTTGTACAAAAAGTTGGCTGCATGAGATTCGTAATTATCAGTTTGGTTGCATAATTTTCTGATTTATATTTTGTATCTTATGTTATCTCATCCTTATCACTTACCACAGTTTTCAGTTATCTGTTTTCACGCTTTATATATGATATTCTTATATTACACTACACTGACTATTTCTACACTGGTCTACACTTCCTGATGAAACGTGTAGTTAAAAATTAGTGGTAATGTAATACCTTTCGCTAAGGTGTATACACATCCTATACCAAATGTCACAAATTGGACGGACCTCTGGTGTAGAAGGCTTGGGAAAAAAGGTTTTATTTGTTCGCATGTGCCCATTTCAGTTAGCATATTACATATTCTTTATCTAACCCTTGTAAGGTTTAGAATGGGGATAAAAAAGAAAAAAGATGCTGGTATGAAAATTATTCTTATTGGGTTTGAAGTTTATGCTTATTTCTGGTCCATTAGTATATGGGAAAAGGTTAGTTTATGGCTATACTACTCAATATGATGAGTTTGAATCTTAGCAACAACATATTTCTCGTCCTAGAAATCGTAATTTACTGATGAGCATATTGACCGTAAACGTGATTTACCAGTTAAGACGTCTGGTCTGTTATAATTTGACCGTATAGTTCATTAGTCTTCTTATTGGTGTATTACATTCGTTTCTCCATGTGTTCCAGCCCATAGTTCTCTCCCTGCTTCCAGTTCCAACAATCACGTTCCACATATTTATTTATTTATTGTGTTTTGGAGGGGGAATTGTAGATCTAACAGTGATTTTGTTTGCCAAGAGTTCAGGACACAATTGAATTATGTAAAAAGTGTATCATATTCAAGTGCATTAATACCAATTAAAAATATTCTACTGTAGTGTTGTTATATGAGAGAAAATTGTATGAGTGATACTTACCTATTCGGGTAAGTCCAAGGTACATAGTTTAGGTTAATATGTTATGAAGTGTCGTTGGGCTAATAAATCTCACTGGATAAAATATAACGTGCATCATAATTGAAAAAGTAAAATAGTCAATAAATTAAAAGGATTGGTGACATAAGGCAGAATAATGCCATCATAGTTAGAGGAATGGATAAATGCAAGAAAGCTTGAACGATTCAGGGAAAATATGTGGTCATATAATGGTTAAATAACAATAAGTAATTCCAGGAAAGAGTGATGTCATTGAGGATTGGGCCAAATATATCTTTATGACGAATGCACTTTTGAGAAATAAATATAAATGTACCTACGTACTGAAAATGATGTAATAATTTTAAAATAACGTTATAATAGGCTACTTCATTTAAATGTAATGTTCTTATTGTTTTCTTCTTTTCAGTTAGTTTATGAAAATTTCATTAGGGATTTGCCCTTCATTTTTCATTTTTCCCTGCATACGCCACAGGGTCTTGACCTCTCGCAAGTAGTATAAAATAATAAATTTTATTTAAAACAAAAAAAACAAAAAAAAAAACTGACTGCATTAATCTGAATGAGTAGCTCTTATTGGTAGATATGCCCGAATTTATGACAATAATTTTTTCAATCTTTAAATTCTCATTTTCTTCAATTATACTCCTAATTTTTTAATTTTTAAATGCGAATGGTCTTGAACATTCTCCGGATGGTCAGCAACATTTTGAGCTTACTTTCATTAATATCTATAAAGTAAGACATTTGTTCTGAGCGAATAAAATTCTGTTAGTTCCGAAGAATAGACCCTTCGTACGCAATTAGTAAAAATAAAATAAGAAAACAAATACAAGTTAGGAATGAATATTCTCTCATTAATTTTTAAAGTTATTCGAAAACCCCGGTTTTTCGGGAAGTTTTGCAATTCTTCGGCATAACTTAGCAAATGAGAACTGGCGTATTGTCCGTTGAGAATTTTTTTTTTTGAAATTATTATTTTTGCGTCGTAATGCGTATGTTACCCCAATTAAGTTTTCTAATGTTCAGAGAGAAACATACTATTTAGTTTTGAATTGATTTTTAGAATTTATTCGATCCAGCATAATCTCAATGTTGACGATTCCGTTTAATTTTTCTCCCCCTCCCCAAAGTGTTTTCTCCTTTTCAATTCATTTATTTATTTTTCATTAACGCAAGTATTTTAGCGTGAAAATGACGTGTATTTTTGTGCGGAGTGTTGAATAGTTATCGATTCTCGCCGGATATGTGATGTTTGAAAGAATCATTTTCCTATCAACGATGGGGGTGGGAGAGGTGGTTCGTTGAAGCGTAAATACGAATCAGTTCATTGCTTAATTCGCGTTCGGCCTTCTTGGTGTAAGAAAATTTGTTTCAGTGCGTGAAAGTGTTGAGTGCAATAATTGCGGGTTGCCATGAGTGTCCAACGAGAATTCAGGTACGTTTACGAATCGTTGAGAAAATCTCTCGTCCTTTTCCTATGGGGGTTTTGAGTTTTTTTTTTCCCTTAATTTCGTTTCCAGAGCGGTAACCCAGATATTGCAGATTAGCAGTACATAAATGTTCCATAATTTCTGACATCGATGTATTGGGTGGTTAGTGATGAAGTTCCTTGTTCAGGGATAAAGTCAAGATGAAGCCCATCTATTTTGTTTTGCCTACCGTAATTTTAACATAAAACAAAAAGATGTGAAGCGAAGTTGAATATTTTTTGATTGTCTCATCTGTTTGTATTAAAATTTTTTTTCTAATTTTCATTTGGTTCTTTGCCTTTTGTACTTTACCTTCTTCTCTGACAATTTTTTAGTGACATCACTCATGATTTATTGTTGTCAACTGGTTCAGTAATTGAGTATGTGTGTTGGTCAACTTTCTTTCGAAGGAGAATATATTTGAAGACACAAAATCTTTTATACGTATTTCATATTTGATGCACCTGCAAACTTCTTTGAAACGTTGTTGCCTGTACTTCATTTTGTCGAAATTATCAAATTTATTTTTTTATTTATTTTTTATTTTATTCATTTTTTTTTGTCTCTGATGTGTTTATCATATTTTTGTTCTTTTATTTGAAAATGTTTCATTCATTCGACAGTTTTTCATACCGCAAAATCAGAATTAGCATTAGTTTTTCATGGGAAATTATGTTTACTTAGAGCCACGCCTCTGCATAAGAACCGAATTAGGTACTTGTTAGTATACTTACCTACGTGATAAAGTGGTATTTCATGATAATTTTCGTTTTGGCTGACTTAGCATTGTGTGATTGTTCTGCTGAATATATATTCTGAACTTCAAAATTCAAATATTTAACAAAGTTCACCGTTGATGTACAAGAGCTTATTTTCTTTCGCTTTAAGAGGAGGAGAAAATCGAGGTAACCATAACGAAAGTTTCGGTGGATTAATATATCACGTATTTGGCTACAATTTGTTACCAAATTATTGAAAGAATAAATCATTCGTCCATTTAGTTAATCAAAATCTAAACTCGAAAGATAAACTGAAATTGTTGAAAAATGTTTGTTTTCTTTCATCTACCTTCTTCTAAAATTTGTATTTTGCGCCCTAGACTCCTAGAGGTACCATTTTCTCATCCAGGATCGCATATTATAGGTGTATTTCCTTCCATAAAAGCCATTGCGATATTTATTCGAATACTTTATAAATTGTTCAGCTCCGAGATCTTGGTTAACTATAGAATGTGATACTTAATGATTTATTGTTGGTGGTGAGGAAGTTGTCGATATTACTTGTGTGGGGGAATGTTTTAGCAGTAGTAGAAATCAATGTTTTTTAGGTATCACTCTCTCCTCACTCCTCGACAAAATCCCAAATCAATTTTATTTTTCGGGTAAATTACTCCCTTGATTTGAAACGTACATACCGTATACGATACTTGTTCGCAAATATTTTCTAATTAATTTGTAATGAGATGAATTCAGAATATAGGCTCATGAAAGTTTATCTCTATTTCAGAAAAGTGCTGGTTCTCTATCTCCCGTAAACATTTTTTCTCTTATTTTTTCCTTCATTTCAAAAACTTTTCAAATGCGGGAAAGTTTTGTTCGTTAAAAGTTGAAAAATCGAGAAATTTTTAGCAGCTCTCTCGTAAAGTATCCGAAAAATTACAATTTTCCAAGGTTTAACGATTTCATCAGTGAGTATTTTTCATGCGGAAAAATCTTATTCTTCTATCCTCCTCCTATCCACATATTTGAGGTTTGTGTCTTGGCTTCGCCGTTCGATGCTCGCGGGCTTGCTTTCGTTCTTGTTAAATAATTAAAAATCGGTACGGACTAATGCATTGGTTAATTGAAACAATTAAGACTCCCATCCACGTCGCAATTTAATGAGCAGTTCCAGAGGGAAAAAATGGCGTTTTAATTGCTCGTTTTTATAATTCAAGCGAAAAGTGTTCGTGTACAGTAGTTGTCTGATGCAGAAAAAAAAAAATCGCTATATAACTTGACCAATTTATTATGGTGTCTTGTCGTTTAAGATTACGTGATGTGATTAACCGTTTTAGCACCCAGTGGCTTAGAAAGGGCGGAGTTACTGTAGGTTGTAACAACTAACCCATTAAAATTTTTTAAAACCCTCTTCAGGAGCGAATTTGATATAAAACTTCTTTGGGAAGTCGTATTCTTGTTATTTTTTTATTTTTTTCTCAAATGAAAGTAAATAAAACTATTTTAATGTTTTTTTTGACTGTATAGCTATACTTCCAAATTTTTTTTTGTGGGGGCTTCGTAGAGTTCTACCATTGCCCTCATGCTCCCTTACCTTTCCCTCTTATCGTCCGCTTCAAAATTTCTAAAAACTTGAGGATGTTAAAATCATCAGATTTTTTGCGTCGTAAAGTATTTTCCAACTACGACATCTTTCCCTACCTGCCGCATTGGTTGAATCACGCTACACTTCTGTTAGCAACTCATTAAAAATTTACTAATTGGATTAAACTCGAATTGTACATATCATTCGTAATCGTCAATTTTTTATTCGGTTCTAAAATATGAGAAATTGAATTTTTTGTTCCCAGGTGAAAGCTTATGGTTGTGCTTTCTGTAAATAACTTCCTTTTTCTTCTCCCTGTCATCCTCTTACTTTCTGAAAAGCGTATCGGCAATTTAAATTGAGTTCAGTTCGATTCGGCTTAAGCTTCACGTCTTAAATTACGCAGCTCCCATCTATTTTCACGTCTGATGCATCGTAAATATAAACGAAGTCTCAGTTTTGAAAGAAAGCTACTAAAGCCTCAAAAATGAGAAATATCCGAGTATGCCAACGTATCGACGAATTGTTTTATGCTTGATAAAGTCTTTTGCTATTTTATTTAGTATAAAGAACAGTACCGTAAATTATAAATAATAGCTGCGAAACGAAGTGTACTCGTCTTTGTAAAAATTCGCTGACGCAAAAGTTTGCGTAAATTTCTTGCATTTTACATACTTGGTATATGTAAAATTTGTAAAATTATGCAGACAGTGCTGATAAGACAAGACCGATTATGCTCGCTAATCAGACGAGAGCCGAAAAAAAGTTTCTCAATGTGTTCTTGAGTGATTCACTTGGCTATTAATAGGAGAACAAAGGGGCAAAAAACACGATTACTTTTATCTGGTTTAGCGAAAATTCAGTTGGGAAATTTATTTTCTCTTCTTTCACGAATGAAAAAGTATTGTCGACCGAAATCGTTATTTTTGAGATGAATTTCACCACATTACAGTGGTTTATAGTTGATGATTCATTTATTTTCCCTGGGATTTGGAAGAAATAGCGATTGTTGTGATCCAGATATTTTGATATTCTTACCGTTGCATTGTCGACGACTGGTCTGAGTGGAGAAAAAACTACTCGCCAATTCGTTGAAGATGTACGTAGTCTCCCTGTTTTTATTTACACATCGTATGTTTGGTATTTTGAATTTCGAAAATAGCAATTCGCGTTGGTACCGTATTCGTTATGGAATTTTGAGTTAAGCTCAAATAAGTGGCTATTGATATTGACATTGATAGAAATAAGTCTTTTCACGGTTTCTGCGGGTTATAGATTATCATTTTGCATATTTGTTTGTGCGTATGTTGATCAAACCGTACGGATTCCTATTTCAAATTGATTTAAATACTACCGTTGGTGAATAAGTGAATGTATGTCAAAGACGATATAGGGAAGAGTACGAATTACGGTGTGCGAAGTCCACTCGATGCGTGTTAATTTTTTGGTGTACTTTCCAAAGGAAAATACAACTATTGAATTCAGTGCAGTGACGGGTTCTGGGAGCGGGACCTGTGGAAAAACGCCAATCCTGAGTCGCAGATCACGAATATATAGGTCACTCAAATTATATATATATATATATATATATGTGTGTGTGTGTGTGTGCGTGTGTGTGTGTGTGTGTTGTGTAATTTCCACTTTTTGCTCATTTTTACACTTTTTGGGAGTCTATGGAGCCACCCCTGTTTGACTTTCATGGAATACACATTTGTGCTAAAATTTTTGAAATTCACCTTTTCGGGGAAAAGGGTTCTCAAAGCGTTGCAAACCCAACATGTTGTCATCACGATAACTCCTGTAAATTGAAAGAATTTATCTTGAACTTTTTATGGTAGTTGGAGACTACTAGGGACTGGATGGGTATTAAATTTGAGTGAAATCAGTCTACTGGTTTTCGAATGGCAGCCATTACAAAATTCAACACTTTTGAAAAATACCCACTACCGCGGCTGATGCGCGGCAGAAATATTTCAACTGATGAGGTTGCAAAAAAACGATATGTATGATGCGAATCAATGTAGGTATTTCGAAGATGGTTTTTATTTCGGTTTTATTGTGCTATTTTTCGTTTTACTACAACTAGTTGGGAATTTCAAAGTGAAAATCTTTCAATTTTGTTGTAATTGCTGGGACATGCTTGGAGGGATAGGGTTGATAACCCCTGGTTTCTATAAACATAATATGGTTAATCTTATTTAAGTTTCTTATTTAAGGAAGCTGAAACCATGGCTCAGTAAGACTTGGGGCGTTTCAGTGCATGGCATGACCACGTCATAATGTGGCTTAAATTTAAAGAATGTTACTTCAAGATGAAATCGGGAAATGGTTTTGCATTAAAAATGAATAAATTATAAAAATTATTCCTATTTCTGAAGTGAAAATAATTATTGTGGGTGTGTGCGTAGAGAATACACGACACCACACAAACACCAATCAGGTCGGTTGCGTATACGTGTAGTAGTATATGTGCGGGCCGAGCCCAGTAAATAATTAAGCTGCGTAGACGAAATACACAGCCGTGAGCGCAAAAAGGTTGTTTGCGGGTTTTACCCCGCTGGCCCACTAGGTGGTCGACGAGTGTGTAATACACACTCGTTCGTCATCGACCACCCGTCGCCACACCACTCTCCTCCTAGTAAGTTTCCGAGGAAACTTACGGTGACCTGTGACGCCAGTCAAGTGTGGCGCGGCGTTCACTACTACGCTCACGGATACCGTTCACGAAGTAGGATCGCCAGGTCTCTTCGGTTTGGACTTACCGAAGTTGGCTGGGAGTGTGGGTCGGGAAGGGCGTGTTCGGGGCGCTCGAGGCTGGGGAATTGGGTGCACTCGAGGTTGGTGCCTTATGAGCGGAGTCTGGGGACGAGACGTGGGAATGCTCATAAGGGGTGGCGGGTAGGTAACTGGTGCCGCCATTAAAGGCGACATTACCATGGCCGGAGGATAAACCGGTGCCGTAAGTTGTAGATGCGGGGGAATGGGAATTCCGGGCGGTGGCATCACAACTTGTGGGAGTGGCATCGGGGTTGTCGCTAGGGCGAGCGACAGGGCATTGTGTGCTGCAAGCACAGCGGCAGTGAATTGCTCCCACGGCTGCAGGGATTGATTCTGCGGTACAGGAGGAACCACCGGTTGCAGTACAGGGGGCTGTACCACAGACGGGGCGGACTCCTGTATGGGAGCCGGTAATGGAGCGGGAGTTCGGGACTTGGTCTTGCCGCGTCTTTCGTCCCGTTTGAGTTCCATATAAGACATACCGCGAGCGCGAGCTTCACGCCGGGCGCGGCCTCCTGCCTTACGGTTCAAACGGGGACGCTTCACCGGTTTGTCATCAGCCGGGGGACTCTTGCTACGAGAGGTGGACGGCTTTGACTCGGGGACTTTTACCGGTGAAGGTGTTGCCATTGGGTCGATAACGGAGTTGTTATCGACGGCAGCACTTTCTGTCGGTTCGACCTCTTCACGTACTGGTGAAAGTACGCGTCGAGGGACCGACGTAGGGGTTGGTGGGGGATGGACGGTTGGGGTCGGAGATGGGTCGACGTCCATCGCGGTCTCTTCCGGGGCAGTCGGTACGACCGAAGGGCGAAGTAGCGGAGACTTGCCTTTCGGGACTGACGATGCCGTTTGTGAGGCTACTGGTGCCTCCGCGACTTTAGAAGTCGACGGTTGGGGGGACCGCTTTGCTGCTGCAGTCGGACGTTTAAATCCGCTGGTTCGCAGCGTGGCAGTCTCTTTCGTCCGGCGCTTCCGAAGAGGAAGCGGTTCAATCCGTTTAACCGTCTTGAGCGGCGGGAATTCCCCAGAGGGGATACTCGCCGAGGAAGACAGGTTGGGAACCGGGCAAAGGTCCCTTGGATTGAACGCGCTGTACGACTTCAGCGAATGTGCGGGTGTCAATCCGCGCATTGCTGAATTGTACAGCGGTCCGGGCGTGAGGCGGCGTCTCCACCGAGTACGCGGTCTTCCTAGGGAGTGGCACGAAGACTCGAGAACGAGAGCTACGGACTAGGCCGCGCTGTACGAACTCGGAGCCTCGCGCCGCTACCCCGGGAGCAGGCCGGTACTGGCGAAGAGGCGCGCCTCGACCCCTGGCAGCAGACTCCACCTTCTGCCTTAGCGTCGGTCGCCGGTGCGGTACTCGCGAAGGAGTACGGCGTGTACCTTCTTGTGCCAGTCCGTCAGAGGTAAGCGTCACGGATGACGCCGATACTTGATCGGACGTTGAAGGTACAGGCGACGTCTGCTTCACCGGCGGAAAGGTGGCAGTAGCCGTGTGAAGGAGACGGGGCAACGTCAGCTGGTGACGTTGGGGAGGAAAAGGTGGGAGAGGGGGAGCGATGGTCGTCTACACAAGGAGACGACGGTGCATCGCCGTTACCGCCCTCTGTAGGTGGGGGTGTAGCCCTTAAAAGGGCTGTTTCTTCATCTTCGGAAATATCCGGAATGCTAGGGGAAAGACGCTCTTGGGACATATCGTCAGTCTATTACGCTATACGACATATAATTAAAAGCGCCTGTTGTGTAGCATTTGATGAAGAGTATATAACAGCCAAGCACGTCAAGAGAAGAGTGAGTGTCTAAAACACGAATTTCACTCGTTTTCTTGACCGTAACCGCCGTTTATTTTCGTCTCGTAAACATGAACGAAGTTGCGGTTGCGGCAGCTGTTGTTGCACATTAATATTACGAGTTCGTTTTGTAGGCGGGGCCAGTTCGTCTTCCGAGGAAGAAGACGCGTCGTACTTATGCGACTGGGTGGCGCCACGAAACAATTTTCGTAATACGTCGTCGTCTACAACGCTTGACTTGTCGTCAGTTGCGTGAGCCGACTCGGACGAGTGCGGGAGGGGAAGGGAAATCGCAATCGGTTCGTCGTCGAGCATAGTGTCAGCTGTTCGACTAGAAGACTGACCGATGGGGTGCGATTGTGTATTTTCCTTCGATAACGCTTCGGGAGGCGATTCTTTATTTTGATCGTGTGTATTTACGATCGGGGAAGAATCGAGCGTGTCGTCTGTGTGTGTAGACGACGTCGAAGGTTGGGGTGAGGCATTCGGGGGTGAGTCGTCGTTTTTAGGTAAAACGACCTCAGATGACAAGTCAACTGTCGGTCCCGAAGGATCATCGACGGAAGTTGAGTCATCTGGGTCGGCTTCTATGTCTGTGTAGACATAGGCCGACTTTAGGCGATCGATCGATACGCGTGTGTGTCGTCCTTGTATGTCGATCTCGAACCATTTATCCGTACGGTTGAGGACTTTGTATGGTCCGGAGTACGGTGGGTCGAGTGCCTTACGAGGTGTATCGACGCGTAGCCATACGTTTTGGGCTGATTTTAAATCAGCGGGGACGTATGAGGGGGAATCGCCGTGGTTGCGGGTGATTTGGGTGAACGCATTCGCACTTTCGCGAATGCGTTGAGGAAGGTTAGTGCCGTCGATGTGGGTGACGACACTTGGTGGGCTGTCTTCAAAGAAATCAGCCGGGAGACGGAGCTCTTCACCATAAAGGAGTTGGGCTGGGGATACGCCGAGATCGGAGATGACCGTCGAGCGTAGGCCGAGAAGAATGAGAGGCAAATCGGCTGCCCATTCTCCACGCGAGTCTTTGAGGTTCTCGCGGGCCATGATGGTGGCTTTGAGAGTTCGATGCCAGCGCTCTATTTTGCCGTTCGATTGGGGGTGATACGCCGTAGTTGAGATTTTGTGTATTCCCAACTGGTGCGCAACCGAGTTAAATAAAGCGCTTTCGAACTGGCGTCCTTGATCCGTCGTTATGGTTTCGGGGACGCCGAAGGAGGACACCCAGTGTTGGACAAAGAGTGTTGCCACTCGATCCGCGGAAATATCCGTTGTCATGATGGCGTGAGGCCATCGTGTGGCGCGGTCAATCATTGTCAGACAATGACGAGGACCGCTAACCGTCGGCAACGGACCCACGATATCGATGTGCACATGCTTTAAGCGATCGGTAGGGCGGAAAGCTTGGAGAGGGGCTTTGGTGTGTCTACCGATTTTAGCTTGTTGGCATGCGGTGCACTCTTTCGACCAACGTAGGCAGTCAGATCGTAGGCCAGGCCAAATGAATCGATTAGCGATCAGACGGGCAGTTGTCCGGCCGCTCGGGTGCGAGAGCCCATGAATCGAATCGAAGATGATTCTCCGATATTTGGCGGGTACGAAGGGTCGTTTTTTCCCCGTGGACGTGTCGCACGTTAAGAGTAACGTGTGTCCGGGTACTCTGAACGATTCGAGGATGAGGGCAGAGTTGGGGTCTGCGAGGTATTGGGCGAGTTGAGGGTCGTGTTGTTGGCAAAGGGCCATTTCATTGTATGGCACAACACAGGGAGAGGTAATGGCGGAGATTGATATACGTGACAAACAATCTGCGGCTATGTTGTCCTCTCCTTTGATGTAGCGAATATCCGTCGTGAACTGCGAGATATACTCTAGTTGATTTTGCTGGCGTGGTGAAGCTTTCTCACACGCCTGAAACAGGGCAGTCGTGAGGGGCTTGTGGTCCGTATAGACGGAGAAAACACGCCCTTCGACCAGGTTACGGAAGTGCTTCACCGCTGCAAAAACAGCGAGTAATTCGCGGTCGTATGTTGGATATCGGCGTTCGGTGTCTGATAATTTGCGGGAGAAGAATGCCAAAGGCTCTAGCGATCCGGCACCGTGTTGATAGAGGGTAGCCCCTATTGCGTGGCTAGACGCGTCGGTTGCCAAGACAAGTTGTTTGGACTCGTCGGGATGCGCCAAAAGAGCAGCATTCGCTAACGCCTGCTTTAAGTCGCGGAAGGCGGTTTCGGCAGTGTCAGTCCAAATTATCGGGGTTTTGTCACGTTTTTTGTTGGAGTGGATAAGCGCGAAAAGTTTACTCTGAATGTGAGCGCAATGTTTAATTGTACGCCGGTAGAAATTCACCATTCCGAGAAAGCGCCTAAGGTCATGAACGGTTTTGGGAAGTGGGAAATCGAGTACAGCTTGGACACGTTTGGGGGTAGGTTTGATACCTGAGCTGTTGACTCGATGGCCAAGGAAGGTGAGCTCTTCACGTTCATGTTCGGACTTGTTACCGTTGATAGTGAGGCCAGCGTTGTAGATACGCCGTATGACCTCGGTAACACGCTCTTCGAGCTCATCGGGGTTGGAGGCGGTAATGAGGATGTCATCAATGTACGCGTAAGCGTAGTCGATGTCTCGCAACAATCCATCAATGTACCGTTGGAAGGTTTGGGCGGCGTTTCGAAGTCCAAAGGGCATATAGGGAAATTCGTAGAGACCGAAGGGGGTTATGACGGCTGTCTTGGGGATGTGTTCTTCGGTCATCGGGACTTGGTTAAACGCCCGCACGAGATCTAATTTTGTGAATAATTTGGCACCAGCTAGTCTGGCGTGGAAATCCATAATATTCGGGACAGGGTACTTGTCGGGGATAGTTCGTGCGTTGAGTGCTCTGTAGTCACCAAGCATGCGCCATGTTTTGTCAGGTTTCATGTGCATATGCAAGGGGGATGACCAGGCACTTTTGGAGGGTCGGCAGTCACCACGTTCGAGCATGGTTTGGAAGGAAAGGCGGGCTGCCTTTAGCTTCTCGGGATGTAGACGACGGGCACGGCAAAACACCGGTCGACCTACAGTTTCGATATCGTGGGTGACTTCGGTAGGGGAAATCCTCGGGCGTAAGCCTTCTTTACCGGTTACGCCGGGAAATTTGTCGAGGATTTTCTGGAATCGACTATTTGAGTGGGCGATGGTCAAGCAAATCTCCGGGGGATAGTCGATGGGTCGGGGTTTACCTACAACGGCAAGTCCAGTGGTCTTATCAAGGAGGTGCCCTTCGCTGACATCGGGAAGCAGTTGGTAATGGCTAAGGAAATCTGCTCCGATGATGGGATCAGCGATATCGGCGATGATGAAGGCCCACTTAAATTCGCGACGAAGGCCGAAATCTACCTGCACCAGCTTAACTCCGTAAGTACTAATTGGAGTTTGGTTCGCAGCGTAGATTTGGAGCTTAGCGTTGCATTTCCGGTCTTCAGCGGTTGGAGGTATAGCTGATATCTCCGCGCCAGTGTCAACCAGGAAGTGATGCTCGCTAAGCAGATCTTCCACGAATAGACGGACTGAATTGAAAACGAGTGGGAGTGCCGTCTTGACTGACTCGTTTACTCGTTTCCCGAACGGGTAGGGGATTTGGAATCGCGTCGGTCGCGATTTTGGGGTTTGTCCCACCATGAACATGGGGGGTCAGAGCAGTTGCGCGATTTCCTCCCGAACTGTTGGTGATACCAACAGTAGCCATCACAGGAGCGGGAGGGAGAGCGGGTATTTACCGGTCTCTTACCATCGATGACTCGTAGCGTCGTCCGTGGTTTCGAACGACCGGAGCTAGAGTCACGAGAGCGCGATCTGTCTCTGGACCTGGCATCGCGTGAACGCGAACGCCTATGTTCAGGGAACGGGGCGGGGTTTTTGGGAGGGTTGACAGAACTTACCTGTTTTCCAGCCAAGAGCTGTTGAAGCAGCTGGGTAATGGTAGCTAGTTCCGAGGAATTAGCCGTTGGTGCTGTCGACGGAGGTGCCGCGGGAGTTGCGATAGCGGAAATGGTGCTGGTCACAGGGGATGTCGACGGAAAGGTTTGCTCGAGAGCTATTGCCTCGTCAGCTTCGAGCGCTGCCTGTCGAGAGGTTGCGGGCTTAGTCATGGCCAATGTTTGGCGGATATTGACCGGGAGGGATTGGAAAAGAAGGTTGCGGAGGACATCGTCGTTTACTCTTCCTTCGTTTAGGGTAACGAGGCGGCGATGGTACGCCGAGGGCCTCTCGGAAGGTTGACGATGGGTGTTTTCCAACAGAGTTCTTATCCGGGTGTAGGAGGAAGGGGAAAACTCCTGTTGGATCTGGTTTCGGAGGTTCGACCAAGTGTGCAGCGAGTCGTCGGACTGTAAAGTAATTCCGACACAGCATTGGCTACCTGGGTCGGCAAGTGGCCGGAGATCGCCAGGTAGAGCTGAGACTCGCTGGTATTGCCACTGGCGCGAGCAAGATTCTCGATCTGCTGTAGCCAGAGACGCACATTCTCGGCGTTGAACGGGGGAAGGCCTGTTAATAACCGTGGAGGGTGAGCTTGTAAGGAGGAGTGGGCAGTAATCGCGGCGGAATTTGCTTCCTGCCGGTGCGATTGCCGATCGAGGATGGGAGACAGCCTCAGCGTGGAACTGTCAACCGGCTGGTGCTGGTTGACCGGAAGTTCCTCGCTCGGAAGATAGTTGTCGAGGAAGGGTCCGAGGCCTACAAGCGTAGAGGACTGCGGGATCGCCGAGTTCGTCGGTACAGTTGACGAACGCATGCTGGCATGCGGCGTTGAGTGGATAGCAGGCATGGGGTTGAGCTGGTTCTCCGTCCTCCTGGGAGGATTGCTGACTGTGGCCTTGGTAGGCGTCAGCGGGAGAACCAGGTCGTCGAGAGACGACGGAGTTAATTTGGAGGCCATGGAGGTGGTTGAAAACAGAGGCTAAGTTGACACTTTCCTCGTCGGCAGCTGATTGCCGACTGTTTGCTTCTCTATGGGTTGGCTGGTCGGTATTTGCGTACCGACGTCGAGCCTGGAGAGAGAAGTGGAGGATTAGGGTAAGGGAAAGGGAAGGAGAAGGAGAACCTTCTCCGTCGGCAGTCGAGTGCCGACTGATTTTTCTGGTCGTTGGTCGGTACTTGAGTACCGACGAGCAACGAGGGAAAGGGGAAGGAGAAGGAGAACCTTCTCCGTCGGCTGACGAGAGCCGACTGAGTTCCTTCTTCGGTTGTTGGCGGGTATGCCAACGTTTGAAGAAGGGGCGTGGTTTAGGGAAAAGCAGCTGGTAAGAGCCGATTGGTTGTTTCCGAGCTAGTCGGAAGCAGGTGGGGAAGGAGGTGACGGTTCCTTCCCCCGTCGACGGTAAACGTCAACAACAAAAATAATACTTACGTCGGAGGTCACCACTTGTGGGTGTGTGCGTAGAGAATACACGACACCACACAAACACCAATCAGGTCGGTTGCGTATACGTGTAGTAGTATATGTGCGGGCCGAGCCCAGTAAATAATTAAGCTGCGTAGACGAAATACACAGCCGTGAGCGCAAAAAGGTTGTTTGCGGGTTTTACCCCGCTGGCCCGCTAGGTGGTCGACGAGTGTGTAATACACACTCGTTCGTCATCGACCACCCGTCGCCACAATTATTAATATTGTTAGTGCAACAAAAATCAAAATTTTTTTGAGTTTTTAGGCAATTGTCATCGTTTTTGCTCAGAAATGATTCCATTATGATCAAAGATAGGCCTAGTTGTGAAGTTATACTTCTAAGTTTTTACAATGGCAAGGTCCATTTGCTATAATCCCACTTCTATAGCTTGTATAATCGAAGCTAAGGCAGTACTATGTGATTATCTGCTTAGTAACAGACATTATTATGGTAGCTGGTCTGCCAAATCTTATAATTTCACTCATAGCTAACAATAACACTTTTTGAATGGGTGTGTCCTCATCTTGCTGAATTTACATGCATTGCTCGTTATTACCCTTTCAGTTCGTTACGAAATTATGTCTGTATACGCGATTGGTGTACACTTTTGAAATAAGAAAAACATTGGTAGAATTTGCATATGAAAGATGATGTTTTTAGACATTGCTTTAATGCCTTGTTCACTGTTCATGCTAGTCTATCAAATACGAGTAAATACACTTCTAACCTGGTAATAGGTAACCTATGGTTTCGAAAATAGTAATAATTTCTACTTGGTTATATCTTTTTATAAGCTTTTATTCTACTTGCTAGGTACTGCGATTTTAAAATACACCAATACTGCAGCCAACCTTCCGCAACGAAATCATATTTATTTCGCATGAAGCTAAAGCCAAAAAATAAAAATAAAAATAAAAGTATCTTTTAAAAAGGCGTTTTTAACGTAAAATTGTTATTCTGAAGTGCGTTCAGTCATCAGTCATCAGTCATCAGTTTGAAAATGCAAGAAATTGTGATCCCATAGTTGTGAATTATCTAAACCCTTAATAGTCGACTGCAGTTTGTTTTGAAAGATTCCATGAAGAAAGAAAGAAGATACACAATACATTCGATTCGTTTTAGTTTTCGTCATGAAAATTGACCCTCTAGATACCCACTTCATGATCTGTAGCAAAGACAACCCCACATCGATCTAGAATTTGTTTTAAAGTATGGCTTTCTTTAGTGTTACTTGCTATGCATGGTAAGTAAATTGATATTTGTGTTTTTAAGAGGTTGAATTGAAAGTCCGCGCTCGTTCTTTATGGAGCATCTTCTTGATCTTTAATTACTCATTATGTTAGCATTTTCTTCCTTTTACTTTAATATTTGTCTACGAATGCAAGGCTTATATGACGAAGGTCTGTTTTATGTTTGTAAGTAAGCTTAGAGTACGAATTTATAGTCGATATAGGTACATTAGTACCTGTATCTACTGCCTACATGACAATAATTATGAATAATTCAAGTTGGTTGCGTTCGTAGTGAATTTTTTTACTCTTGTGTGGATGCCTTTCTCTTTCATATGCCGCCTTTTGGGTTCTTATCGTGTTTTTTTTATTCTTTCTATTATTAGCTAGTATGATTGTTGTAGTGTGGCTGTTGTTTGTATTAAAATAATGATAGTGAAACGACTACCATGGATGGCTGCATTTTTATGAATGCGATCATGTTTTGAGGTATATATTTCCTTATAAGTTACATTTGTAGTATACTCTCCACAAAAAACGTTTGATGCATTATTTATCATGAGCAAAAATCGTCGACCTAAAATTTTCGAGGGCGATGATTCTGATTTTTATTTTATACAACTGTGTGGACTGTGGACGTGCGGAAGGCACGAGTCAAGAAACGAAGGTGAGAAAATATTTGATTGAAGCTTAGGTTTTGTCGTTAGTATTCGGTTATACCGTCGCATCGTCGATAATGCGATGATTCTATTAATCGTTCTTGTATGTATACTGACCATCTGGTTTATTATTCACGATAAAACACCCACCGTGAATTTGACGCCCATGGCTTCAGAATTCAGATATTCCAATTGATTGTGCCTACCAAAAAGTGATTAGTAACACAGATGTCATCGATTGGTGAACTTTTGCGATGTATTTTGTCGATAGCTTGTTTTTGCGTGCCACTCTCCTAATCTGGTCTAATTACTATGTTACCGAATTATTTAGTATATATTACCAGATTTTGAACAAATTTATTGTCGTTTTAGTCGATAGCCTATTCATGAAGGCTGAAAGACTAATTTTATAGTTGGAAATAAAGTAGCAGCATGATTCTTGGAGAAGTTAATATCGATACATTAGTTAGTAGTACTTTAAATTAAATATAAATTTGCTTTTGTAAGAATATTTTTTTCTTTTCTATTTCCTTACCTTACTTCGTCAATCTTCAGTATGAGCTCTATTAAGAATATTGTTGTTTCTTACCCTTCGCTCGTTACGAGTCGTCCGATGCCGAATGCGTCTTTATTTAATATTCATAATGATTTACTTCGAACCAATCATATTCTAGGTGATGAGATTTAGGAAGCTTTTTCTGTCTGTCGATTTGATTTTCTAATATCTTATCTTCATTGGTATCTTGTCAAGATGAATGTGTACTCCTGGTTGAACATAAAATTGATAATTATGCATTCCTTAACATTAAGTATGTGGAATAGTACCAAAATTCCTGTTACTCGATAAAAAAATAAGTGAATTATTGACTAGGATGGGGAGTGTAATTTGAAAATATGAAACGGGCAGAAGATTCTAATGATTGCTGATTTCCTATTACCAGTTATCTGAATGAGAGAAATATCACACTATACCACTGAATTGGCTTTCAAGAAAAATTCTACTTCAGAATTTGTGAGAAATACACAAATTTTTAGTATCAAATTTTCTGAATTCCAAAAATACTGATTATGGATGGTTCTCTCCCCTTTCACTGAAAATCCTGTTACAGTACCCAGCAGTTTATAAAATTTTTACAGATAATGACCAGAACAGAATTAGTCGCAAAAATATTTCTTTCTCAGAATATTTAAGTGAAAACAAAATTATTCTCGATTGTAAACATCAAAATTTATGAACATGAAGCAGATGAGGGATCCAGAATATTTGACTAAATTCCTACTTTTCAACTCGAATCAGTTCCTATAATATAGTTTTTCAAAATTCGGTAAAGTCTCATTGTCCTATTAGAGTTTTTTCATCTCAGAATGTTTTTAATTTTATATTATGAAAAAAATTATCATGGTATTCGCAGTTTTGATTTTGGAAAAGATAAAAAAATAATTTTCTTTTTTTTAAAACTATAAATTTTTGTGTTTAAATAATTCTGAGGTAGAAGATTCCTGCAGGTTTCCGAGTGTATTATCCAGACAAATTTTAGGAGATTTTTGAAGAGCTTTAATAAGAAAATGTAAAAATTTAAAAAAATTTTAAAATTTGTGATTTACATGTTAGTTTAATGAACTTTTTGTTTGGTTTTTAGAGAATTTTATATTTTTAAATTAGTTTTGTACGAATTATAAGTAGTTCCACACCTTCACGTAAGAAGCTTTGTGAATTTTTCTGGTGGAAGTATGAAAAGTGATGAAAGGTTTAATATTCAGCCAAATATCGTTAAGGAATAATCTTTCTGTTTGAATTATAAGCATCCTTTCGTGAGAAAAATCCGTACGACTAAATTTATTTCTCATTTACTTTGACTTTCTTTTGTTACCAAAAAGAAAATAAATAAATGAATAAACAAAAAAAAAAAAATCAAACAAAAGAATAAGAAGGAAAACGTATGAAATTTGAAACGCACTCGAGAAACACTCCACAAAATGTAATATGACAAGTAAACGAAGCGCTTGTTGGTCATAGACGTCAATAATGAAGAAAAAAAAATGGTACTTACCTTTCATTGTTTGGAGTAGCGTCGAAAAAGATCAGTGGTTGATGGGGGAGGGGGGTTGGTGGAAAATAATGCGGTCACCATCGCGCAGACGGGGCTGGTGAGAATGGTTGGAAACGAAAAATGAACCCGTTATCTTTTTTTTTAACGTCGTCCATTAATCCTGAAGAACAATTATTATTTCTCTTTCTTTTTTCGCCCACGTCGTTGAGTGGTGGAAAAACTAGGTCACCTGGCGAAAAGCTCTCCCTTTGTAACGTATAAGTTAAAATTAACGAGGTCGCCCTTCCGTTTGGGTAGAAGAAAAAGTTGCACTTTTCTCGTCGTTCGTCTTCGATCCGTCGTCGATGTGCTGCTCTTCAATGACGCACGGCACTCCAAAGTTATCGAAAAACGTTCGTTCCCACAAAGTGAAACATGGCCGTTCACCAAAATGTGTCTACCCTGTGGAGTAAACCTACGCATGCATAGTGGACACTCGAGACATGATATTTTTGTCGTTAAAATCTGGAACACCTTTTCAGCGCTGACCTACCGCATCCAAAATACTGTTTCTAAAAGGCAGCGGACTGTCTGTTGGACGTTTCGACGAGACGAGCGAATATTCGTTCAGTAGGCAACATTAGTCTACCTTTTACTTACGGACAGTGAAAGTAGAGGCCTGTCGAGAACGCTTCTGATGGCCTTTCAAGGACCTAGAAGACGACGGATTGATTTGAGAGTGCAAAAATTACGTAATGGTATCTTCACTTTTTGGAAAGTTGTGAACCCGCGTAGGTTAGTTAAATAAATATGTGAAATGAAACTAATGGATACGGAAGGGGGTGTGCGTAGCTTAGTTGCCCCGGACCTTGCTCTACACTTTGAAGACCCCGATCAAAGGCTTGGCTCTGACTAGGAGCAAGTGTTGTATTACGTCACACCAAAATTCTTTTTGCCATATTTTCTAAAGTTTTTATCCGAGTGTTTCACTTTTTATACTATTGGATACAGCATTCTAAAGGCTATAAATCGAGAGTGAATTTAAAACTGAAAGCCCCTTACAAAGTGAAATAAAGTCACTCATAAAAATAATTGTGACACATTACAGCAAGGGGTTGTAAAAAATCACCGTCATGTAACGTGTCACAACATAATCATAAAGAATTATTACTCTTTCAGCTTGATTTTATCTGAATATAAATTTAAGCTATTTTTTAAAACTTGTCCAGATCAAAGAACAGTTAATAAGGCAGAGTAATGACTGAATTGTCTGAGGCCAAATTTTCACACCAATTCATTTGGGATCCATACCACATTGAGCATCAGTGGAAGTGTAAATTTTGTTCCTTCCACTTGTTTTTCTTGAAAGTTTTATTTTGTAGGTATCTCTACGTAGTGACTTTTTACAACAGCCCAATAGGTGTGTTCGATTGCCTGATTTCTGTGTAAGTATAGTGAAATTTATGGAAAAATTACAGAAAATTGTTTGGGCGAGTGCAGATTGTGTACAGAATCATGTTTGGGCCTCACTTGTAAAAATTATGTAGATCTCATTATTTTACGGTAATATTACAGTTGATCGAGAGGAAATGGAATTTACAGATTGGTTGGACTTATTGTTTGTTTGGTAGTCTGGAGGTTCTTATCGGTTTTATTATAAGTTTTTATTCTACTCACTACTGCGATTGTAAAATATACCAATACTACAGCAAACCTTTCGCAACGAAATAATATTTATTTCGCATGAAGCTAAAGCCAAAAAAACATAAATAAAAACTTATCTTTTGGAAATGCGTTTTTAACGTAAACTTATTTTTAATTTGTTGCTGAATATGATTTACTTTATTCAGTTATCGATGATTTTGTCATTTTCATTTTGTCATTTTTTTTTTTTACTTTTTTTGAACTTATTAATAACTTGATGGGATGGCTGAAAGTTTGATGGAAAGTCGACAATAAAAATTCATCTAAAATAATTGCAGTTTGTGACAGTGATGATGATATCGAAACTTTTATATTTTTGTTGAGAATCTACTCGAATTGATAAAAAAATAAATAATTGACTGTAAATTTACATATTCTTGCTCGACTTTTATATTTACAATGAGCCTGTAATTGTGAAAAAACTAGAATCGAGAATTGTAACTTGTAAAAAAAGAGATTCGCTCAAACACATCTGATGTGAGACATTTTACAACACTCCCTCATTTCTCATTCAGAGGCATGTCAATAATTCAAAAGTAAACCATTAATTTCTAAAACTTATAAATATAATTAAATCCGTCTTTAAAAAGGGCTTTCTTTTGACATATATTACTTTGTTGTAATGAAATTAAAGTTGCAAATAAGAAAAAGTGGAACTGAAAAATTTTAATTATTGACCATTTGAAACACTTTTTTGTAATTACCTACTTATAAGGGAACGTAAGAAATATTAATTTAAAGTACATATCAATAAGTATAATATATATTGATTCATATTCAATTCACATTTATTGAATGGAATTCAAGTGATTCTTTAGATATTATAGGTATGACGCTTTACAACATGGGACACAATACGACAGTTGCTCCTACTTTCCTGCCTAGGAAAATTTTTTTGCCACATGTGTTAAGAAATGCTTTCCTTTTGAGGCATGTATGTCATGCGGAAAGTGGCCAATTTCAAAACCCGAAGTTCTCGTTTTACTTTCCGCACACGTCTTTTTGTTTTCTTTCTCGGTTCTTCTTTACTCTTCGCATCCCTTCTCTAGTTCTTACGCTCTTTCCATTCACCTTAATTTCTAGGAGAACTTACACTTTGTCAATACTAATTCATTTTTTACTTACGGTATTTAATTTAAATTTTATTGTAAAAGTTCTATCTCTGTGGAAATTTCAACCGGCGACCATATAAAATCCGCTAATTTGTAAAGTAGCCTCTTAACCAACCAGGCTACGTGAGGTAGTTGGTTGTGTGGTGATCGTTTGCCTGTATTTGTACTCTATTTTTCTTTACATTTTTTTGTCAAATGGTGCGATAAGAATTTTATTGTATAAAGGAAAGGGGAAAGAAGTTGAATTTTTTTTTACTTTTCATTTGAAATAATTTCCACCTTTTTGTGTGTGTACAACTTTTTCATCTCTTCCCTGTTTTAATAATTGTAGCTCTTACATTTTTTCACGCAACTTTTCACGTTTCTTAGCTCCCTGGCTCAAATCGAGTATTTCCTGCTCTTTTCACCGAAAAATATGCTCGTAGTTTCCAACAAGTGCGGAGAGGAAGTTAGAAAATTTCCTTCTTTCCACCCTACTTAAGACAATTTTCCATTCTCATCCTGTTTTTAATTTTTGTCCATTCTTAAAATAAGCCTGTCACCAGTACAAAACAGTATCAAAAAGACGGTGTTTGATTCATCATTCGAGTTGGGTGTTTTTTGTTTTCGATGAAAGTAGATGAACAAACTCGAGAAGATCAAATACGTACACATTTTCGACAGCTCGGGAGCATACAAGTTTCCTAGATTAGTTTCGCGGTTGAAAGCGGAAACACCCATAAATATATGAATATTTATACTGTTGCCGGTGCAGAATCAGGGTTTGTGTAACTTACGTGTGTGGAGGTCAGAGGAAGAGATAGCACATAGAGATGCAGATTGTTGAACGTTAATATTCCATCACTTCCTCTCTTCCACATTTCTCTTTTCGCTTCGCATGAGATACGGGTGATAATTTTCCGACTGCGTTCTCTTCCAGTCTTAATATAAAATTTCCTATGCAATTTTCGTAAGATGGATGCAAGTGCTTTTTGCGTTTATTACGCGCATTAATGAGCGGGGCAAAGACTCTTCCGTGTTTATAATGGAAAAAATTCTTCGAGAGTGCTTAAAATATGCATTTGTGTATGCTTTTATAATTTTGTGCGCATATTCGTTAGAAAACGAGAAAATATGTCGAAATAAGCGCTCAAAATTTGGAAAACTTTATTACAAACTGCCTTAAAACTTCACGATGTACGTCTGCATCATCGGAACAATTGAGGAAAAAAAATATGAATATATGTAGCACTGAAGAAACACATATGGACCACTACATATCTTCACTTGAATGATATTTGGAGTTTAACATTTTTGTCGACAGTTCGTTGAGAGAAAATCAAATATTGTATGCGTGAAAACTGCGTCATTAATATGACAAAGATTTTAAGGTGAAGAAATATTTCTTTTGTTCGCTCCTAGAGCGTTTAAATAACTTTGCGATTCGCCGTCTCCTGATCCCAAAAATGTTAATTTTATTTCACCTATTTTTGTATGTTTTGGAATAAATACCTTCTTTTGCGACTTATTTTTCTATAAATGCTTATTTTATGAAATATTTTGGTGTAAATGTCTTTTTTTCCCTACATATTTGGGTGAAAATATGATTTTTCAATATATTTTTCAAAATTGAATTTTTTTCCCTTTAAAACTTAATCAAAAAATTTTTTTTTCTATTTACATTGTTCTTCTTTTTGAAGTAGGTTTTCTACAAAAATGGAAGGACTCAGGGATGGGAGTAAGTACGTTTTTCGTTTCATGACCTAAGAAAAATTTTGGCACAATTTTTGAAAATTCATATACAAAGTGATTCTCGTTTTGACGCTACAAAGGGAAATAACATTAGTAGCGCCGAAATGGGAATCACCCATATGTTTTACATTGCCAGTTCCAATTTTGACTCTACGATGATAAGCATGAGAAAACGTAAGGTTGTAAGAAGTAGAAAGAAGAGTAGTTGTTAGTTTCAGTCCAGGGTTTGTTGTGCATTGTAAAAGATAATGGCTAAGTATTCGATGGATGAAAAAATTTGGTGGATTAAACACAGTTATGTTAGGCAAACTTAATGTGAAGTTAGCACTTTCTTTAATGAAGCTTTCCCCAATCGTTCCACACCCCCATTTTACAATAATTAGAAGAACGGTGAACCAATTTGAGAGAATAGGAAATGTTAATCTACCTCCATCACACAGATATTGAGATCGAGAAGATCCTGTTAGGGATCAAGTTGAGGCATTGTTGCAGCAAATCCAAATACCAGTACAAGGAAGATTGCATTTGTTACATTTGGATTGTTGTCTTTTTTGGGTTATTGTAATTAATTAATAATTATTCAATTTATTAAATGTGCATTTATTGAATAGATTGCCAGGATATCTGATTTTTCCACAAATGGACTTGTAGCGTCAAAATTGGAATCGGCAATGTAAAACATATGGGTGATTCCCGTTTTGGCACTACTAATGTTATTTCCCTCTGTAGCGTCGAAACGAGAATCACCCTGTATGTATTTATGACTAAACTCAACAAATGTTGAAATTATTGTTCAATAGTCACGAAATTTGGTGCGAATATTGCCTCTAACATAAGGATCAGACCTACAAATTTTGGTTACCATTGGTTAATTTTTTCCAGAGTTATTAGTTATTTAGTATGGTTTTTTACCTTCAGATAATAACATTGAATTTTTCAAACCCAATCGCGAAAAACTATTCTCACCCTCAAAAAATCAGTTTTTTCATCTCTCCCTCTGCGGACTTCCCTTGCCTGGATCAGAACATGAGCTATCGGATTCATAGCCTTATGCTTAACCAAGTGAACTACCGACGTATTCTTTTGGGAATATGTATAATTTTTTATATCTCCTGTTGAACCTAATGTCTACTAATTTTGTTTTGTAAACAATTCTCATTATTCTCAACCATCTGCGACTGCAACATTGTTTCTTTTGAAGATGACTGTGATTTTCAACTTTATCATAATTGACTATGTCATGTGATTCGTGATTTGAATATTAATTTACAATGAATAGTTCTGTTCTTTTTGCCCAATTTCTATGGAAATTTGGGACAATTTCACAACTGTTGTGAAATTTCGGCGCTCTTTTCGCTTGAGAACAATAAATTTTCATAACTATTATAAATTTGTTACAACTTTTGACACCAAACGCGAAAAAGGATATGATTGGATCAAAGCTTCTTCTTTTTTTTTTTCACCGATTTTTAAATTGTGATTTGAAATTATCTTAGAATAGTTTTATTCTCGAATAATTTTGTTAATATCTCTTGGTCCTCATTTCCATTCCTCAACCCTCGTTATGTTACGCCATAGTTTCATTTGAGATAGTGATCTATTGGGAGATTTTTGGTATCTAGTATCACTTCTACTTTTTATTGATTTAATTTTTTAATTTTCTAAGTTCAGGATGTTTTTTTGATTATCTTTTAAGATTGAGGCAGAAACTAAGCTTTAAAGATAGGGCAGAATTAAAACTTTCAAGTTGGGACGGAAGTGATCTTTCAAGGTTGGGGTAGAAGCTAAATTTAAAAGAATTTTGAATAATCAGTACCTAACTAATCATGATTTGATTATTTCAATACGTATATTTGAAAACATACTTTTTCTAGAGGAGTGTAGCTGCGATTGAGTTTTTTTAAATTAAAATTTTCATTTCATCTACGTTCTGTTAAATTTAAACTTCATGTCTGATGGTTTTTCGTTACCATAATAGGTTATTTTGATTTATGTTCTACGTCTTTCAGAACACTGAAGTAAATTGCAGCCTATTTGAATTTTGTCGGTAATTCACACCCCTAGTTTCGTTTTCCTCCGGAATTAAGTATAGAAATTGATTTTTTTTTTTGTTTCATAAATCCATGGGATGCTGCTTGTATTCAGTTTCGCTTCAGCATGCCGCAACGATTTCTTAAAGCTTTAAAATCCATAAAATAAATTAAAAATATATATTTCCAAATTGTGCTCCTTCTCATGCTCATATCATACTCATTTCTCCTTACTGACTAATCATTAAACGAATGAGGATTGTTTAAATTTTGTACTATCAAATACGAAGTAGATTGTTATTAATGTATCGCTAACAATTTGACAGCATTGATTTATGAGGGTGTATATGCCAATTAGAAGTAGCTCAAGTTATGTGGGGAGAAAAATGTAAGTTAGTAACAAGGAGGCCTATTTTTTACAACTGATTAAGAGCGTACAGATGAGTAAAAATGAAAAAACATCTATGTATCATCCACTGTTGATTTATATTGTTATTGATTTAGAGAGAGATGTGCTGAAAAGTTCAGTTCAACCTTGATTCGAATAATTAAATGATATTTCAGTCTCGTTTACAAAGTTTATTCGATTTGCTATGCGTTTGTGAAGTTTCTGCGAACTTCTACTTCTGCAGTTTGACCGTTTCAGTACCAATGCTTGCGGGTGACTTTTATAACTTCCGTTTGTTGTTATACCTACACTTGCTGGTGTTTTCAATGGGAAAGAAAAATACTTCGATATTATTTTGTATTTTGTCATTATGAAAGTGTCGTTCTAGATGTATGTACCTACTTTTTTGGGCAAAGATACAAACTGAACTGCCCATATTTTTCGATTGAAAGGGAAACTTGTAGGTAGATGCTACCTACACGGGGTTCATGGAACCTAAGGAGGAAGACAGTGGTTTACGTGCGGGGTGACCAAATTATTTCTCGGTACCGGTAGTCAGCTGGTTTAAGATGCCTTACCATACACTAAGTGTACTTCCTAACTGGGGCAATCGTCCAAAGGCGATGCGGTACCATATATGGACCGCAGCACGTATACTGTCAGTGAGTATGTAAGTATTACATACTCACTTGCCTCAGTTTACCGCCTCAATGGTAAACACAGAAATGCATCGTCTGTAAGAGTGCATACAGACGATGTACTCTGTTTAATGTGCAATGCACAATTAGTATGGGTCGCGGACTTTGGTCTGCAACTCGTCTGTCAATGCAGGGCTGAGCCCTGAGGGAGGCAAAGAGGGAAACGTCCCCACAAAACTGTTTCATCTGATTCATTCATTGCTGAAAATATCTTAAATTTAAATTCCGTGTTTTATTTTAGATTAGAGTAAAATTCCGTTCGTTTATTTTCATTCAAGTCTATGATGTAATTAATTATGTGTTGACATTATTGTGTGTGGTATGCGAAAAGTTTGCATGTTTTTGTTTATCAAAGTCTCCCTCAAAATTAATATTCTGTATAATTAAATAACGCCACAACATTAACATTTTCCCCTTTGTAATTGCGTTACTAATTCATTTTTTTTTTTGATTTTCAGGGTGTTCAAAAAAAGTTCTCCCAATGGCAAGGTAAGTTGATTATTTAAATACTTATTTATGACAGTATGTTTTTTTTAGACTATAATCTTCAATATTCTCGACTTTCTCCCTCATTTTTAATACAAATTAAATCTTCACAGGCGAGGTTTCACAAAAATTTCTCAAATGAATTGAAATCTGACAAGTTACAAGGACTGACACTGAGTCAACAAGGCATGTAGGAGTTTTCTTACATTCCAATTTAAGGATATGATCATGGCTTTTGGTAATGATACAGCATAGAGGCGTGTATTATTATATAGTAACACGAGGTTTGAACTGAATTTTCCTGGTCGCTAGTTTTTGACATCAGAATGCACCTGCATGAGATAGTTTTAATACCAATTGGCAACAGTTTCTTCACCATGTTAAAATCAAATATTGTTCCAATTTAGATGCACTTTACCCATATGTCATGATCGTTATGCAAAACATAATACTCACTGTATTGGAACTATTTTGATGATACTATCCAGACCAGAAAAAGATGGCTAGTACTGTACTTTTCCATTTAATGTAGGTTGCTAGGATTTTTTTTGTTCTGGAGAAATAGAGTACAAAACCTTGTTCTTTGATCCGGCTCAGTACTAATAATCTGATAAATCGGAATCCGAAATAAAATTTAGAATTTCCATTTTTCGTAACTAATCCCACTCATGTGTCACATTGTCTTATAGCGTGCTGTGTACAACTTATTAAAACACGTTAGTTACTCTGTTATCAGTTAACTCTTTCAACTCTTCCTCCCAGTTCATGTAAGTACTAATTCAATACCAATACCGATTGCTTAGTGATCCCATAGATCATTTTTCGAATAAAAATCCAGCAAACCTCTTTGGGAAGATTTTTGTAATTCTTTTCTTGTTTCAAGCAGTCTAAGCAAAAAGAAACCCTACCTTTATGTACTCTTTTATTTAACTCACTACAGCTCTTCATTCACCACTTTTTTCAGTGTATGAGAATTTAGGTTTTATAGAATAACGAATGGAGAACAAAAGTATAGTATTGAAGAAGATCAGATGAGTGTGTGTCTGTGACTGTATGTTGGTGTTCTATGTTTCACCCTTTATCTTACCCTAAATAAGTGTATTATTAAAAATTCATTTTTACTTATTTCATTTGTACCAGTTTTCTAGAACAATACTTAAGTAACGATTCGCTACTTACCTAAGTAATATTTTATCCGTGATTCCCGTGTATAAGTATAGGATAAACCTGGTCGAACGAGTATTTAAGTTCAACTTAACATTAAGAAACATTCTAGAATCTAGGTGTTTGTTTCTGTTAGTTTAGTTTCTGAAATTTACCAAAATGTTAGTTATTTTTTGTTTTCCATTTCAATCATTTTGGTTTCCATTTTCTTACATTTCCTGGTTCCACCAAAATTTTTCTTTCAGTTTCCATTTTAGGTTCCATTTCCATTTTTTTTCCTAAATTTTTCTGTATTTAAAATTTTTCAAATTCTCTTGAAATATCAATAATATTTATATTTTTTCGATAGTTTTCAAAAAACATCAATATTTTTTCGATATTTTGCAAAAAATATTGTTATTTTCTAAAATGTTTTCTTTCAGATCAAAGAGCATTCAAGTGAGAAACAAAAAGGGATATCATTCGGTTTTTATTATGTTTCCATTATTGGTCTTGAAAATAATTGGTTAGTTGTTTCTGATTCTGTTTCTATTTCATAATTTTGGTGTTTCCATTTCTTTTTGGTTTTCATCCCTAAAAAATTTGGTTTCCATTTCCAAATAATTCGGTTTCCATTTTGGTTTCTCAATCCCTGATAAAAATGATGGCCAGTTAAATTAAGGCTGTACAAAAATAGAATATTGAAGAATTATTTTTGAAACAGAGGGGTAGGACAGGTTACCCAAAGTATTGGCTCGTTAAAAAAATTCAAAATTTGAGGTCGAATGAGAATCATTTTGAAACGATTAATTCATTTCTAAAATTAAATGTGATGTTTGTGTCTTAATTTGCCTGCATGTGCATTATTTGTTTGCATGTGCATTGTGCCGCAACAAAAGGTATAGAAGGCATGGGATGTTACTTTTATGTTTTTTGAGTCCGAGAAATGGCTGGTAAGCAAATAAATTCAAAAGATTGGACGCTGAAATTGAATAATTTGATTATATTTTCAACAGATCTCCGTGACAACTTTTTCATAGAATTCATCACTTAATGAAATTCATTGGAAATGACGCAACCTTGATCTTTTAGAAAGTAGAAAATATTATATGGGTTTGATTTGCAAAAAAATCTGAATTCTTTGCTACTGTATATTATAGGTTATTCCAGTTTCGTGTGAAGAATGGATAGGCCTTCTTTAAACGATATTTTCGGTAGCCTTGCGGCTGTCCTTGTGCCGTTGTACTGCTGGAATTTCATTTACTTGTCGTGTGTTCGTGTTCGAGTGCGAATAGGCATCTTGTAAAATAGCACTCGAAGAATTTGTGGCACCTTTTGCTCTTGTTTCCGATCTTAATGTACCATTCGAAGAGCATAGTTTGTTTCTAAGTTGTGCTATACAATTAAGTGAGCTTCGTTGTCCGCCGAAATCTAGATTAACTTACGGTTTTTAATCAACATCGTCGGGTAGCACGACCACATGTAGAAAATGAAGTCGAACAAAAGCTTACGCAGCTTACACGTGCATTAGACCGTAACCGGGGCGGACACATCACCCATTTTTAATGGACCATCTCTTTTTTTTTTCTCTCGTTTTAGAAACGTTCGTTGACGCCGGCAAACATTGCCTATAAAATTAAATTTCGCAAACAACGTCAACGGCGACTACATTTCGTACATAATAAGGATCCGAAATTTCTCCGAGGCTATTTTTCTTCGTATTTATCCGCCATTTTGGCTACCCGAATGGGAGCATTTGTGTGCGAAAATGAATCAGATCTGCGTACGCCTTCTCATTTGTGCAGATGGTAGCAGTGCCTCCAGCTAAAACACATTATAAAGTTGGCTGTGCCCAGTCTCAAAAACGATTATAACTGACAAAAATCTCCTCGTTTTCTCCGGTTGCCTATGTGTTCACAAATTTCAATCGTCACGCCGAAGATTATCCCCTCGATCCATCGCCACTTTGGGCGGTAGAATAAGAAAAAGCTCTAAAGCGTGGATGAATCGTTGCCCATCAGGCATGCAAATATCCATTTTAGCTTTTACTGTCGGGAGCCGAATCCTAGTGGAAAATGATGAGGACGTGGACACGCAGGTCTAAGCTAAAAGTTTGTGGCGGTGCGCAACACAAACTGCCTTTTAATTCTACCACACGTTCCGAATTGCTACCACCTGCTGCTGCACCGTTTTCAGAACCCTTAGGTGCGAGAGAGAAGATGGAAATTACTAATTTTTTGTTTACCCTCGCCCCGCCCCCTCCATTCTTATTCCTCTCTCGTATCTGCGGCTTAATCGGATTGCGGCAATTTAATCCTTTAAAGAAAAGCTGTGAAGCGACGGAAACGTGACCGTCGTTTTATGGAAAATAGGTGTCGGTGGTGCTGCGGAAAATGTGGTAGTCGTCATTCGATACTCGTTGTTTGGGCGGGAAAATTTGAGAAGAGTTGCACTTTGCATGGTGACTACTATGTATTGATGGTGGCGTTGGAGTCGTATTTGTTCATTCGACTTCACGTAGGGTTGAGTGAAAATTCTATTGTTTTAAAATAGATTCTGTTATTTTTCTTCACAAGGTTCATATTGTTTTTCAAACAAACCGAGGGGCTAAGATAACATCAGCAGATGACTTATATGACCTTTACCTAAAGTTTTTGCTAAAAAATGTCAAAATTTGTCTTTAATGGTGATAAGAAGATGCCGAAAAAAAGCCTGGATTAGAAAAGTTTGGGATAAATATTTGTGATGTTAAGGATGATAATAAATTGAACACGAAATGGAAATATTGGTTTATAATGGATTCAGAACTCTTTCACTTGGAACTCTTGCATCGACCTCGGCCAATAAAGAACTTGGAATTTAAGCACATACTTCTGGTGACTGGTGGACTAGTTGGGGTTTTCAGTTATCTACGTTGGGAAAATGAAATTCACAGAGAGTTAACCACGTTTTCATTAGTCTATACGCTCATAGTTGGATGTCGAGAATCGATCTTCTAATAAGTATTGTTCGGTTTACAATTTAAAAATTACTAGTGGTCACACGTGAGGTCCGCCTCAGCATAACAGTTTGATTTGATGCCTATAATCCTCCTGAGAGACGACTTCAGTGAAAAAGAGAGTATAGTGAGAAAGAGAGATAGAGCAGTTTTTTCTAACCTTTTTTCCGTTTTATCTTTTTATTTTTCAGTTTATAAACAATAATGAAGTGGGGGATATACTAAGAGGAAAATCTGAGAGTTTGCATTAAGGGGGTCTACTAACTTCCACTAAGGCTTAAAATCTTCGTTGGGACAACCAACTTGCAGAAAGTAACTAACTCCTGTGCATAAAATTGTTATCTTCCCTCCCTCACTCTCCTCCGCTGTTTTATTTCTTCTCCCTCTTTTCATTTTCAAAGCATACTGCTATTTTAGGTTTATTTACACTTCAATTTTGTAACTTCTGGGCTCTCCATATCTCAAGAAGGGAGCGATACAGAAGTATGTAATTTTGTAGAAGTATTAATATTAAAGGAAATATGTTTACTGGAGGAAAAAATGTTGAAAATGTTTTTGTAAGGAGTGAAGCGATTAAAAGTCCACAACTTTTCCCCAGGTGTCTCTAAACTTTTTCTCTTCAGATGGCAAATTTTCATGGTAAGACCTTTCCTTTGACACCTCAATCATGAAAATCGGTTTAACCGTTCTCTCTAACTTTTGCCATTGTATAAAAGATCTTATAAAAATTAAGGTATATGATAGGATCTTTGTAGGTTATCTATCTGAATTGGGAATCAAGTTAATTTTATGAAATGTTTCTGTTGCTCATTCAAAAAACTTCTGGCGGTGCATTTGCGGATTGTACCTGCCACCCGCACATTCACCTATTTGAAGAGCAGCTGGCATACTCAGTAGTTACACTGACGATGGTGGTAGATATAAAAATGGAGTTGACTTATTCAGTTCCATAGTTGTAGCATTTATTGCTCGCCATCTCTCAAGACAGCATTGTTTTCAAAGAAGTTATGAAAATCTATAATTTTGATTCTTGTACTTACAGGCGTGGGTCAGCTATTAACAATATAATACTTTGATTATTGAATATTGGTGGGAAGAAAATGATCGCACCAAGTTAGGCATTTGTACAATTAAATATACTGTGGGCACGAATGTTCGATATCGTTATCGTATTTTTTAGAATAAGTAAATTCAAAATTATACTTACTACTTATTATTGGTAGTTCACTTGTTGTTTGATATAAAAATATTGAATGGAGGGTCGGAGTAAGTTTGGTCGATGTTTGATAACTCTTTATCTTCACTGAGATTATTAGTGCGCATGGTGTACGAGAATAAGTTTGCGGTCTGGAAACTTCCGAAGGGCGATGATGATTTGATATTCAGGGTTCATTGCAAATTGTAACGATATTTGTAATTCTTCAATTTTTTTCTCTCCAATCTTCTGAATAAACTGAGTTGATGAAAGAATCAAGTGATGAAAACTATGCGAGATGCTAACTGTAAACTGCATGATATTGGGGTTTTCAGACATAATGCTACTTTCCTTCTAACTCGGTGGTTCGCAATATGTGGTCTGTGGCACTCTAAGAAGAAGTGGTCCATTGAGTCAGCAGTCGTAAAAAAAAAAAAAAAAAAATTCAAAACAGACATAAGTCAAGAACTTGTAGGTATACTCACAGAGTATTAAATATAATAGGGGACTTAAGTGAAACGAAAAACGGCACCACTTTCTACACCAAAATATCCTCGCTCCTAAGGTACCAACAGTTTTCAGTCCCATTTTCATCTACGTGATTCATACTTGTTCTGATTTCTGAATTTGTAATTCTATTTACTTATTTATTCTTCCATTTTATTCTATCATTTGAAAAAATAATTTCTCATTATTGCCAATGGGCCGTAATGCGGAGCAAGTAAATTTGAATTTGGTGCTGTATGATTGGGGGCAATAGCTACAAAAGATGAGGTGCGTCTTCTATTATATATTTAATACTCAGTGGGTATACATACCTATATTTTTTAAACTTTTTACTACAAAAACAAATAAAATTTTTTTAATTTTCTATCAAATGTGCCCCTCCCCTCTGGTTATTGCCTAGGATAGTCACTAACCATATTTTTCTTTGTCGAGTGGTTCTAATAGAAAATATGTTGAGAACCTATTTCTTTCGTTGAATCATTGAAAACGGGTATAGTATCCGAATTTTAAGCCAATTTTTTCAGACTGTCTTCCATCAATGCTTGGGGTAGATGAATTTTTAATTTTAATTCGTTAACAAAATATGAAGTGTGAATGGTCATTCGTTTGTTGAGTTGAAGTAAAAAAGTGAATGGAGGAAATTCAAAAATGTTTAGCTGAGGCAAGAATTACTTGCATGGTGGAGAGTACCTATGTTGAAGTAAGTATATCAGCAAAGGGTGAATCTATCAAAGGAATATCAGGTATTGGAATGCAAACTATGGCTCATATTCACAAACGTCACTTTAACCTCCCTTCACTTAAATTTTACTTTAAAAAATTTTTTTGCACAATTTTGTACGTAAAAATGTGGAAACATTGTATCTCTTATGAAAGTTCCAATATGTAACCGTGTTCTGAAGGACTAGGTCAACAATGTTAATGAAATTTACAAGGAAGGGGTTTTTGGGTATGAAAAAACGATCTTGATAGATTCCGTGTTTCTTTGAACAGAAATATGATCATTTCAGTTTATCCATCGGCGCAGTAAGCGATAACAACGAATGATGAAAAATTCGCCTGGTTAAAAGTGACGGATAGGTATGGTTTTATTAGCGAATTTTGGTAGGTCTAGGCTGCGTATGATTATTATGATTTATGAGTTATGACTAATGAAGTAATTAGTTTATAGTTGCAATCTGTAATTTTATTCTCGAGAATCGAGATATGTTATAAAAATATATTCATGAAATTCCTCAGCTTGAATTAAATTAACAAAATTTTTTATAATTGCCACATCCGAGCAAACCTCGGTGAACCAGGTACTATTGTGTATAAGACGTACAGTAGTATGTACTTCCAGTCTATATCAATTGGGGAGGTGGTGCTGAAATGCAGTAAGGGAGAGAATTTCATTCCAGATGTGACCTATCAACTGTGAAAAAAATTATCGAAGAAATGAACTCGTATACTGTATTAGTATAAATGCATTATGTTGCATGCAATTTCCTACTGTATTGATAATGAGACGTAGTATTAACACAAAAATAAGTACGTATTTTCAACGGTGATTGATGCAAAAATTCTGCGCCTGACCAAAACAAATTTGAAATATATTTTTATACATTTTTCAGGTCATCTTTAAATTTTGTTTGAACAATTTTTTGCTCGCTTGAAAATTAAGCGAGATAAACGTGAAAAACTGCTGTACCTCATCATTTCAAGACCCTAGGGGACGACGCGTGTACCGGACGAACTTATTACGTTTTTTAAGATGATGAAGTGGACGTATGAGCCAAATTTCAGCTTTTTGCAATTTTTTTTCCTAATTAAGACATTTTTAGAGCTAAAGTGACTGTATATTAAATGTATTGTACGACTACTAACGAAAATCTTTGAGAAAGAATGCGGTTTACCACCAGGATGATAGGTGAATTTCGAAACTAATATTTCTCTCATGATTTTGTGTGTAGAATACGTAAAGAAGAAAACGATGCTTCTATGAATTATAAAATTCGTAGTCTTTACAATCTTCTTCATTCCTTATTGCGGTTTTTCCGTATTTTACGGCGAATAAAATTCTTCGGGTGTTCCCAGTGGCAAGTTGACAATGATATTTATAATGACTAAATTACGTAAAAGAACCAACACTGGGTGCCTTGCCATCATTTAATTAAAGGGACGAAGGTTACTATATTAAGGCAGGGAATAATTTAGATATAAAAAATATGTTTGCGTGTTTATTCTATAACACCGGGTTATGGCCATTGAAGTGTCCTAAGTATGACTTTTAGTAAACAAAACGTAATTGCTGGTTAAAATCTATAGGGAATGTGTGAAATTCGTGTTTGTAAGTTGTACTGAGAAATTTTTTCAAGGTTATTTTGGAGCAGAAATTCGGTGTAGTTGAGGTCAATTACTTTATCGTGCTAGTGAAATAATCATAATGACATTATTCATAAAATATGTCTCAAACTGAAATTTCACATTGAAATTTAGTCATGAAATTTGATACCTCTATATGAAACGACGTTATGAGGATGTTGAATGCTGACATAGTGTACCCACCTACATACAAACTATGATTTTCAGAGGCACGACTTGTAGTATTTTTTCCTCTTTAGACTCCTTACATTATCTCTGTACGCTTATTGTTAGATGGAACAGTATTCACAAATGCAATAAAATTTTCAAAAAAATAGGAAAAAAGTTCTTCGTCAACTACAGTAAGTATTCTATTTTGTTAGCTGCAGCGAAATTCAGTTTATTCAAATTTTATATTCGGTGTCCTTCATGATGTCACTTGCTTACTGAACAAAAAATAAGACTTAAAATTTAAAACTGCGAACGTAGAATTTTGAATGTTTTTAGAGCTATGTAAAATGTAATGGAGAAAATAATAGATGGTGCATGGAAGACTTGTGAAAGAGAATATATAATAGCAAGAGAAATGTCAGAATAAATTTTCTTAAAAATCTTTTCTTGAATTAAGTAGAAAACATCCCTTGTGTTTTTGTTGAGTACATATTTGTGGAGGATTCGTTTCTTATTCAAAAAAATGAAGTATAAAATTATTTTGAAATTATGAAGAATGAAAATTTACAATAATTTCATGTGGTAGATAGGTTACGTATTTCATTTTATTTGTATAAATGTGTGTCTAAATATTAAGGAAAAAATGAACCATACCGTGCGGTTCTTCGAAAGAGTGGCGAATAATAATGTTGTCTGCTGGAATGAAGGAATCTACACTCTATTTAAACATAAGCTGGTAAATATGTCGTACCTGAAAGTAATTTAAATTATGCACTTACTGCACTAAATTAATGTATTCTTTCAAAATACTGTATTTACGAGAAAGTTTAGGTACCTAAAAATAATTAAAATTGCACCTTTGCTTGTAGAATGACCAATAATCAGTGCGGTGGATGTGTGAGTGATGATACAGCTAGGTTGAATGTGTGAGTAATTTTTTTTTTCAGACTGTATTCTCGGTTTATGAAAACGCAGAATTGAATATTATTTCAAAAGCTTATTAGAGAGAAAATTACCATGATACTTATTATCTTCTACTTTTTATTACTCAACTTTTGATTAAGTTAACTAATTGGTTTAATTATATCGTTAACGAGATCTTAGTTGCTAACAACCAGACGTAAAGTTCATTCTTAATCGTTAGTTGGCGATGAAATTTTATTGCACGGTAATTAGAAGAAAAAAAGGTATCTGAATTACCATCATAATGAAACTTTAAAAACATAGCATTAAGAAAAAACTCAATTTCTGCGCTAGTGAAAAATTGAAATTTGTTTCAGTGCAGAAATAAACAAATAACAGTTAACAAAAAACTCATTTCTTCATTACCGAAGAAATAAAAATTTTTTTTGAATGTTACGAACTGATTTGGAAATCTCGAATTTTATTAACCAAAATCGATTCAGTGATAATAGCTTTTTGGTGTATGAGTTAAGAAAAGTACGTTTTTTAATGCCAGTTGATTGAACAAAAAGTAGCGAATTTCAATACAACACGAAATAATATTGTCAGGCGCATCTTTCGATCATTTAGTACTGAGTACCTAGGTAAACAAATAAATCTGTGCCAACAATAAACACCTACAGTTCTAATATGAACACGAGTTTCACTCGATTTCACTGGCTTCATAACAATGTACTTATATAGCTTTAAATTAACTTGAGCAAGAGACTGAAAACAGATGAAAATAAAACTACTGCGCATGCTTAGAAAACCCATGTCCATTTTAGGACTTTAGAATGATTACACGTTTCATTTACATTGGTGAGATAGGGCTGCTGGGTATCCAGTACTTGATGAACAAAGAGCGCATCGCACTTTCGAGTTGACTTTTTTGAATGGCTCAATCACTTTTTGGCACGACTTGCCTACTTTTTCAGTTTTTTGTTTTTTCTATAGTATAATTATTATCTAGATTAGTTAATTGATGTTTGGTTCCAAAAATTTTTTTTCAGTCATTTTTTCTGTGGTTGATGGGCGTGAGAGGAATTTGGTCATGTTTTGATTAAAAAAAGTAAAATTATTAATTTTTATTCGGTTCTAAAAAAAAAAGCAAATTTTTGCCTTACGTTATTTTTTTGGTGGAGGGGGGATGTTGCAATGAATAGTGTGTGACACACGTGCGAAGTAGATGGTTGATACACTCGTTTGCTGCAAAATTCGTATAAAAATCACATACTTTTTGCACTTGTATCGCAAATAGATTTTTCAGGTATCTATAGATACTTAAAAAAACTTGTTTTTTATCTTGTGAAATTCTTCCGAAAAACTCGAATATTGTTATATCCGTAAAACTAATAAACTCAGGAAGTGCATTTTTTTAAAATGTCTGAAATATTTTTTTTTTGATCAAAACGCTATTTTTTGCGGTCAAAACTGCTTCGTCTAATTGCTGTCACTTTTTTCCGTTTGTAATTGAGGACAGAGTTGCTGTAAATTTTGCATTGTGCATTGTGCCTTTCGAACTGTCTACGTAAGTGACATCTGGTTTTTTTGTGTTACGTCCTCATTCAACGTCATCGTTCCTACTCTTCCTAAATTTTTTCAAAATGGAGCTGAATTATGCAAAATTATGCCTTTTCCGGTGAAAGCTGAAACTGTAGGCTATTTTGTTGCTTTTAATATTCGGTTACAGCAACCAAAAATGGTGCACATATCATTCTCATTATTTTTCTGTAGTCATTGTCTTCATCTCTTTCTCTACCGCGCGCCTTCATGCATGCATAGTGAACCATTAGAGTAGTCGATGTTACCTATATACATTACTGTAGTTGTATGCGACTATTTTCGTACAGCTTTTGTCCTTGTATGGGAATATAACTAGAGCCTCGTTATAAACATCAATAAACATGATGAACATAATGAATGTTTATTTGCGTGGTAACTATTCAGTGGACTGTAAATAGTATCAATATCCGCATTTTAATAGAGCCCGTGATGCGAACCGAAATGAAAGGAGAAAAAATTTCATCGTTAAATTTTCGCTCGTGAAGCCAAGTAGAAAATTCATGTTTACCGGCTGTGGTAGGCGATAAGGTGCAGAAGAGAGAGAATAAAAAAATAAAATTATTTCGTTGTGCCTTCTTCGCGACTTTCGGTAAATTTTGCGGGTAACGATATCAATAAACAGAGAATATGTCATAATAGATAATAGGTGTCGATTGGCTTGTGTGCTTTCAAATCGTGAAAGGGCTTCAGGTGCCCAAATTGAGGTGTTTATCTTTTGTAAACATTTTGATGGTATACCATCGTGCGTAACCTGATTCATTGAAATCATGGTTGTGGGTACGTCGTCAAAAGAGTTTTTTTTTTTTTAATTTAGTTTTAGCGAAGCTAAATTTGTTGAAAATTTTAAATTTTCGAAATATTGATGACTTTTTTAATTTCTAAAAAGAGGGAAGCGAACAATCGGTAGACTATATAGTATCACATTTCTTGTTGAATTTTTTCATAACTTCGAAAGACATGCGAAAAGTGCACCAAATTCATATGTAGGTATTTGAACAATGAAAATCCCCACTTTAGTCACTAAACAAAATCAATATCATAAGCAAGAACATTGTGTTTCTCGGTCTTAGCGTAGGTCTAAGTCAGAGGTTCCCAAAATTATTCAAGGAAATTATTTAACACAACACGCCCTGGATATGTTCTTTCTTTGGGCGAATAACCAGAAAGATGGAGTGACGAACTCTCCGCTGTATTGTTTTATATCAGAAAACGTTTCCTATCTATTTTCGAACTGTTCTGTCGGTGGTAACTCGCTCTCCTAGATGTGAAAATTTGTTCAAAGTATTTATATACATACCTACATAGCTAAAATATTAATAAAGGTATTCGCAAGTCATCTCAGATTCAATTATAGTCTAATATTAATTGATATTTTCATGTTTCAGATTACCGTTTACCTCGGAAAAAGGGATTTTGTCAACCACGGAGACCACACTGATCCAATAGGTGAGTCGTGTTTCATGTACCTATCTATCGCGTCGTCGTGTTTAAACGGCTAGAATTGGTCTCATTTTTCAGTTTAAAATAAATACTCTCGATATGCTTGTATTCGGTGTAAACAAGTGCTCTCTGTCGAATTGGGTCAAGGTAGCGTTTATTATTCTTTTGATTACTTTTTATTGGTGTTTTCCTCGCTAATTGAATCTGCCCCGAGGGAGATTTCTTTCTTCATTTTTCAATATCATCTCTCCAGTGCATTAAGTGTATATAATTAATGAAAGCGTCGAGTCTCTTTTTTGATACCTGCAGCGTTTATTTATATCGTCGCCAAAAGTGACGTTCGCTTATTCTGGTCTTGCATATTGTATAGGCCTATACCTTATAGGTACTTATTTCCTTTTGAATCACTCCTGAAAAGACATTATACTTTCCGGTTGTATTTTGTTCGCGTACCATAAATGTTAAAAGCCAGGATACCTAAATAAGCTCGCCGTCATCAATCTTTTCATTTATTGGTTTACGCGATAATGAGGGATGTCGGCTTCCGCGTTGATTTTGAAAAATAATATTCGAAGAATACATTTTGATCTCGGTACACTTGTTCTGTGAATCGTTTGATTGTGTGTGTTGGAAATGTAAAAGGACTAGTTTCGACTTTCGAGCTGATTGTTTCCCCAAAAATTACAGAAAATTTCAAACATTGATCCATAAGTTGGTCGTAAAGCCTAGCAAGAGTAGTATAGTTTCTGGTTTTAGTCATTCAATTTTGTCAAACTGGAGAGGTTAATTTCTGACGGATTTACACGTTTGTGAGATATGATTACGATATGAAAACTCCCGAAGAAGAATTGGCTCTAAAATTCTCGCTTTTTGAACGTGTCCATTCCGTAGGTCGCACACTTTGCTGTTGTATTAGACCAGTAAGTTTTGACCTTTGAACTTGTGAGCTGTTATTGCTTCCTATTTTTATTTGACGAAATTTCGACGTATTGGCTAACTTCGTAGACGCCGTTGTAGCCTTTTTTGGTGTCCCTGAAACGGTGCATTGTATGACGTACTGAAAACATTGTCTTAAGTATTTGTGACTTATCCCTTTCTGATGCAGAAAATCCTTACATGATGGCTGTCTAATAAATCCAAGAAAATACACTAGAGAACTTTACTTCTGCCAGAAAATAACTTAATCGGTCTTTATAAGTCGAGTCTACTAAAACTCGAAACCAACATCAAAAGAACTAAAGTTTTGAGTGACGTGAAAGTATTCGCAATGCCCGTAGGATTATTGAAAGTATTGCAATGACATAGCCTATTTTTTCTGGAGGACGGAAGCTAGGGCAAAAAAATGTGGTTCACGAGGTTGATAAAAAAAATCATCCGTCAATTCTTATCAGAGAATATTATTGTCGAGCGAGAAAAAATTGACCGAAATAATGTGATATTATGTTCTTATTTGAAGGAGTATCTTTCATATCTTTTACCATGTCCTATCCTATTCCATTCTATAATATGAGCATTAATTTCTTGTATGTATGAAAACGAATTCCGGAGAACTAGACCGACAATGCTGCTGAAATTCAGGTATTATAAACTTTTTAGTATCTAAAAGCGATTTAGATAGGTCTCGAGTTTGAGAATATTCGTTAAATGGAAATACTAGCATCTCAATCTATCCATCAGCAGTAAGTGATAATCGTGATAATAGCTAGCGATGAAAAATTCGCCTGTAACGAACGTGATTTTTAGATTTGCAATCTGCATAATAAAGCTATTGATTAGACCAAGGAGTATATGAATTAATACTATAAGAACAATACGCTTCGTTTTACACCGCATTCAGTGAGGCCAGCTACCCCCACACCATTAATTCTATACGTATCATTAAAAAAGCATAGGAAATGTACGTTTTCATCCTAATTTTTGGCCAGAAATCTCTTATTTAACGAGATAGCTCCTTTTTTTGTCATAAATGTAATTTTAGAGGAAGCTTTAACTAATGCAATGAATTTAAGAACAATAAGTTTGAGCCATTAGATGCCCAGAAAATTGACAGTGAAATTATGCATCAAATTGATCTAATTTTATGTTATTGGTCAACTTTATTTTTCTGATACAACTAATAGGGTACCGGACATGACTCTCACAATTACTTGAAATTAATAGGAGAGATAGTCTAAAGCCTGTGAATGAAGGTTCTGAAAATTTTTTTGAAAAATATTAAATAGAAAGGAAGATATAAGATGTCAAAGTTGCGCTGCACCAAAAACGGTACCTCGATGTGCACCCTGTTGTTGTGATGTCATAGAATTGACGTTTTTGTATTTTGAATTATCAGAGGTTGCTGGTTTCAATACATCTCATTAATACTTTATTTTTAAGTAGGTTTTTGGTGAAAATTTACTGAACAAAATTGACTTTGAAAAATGACTTTTAAGCAAGGGTGGGCGCACATTTCATTTCAGAATCCAAGAAAACTTTTGGTACAGAAAGCTCAAAGTCTGAATTATCACCTAAGTAAATAAGATTTATTAAGTTTGGGTTTCTATCTCTATTTATTTTTTGTACTTCCCACTGAGGTAGAAGGTTGAAAATTGGTATAAGAGTGCTTGAGTATCACATCTAATTTTTTTTTTTTTTTTTGAAATCCCAAAAATAAGAAAGGGGCAGAAGATATGAGCCAAAAATTCATTTTCTTGAAACTTTCAACATATATACACTGAAATTATCCAATTCAACACAAAGGTGGTATAATATTGTTTGTTTATGCCTTAAAAAAATATTTTTTGAGGTACTGAGTTCAAATTGGATCTTAAGTTTTTTAATTTGATCAATATTTTGACCCAAAGGGACTCAAAAAAGGGTCTAATTTTGTTTTTTTATATTTTAGTATGTAATACATCATTTGTAATGTTTCTTGAGGTGCTGAGTTCAAATTTGTCAATAATTTTTTAATTTGATCAATTTTTTGACCCCAAAGAACTCATAAAAGGACCCAATTTTGTTTTTTTTACATATTATTATGTAATACATCATTTGTAATGTTCCTTGAGGCACCAAGTTCAAATTTGACATTATTTTATTCATTTGACTCATTTTTGACCCTCAAGGCTCAAAATGAGGGGAAATTTTGACTTCATATTTTGTAGTGTAATACATCATTGGTAATAGTTTTTTAGCTACTGATTTTGAATTTGATGTAATTTTACCCATTATGTGATCCCACAGGGGCTCTGAAAGGGGCTAATTTTGAATTTCCCTATTATATTGTGTGATGCATTGTTGGTAATTTTTTTAGACTTTGAAGTTTTATTTTGACATAAGTTTCTAAGTACAAATACAAAAATCTTATTTTTCTTACAAGTAATCTGGGCAAGTGGTTTTACTGAATTTTGTTGTTTTTTGTTGGTCCAAAAACATGGGCATCCAATACTTAATAAATCACTCAGTAATAAGTGAAGATATAATTGCAATCCCTTTTTTGGGACCACAGGAAGAAAAAAAGTGGTTCAATCTAAAACTGGATGGTAAATATAATCTCAGTGACTCAAAAAACATTATTTATGGTGTATTATTCAATAATATCTAAGAATTTTATTTGAACCCCCTGTTTAGGGTCACAGGGGGTTAATAAGGTGTTCAATTTAAAAATAGATTGCAAATCTAAACTCAGAGCCTTAAAAAATATTATTAATGATGTATCACTTAATAATATCTAAGCATAATATCTCAACCACCTATTTGGGGTGACAGGGGGCTCAATAAGGGGTTTGATCAAAAAATGGATTGCAAATGTAAACTCGGAGCCTCAAAAAACAATGTTATCGATATATCACTCAATAAAATCCAAGAATATTATCTTGATTCCATTTCTTGGGCTACAGGGGGCTAAATGAAGGGTTAAATATAAAAATTGATTGCAAATATGAACTCAGCACCTCAAAAAATATTATTAATGATATATCACTCAATAATATCTAAGGATATTATCTCAACCCCCTGTTTGGGGTCACAGGGGGCTCAATAAGGGGTTTGATAAAAAATTGATTGCAAATCTAAACTCAGTACCTCAAGAAATATTATTAATAATATATCCCTCAATAATATCTAAGAATATTATCTCAACTCCCTGTTTGGGGTCATAGGGGGCCAAGGAGGGGGTCAATCTAAAAATGGATTATAAATGTAAACTCCGAGCCTCAAAAAACAATGTTATCGATATATCACTCAATAAAGTCCAAGAATATTATCTTGATTCCATTTCTTGGGCTACAGGGGGCTAAATGAAGGGTTAAATATAAAAATTGATTGCAAATATGAACTCAGCCCTCAAAGTAAATAACTCTCCAGCGCCACCAAAAATTTTTTACCAGGCTGTGCTCTAATATAAAAACAAATAAGGAATAATTGGTTTTTGATTTTCTTAGTTTTTATTGTTTTTCAATGTTTTGAATTTGTCTATAAATAAGGGGGTGGGGGGTGCAAGTGCACATCCTTTCATCCCCTCCTTCACAGTCACCATGAACTTTCTAAATTGATGAGCTTAACTAAACCGAAGTACAAACACAGGAGAGTAAAATGAATGAATGAGAAACCTGTGAAAGAGGTGAAAAGTTTGCTGATGTGTCAATTCTGTGACATCACACCTACTGCTCAAAAAATATCACAAGTTTTTTGACAACTCAACTTTACCATTCATTTTCTCTCATTTTATCCAACCAATTTTAATGCGGTTTTCATTGATATTTTTTTTTTTTTTTCAAGAATTTGAAAATATGTTTACTGAAAATCATGTCCGGTACCGTATTGTGCCGCTAGTATAATCCATATGCTTGCTGGGTTAAATAAGTTGACGCACTCTTATAAGAAATCATTATAGAAGTCATTTGGAAGATTTTATCCTGCTAATTAAGTGGTAGTGTCATCTGCAATTCAATTCCCTTCATTTTGAATCGCAAACGACACTTGTGCTTACTTTATGGGGTAATTTGTCTCATCTATAAACTGATGACGATTTTATTACTTTGGTTTTATGGTAGTGTGTCAGATTGTTTAAACAGTCTGTATAACTTTACTGCATACCATAAATTTTTGTAATTAATGCTAGATGCAACAAATACAAACTGTCTCATACTGAATCTCAATCTTCAATCTCAACAATTAAGTAATAATTTAACATCGGCCTCAGAATTCTGGTATAGAATTTTATTATTGAATTTCAAATTTGGATATTGAATTTAAAATAAATGGATTTTCAAATTATTTTCATATTTTTGTACATAGTTTTAACGGAGTTGAGTAATACTTCATTTGTTCCATGTCCGATGTTACATACCCGTGAGATGAACATACTATTCAAAGGGCCCTGGACAACCTCTGATGATGCTGGAAATGCAGGTTTTTGATCACATCAAATTTTGAAAATTTGCCTATTTCCGGGCCAGTTTCATCATATAGATAGGATTTTAACCGCTCAATATTTGGTCCTTATATTAGTACAACTAAGTATGTGAAATGAATTCATCTACCTTTACTTTCAATTTTGTGGCTACTTAGAGGTTAAGGCAAAGGCATCCAAATGCAATGATAACGCCACTGATTTATCGTGCTTCTACCTAATAATTCCGTTCAAATGTAGAGTTATTTTAGAAATGAACTATTGTACTTACATTTTTGATTTAGCGGCACTTTTGAGAGGAGAGAAATGAAGGTTTGATGAAGTGTTTACTTTTGATAATGTAGAATCTGTATCTTTGTGTATGGCACGATGTGTTTCAATTAGGATTGTTGCAAGTGTTTGCCCAAATAAAGGCATCGGTGCATTTTCACGATCACTGATTCACGTGGAAGTAAGTACCTACCTACTTCTTCAACCATTTTCGTGAGAGGAATTGCTGTATTGTTCTTGATACTGTGCTCAGGAAATTATGAAAACAAGATCTTCCCAGTATGTATTTTCAGTAGCCATTACATTACCTTGGGCGAGATGTAAATGTCTATGAATTTTTCTTGGCATCCAAGTTTCATCATAATATTGACTAACGTCGAACGTATACGCAAAATAAAAACAAATTGTTTTTCATGGCGTTGCATTCGTCGATTCTTGTGGTAGAATGATGTATCTGTGGAAACTGTAATTCGACGTTACTGATAGGTGTAAAATATTAATTCTACGAACGTGGGTAACTTGAATGGTATTTTATTGTATTTTCGTAGAAATTTCCTCGCATATGCTGGTGAATAGTTGAGTTTTCTCGTGATTCGGTAATTTACCGCGATTTTTATCTTGAAGGTGAAGATGATGATGATGATGATGGTGGCGATGTGGTGGTGTGATGATAGTGGTGACATTTAAAACCTTAGTTCAATTTTTGTGAAACGTAATGGCGGTTGATTTGTGGAAAATTTACGTGCATAGCGATAAGAAGAAATGCGTGAAATCTAATTTTCAGTTTCGCTATTTTTCACTACCTCCCTCTTCTCTCATCCATAAACGCACCCGTCTATTTTCGACCTATCGTCGCATCGTAGAAAAAAGCATGACGTAGTTTTTCTTTTTGAGTTAGATGGCAAATTTTATATAGGTCTATTTGGATCACATGTCAAGTGTTAGCATGGTATAAAATTACTACGTTATGAAGATGGCTCGTGTAAATGCTCATTTGGCGAATTTCTGTTTCATGGGATTTGTTCGTTATTGGTTTAGCTGTTATGCGAGCAATTAAGGAGCTAAGAATGCCAAAAATAATTTAGAGTTAAAGAGTTAAACGTTAGAAAAAAAAATTGAGATATTTTTATTTCTTTTTTAATGATTACATTTTCTTAGAAATCGCTTATCTTGAATTGTAACTTCAAAAATTAGTCTGTCAAAGTAATATGAACCTATTAAGGGAGAAAATGATCCACTACAAGTGTTAGTGATGAATGAAATTGGTTTTGCAATGTTGGTTTTGTCTTTCAAACTTGAAAATTTTCCCAATTTGCGGTGTGAATAATTTTCAATAATGAAGGTTTTTCAATTTCGTCGATTCTCCGATTCGGTCTTAGACTGGTGTCTGTAGTAAATTAAAATACTTGTATACTTTGGAAGAATATGCGTGGTGAATTTAACATAGTTGGCAATAATAGTAAAAATCTTATTAGCTTGACCGAGACTAAGACTTGAACCTCTTTAACCAAGACCAAGACGATGGCTATCAGCGCTGATACAAGATCTAGACCAACCAAGATTGAATATGGGAGACCGAGGCTACCTTTTGATCTCGTTTATGTTCCTCGCTAGCCAATACCTATGTACTTAAGTTTTATGTGCCCTTCCAGTGTAAAATCTCGAGAATTTAATTTTCGTCGTTGTTCAGTTTTCTTTTCGTGTGTGCGGGATGCTGAGCATTAATAATGTACGTTTTTCCAGTTGTTTTGTTGTTGGTACGAGGGGATTCACGAGGTGGACTTGAGACATTTTCCTCACAAGAAATTCTTCAGTCGATGAGTCATCTGCAGAGTTTCTCTTATGCTTCAAACGACATTTATGTGCTATTTTAAATTTTTACTGGGTGAATTAATCCTCCAAACCATAATGGATGATGCTTAAGCCGATATTGAATAGTTGTTTGCTACGATTGTTCTATAATTACACTAAATGAAAAATCAACAGCGCTATATATTCTTATTTCCGTTTATTGGATAGTTCTCGCTTTGACGGAGACCAAGTTTTGATTTGTACCTCGACTTGTTATTATTAATTAAACGCGTCGTGAGTTGGTTAGACGAACATAAATGGGGATTTCTTCCGTTTTAAACGGGCCTGTGTTTCGTCACGTCGATGTTTCTGACAGCTAAATCTATTTTACGTCCGTTTTTTTCGAACGAAAATGAAGCGAAATATTTTACCGTTGGTGATCGAAGCAGCTCTTTGTTGGTAGAGGAAATTTGAGCATTAAAAATCCACTCTTGGTGCGAAAAAACGACCCTTATCTGTTGCGCCGTTCGTCGTTGCCAAGAAAGGAACTTTCTGACGAAGCAACACTGTGCACGACTTTGCCAGTTTATCACGTGTTCTATCGGCATTTAATGAGAAAAATAATCCTCTAATAAAGATTAGGTTACGACACCTCCTGCTTTACGAATGTGGTCACGTTCATAATACGTAAACTGATTTTTATATTTCTTGTTCAAGTTTTTACTTGAAAAACTCTCCGTTGGTGGACGTTTTTTCCGACCTCAAGGCCGAATCTGAGTTGAAAAAAGACATCCAAACTGTTTGATTATCACGCAATTGTATATATTTGAGAGTGAAAAACTCTAGAGCACCAATGCTTCGCTAGAAAACTCAGTTTGCCCATATTTATATCGATAGTGATCGATATATCGATATTTCATTGCTATTTGTTGGGTATACCAATCCTTTTCTCTCCACACTGATGAACAACACTTAATTTTTTCTCAAACTCTCTCATTCATGGTAACACATTCTTTCCCACTCATTCAACTTTATTCAATCTAATCGTACCTAATTGGGACCTTCGTCTAACTCTGTATCGCTTGTTAAACTATCACACAGATTGTTATACTCGTTTTACATGAAATATAGTGTACTTATACAGCTTGACTGAGTTTAAACGTCTTTTTATTCGTCATCCAAGGTCCTTGACTCATCACTATTTTCAGGTTAAGAAATTACGAAAAACTATCGAAAATTATCCATATTTTTAACAAAAATATTGATCTATCGATGTTCTATCGCTAAAAACCGCTTTTCCTTAGATTCTTTGTTTCCAGTTTTCTCGAGAACTACCGAACCGATGAGCATCAAACTTCTTTGAAACCTGCTCCCATACAACAGCTATCTTTGGTAAAAATTTAAACCATATCTGTTTGGCAGTTTTCTCAAAACCACGAACCCAATATTTTTTATAGAAATTTTTCTTCTCCAGTTTTCTCAGAAACTACTGAATTAATGGGCACTAAACTTCTAAGAAACTTACACAAGATAAGGAAAGTCTATCGTGAAAATTTCAGCCCGATCCGTTTTGTCATTTTCTCAGAATTCCGGAAAAATGACTTTTCCAGGAATTTTTTATTTTCCAGTTTTTTTGGAAACTAATTAACCGATAGGCAAAAAACTTCTTTCAGACCTGCTTCAATATGAGAACTATCTTTCTCAAAAATTTCAACCCTATCCACTCGCTTGTTTTCTTAGAACCGTGAACACAAAATTTTGGGTGATACTCACAAACGTTCATACATATGTATATTTATACGTACATAAAAAAAATTGGGTCAGTATAATTATTAATTCATGAACCACAAAAAATATGAAATGCGATTGAAAATTGAAGGGTTCCATAGGAAAGGTACTTTTTTTTCTCAAAAGTGGTACTACTTTCCATTTTGCAAGCATCCTCTATTATATTTAATTTAATACTCTGCTTATTAATTACTCCCGTTATAATGTGTATATGTATATATATCTTTTATTTTTTTAGTCATGTAGTTTTTAACATTGATATGTTTTTTATCATTATCATGACTTATGCGCGAATGTAGATGACTCTTCGTCAAAGTAAAACTAAAAATGCTATGTTTCTTATGAAAATTCAACAACTTAGTCGAAGGGTGTCATTGTCCACTTATGTAATCATCACACTTGCATATAGTTCGTACTTGTAAACATTTCACTCGTTGATAATTGCTCACTTTCTTCCCTTGTTGCATTATAATATATTATTCTACTCGGTAGAAGTTGAAAAAACAGAATTTTTAAGGAGAGCAAAAGTATTTGTTTGATTTATAATGGTAAAATATTTCATGTTTCGAAACCAAGAGAGCTGACCATCAAAAATTACAAAAAAATAATCATTAAGTTTTTTGACTTTTACTGTTTAGCTCCTGCTTAAGATTTCTGCATTTAATTGCTACAAAAGAAATAAAATACTCATAAACCAGTCACATACACACAAAAAAAAACTGTTTCAAAATTTTCCATCCAAAATAATACGTGAGGATATTTCAAAAATTATCTATAATTACGTTGAAAATGCGTTTTTAAAGATAAGCTTTTTATTTTATTTTTTTGGCTTTAGCTTCATGCGAAATAAATATTATTTCGTTACGGAAGGTTGGCTGCAGTATTGGTATATTTTAAAATCGTAGTAGTGAGTAGAATAACAGCTTATAATAAGTCGATAAAAGAAAAACGTATCGAGACTTTTTGAAAGAGAAACTTTTTATCAACACTCCATGCTCCTTTGGATATTATTTTGAATGTAGTTTTTCAAGATAATTTAACAAATTATATTAAATGTTTTTATCTGATTTTTTATTTTGCATTAATATTTTTTTCGGGGTGCTTATACTTATTATTCGTAATTTATCAGAGATTTACGGGTGAAAAAAATTGAGTCATCTTGGTGGGTTGAAGTGATAAAATTTAATATTAATTCGTCCATATTTCAAAACACGTGTCTCTTGATCAGTATGCAACCGTCATGACTTTCAAAGAACTCAGTGTGCTGTGCCATGCGATGAAATTTTATGAACCATTTCTGATAAACCCTGCAGATTATTTCTGTTTTTCATTCATAATTATTGTTGTGTAAATTCGTAAGAAAGTGATTCTAATATTTTTTTTGAACCATTTTGAATTTGTAGTATCAACTTACTCAATAAAAAAGCCGAGATAATTAAAATTCTTGACATTTCGTTTAAGTTTCTTCATTTGGGACAAGAAAAAGTGAGCTGAAATTAAAACCCTATGGTTAATAAATTTTCCAGTCTTGATCATTTCATTACCAAATTCGTAATTCTTTTAATGCTTAACAGTGATTAGTGATTTGTTCGAAAATTTTTTAAATTTTGTAATTTTGAAAACAATGTTTTGTTCTTTTCGAATTATTTTCAATATTGAGTTAAATATAAGAAGTGACTGATGAGAAATCAGCGCATTCTCGTACCTTTCAACGGAAAAAAAATTATGTTGCTGAAATCTACGATTACTTATAAACAGTGTCTCGTTTGTGTACTTTCACTTTTTCAGGATTGTGTCGTACACAGTCGTGCAGTGTAATGAGAACATTATAGAATGATAAAGTTAGGTGATTCTAGTTGTTATTATTGCCAGCTGGAGGCATTTTTAGTATATAATCTGAAACTTTTTCTCATGGAAAATGAAGAGCTAGTATCCTATACTATAATACGAATAATAATTGTATGTGGGTATGTATGTGTATGTGTGTGTGTGAGTATGTAAACGCCTTCTAAAGAACTAGACCAACAAAGTGGATGAAAATTACAGGATACGGGTTTTTGAGTGTGAGAAAACGATCTAGATAGATCCCAAGTTTGAGAAAATTCGTGAACAGAGATATGAGTATCTGAATCTATCCATCAGCGAAAGTGATAACAGGTAAGGATGAAGTTTTTTGATTAATCCTAATAGTAATGGACAGGAAAGGTTTTAATAGAGAATTTTGCTACACCGAGGCTGCATATGATTATTATGATTTGTGACTAAGGAAGTATTTAAACTAACAAAAATTTTTCTTTTTTCTACATTCAAGCTTTGCTTGGTGTAGCAGGTACGTTTACTTATTTTTAATCGTGTTATTTTTCAAATGAAATTATTTCCGGAGAAATAGACTCGAAAAGGTGTTGGGATTAATTAAGTACGAACTCACAATTAAATGAACTTTATTCATTTAACACAACATTACATCGTCTACCATGATTCTACAATCCAGAAGTGAGAACTTCAAAATGTTTACAAATTATTATTGGAGAACTTCCATGGCATACAGAAGTATGAATAAAACAGAGTTCCGCACCTAGTAGTACTCTTTATCATTTATTGAGGATGCTTGAATTGGAATTATATTCAACAGAAGGTGATAAGTACCAATCCCACATTATAATACGAGCAATAAAATGTATGTATGTATGTAACTGCGTTCTGAAGAACTAAACTAACAATGTTTCTGAAATTCACAGGAAAGGGGTTTTTGGGTATGAAAAAACGATCTAGATAGGTCCCAAGTGTGAGAATATTGGTTGAACAGAAATGTGAGCATATCAATCTATCCATTAGCGCAGAAGTGATGACAACGAATGATGACAAATCGCTTGGCTAAAAGTAACTGATAGATAAGGTTTTATTAATGAATTTTTCTATGCCTCGGCTGCGTAAGATTATTATGATTTATGATTATGACCAGTGACGTAATGAGTTTAATATTACAATCTTAATTTTATTCTTCAGGTATGTTATAAAAGTATATTTCTGGAACTCTCCAGCCTGAATTAAATCAATAAAATTTTTTATAATTTTCACATCCTTACAACGTTCGGTGAACCGGGTACTATTTTTTGTATCTACTTACCGAGTCATAGAGATTTGGTCTGGAGTTTGTGTTTTTTAGCTTGTGTTCAAGTCTACAAGCTTTTCAGGTTCTTCTACAATCATTAGTAGTGGTATAGATTGATGCATGTCTTTCCCACTTTCATCCACGCACGACGTTTTATTAAAATCTAGTACTTCTCCAAAATTTCGGTGGATGTTCGTTTGTAACTTAATTCATTCCGTTCTCGTAAACATGATCACCGTTTCTATTAACTTGACCCAGCGATCTATTTACTACGAAATTTACGTATTTGTTGGGCGGAGGAGGTAGGGGATGTAGGAAAAGTTGCCCAGTTTCCGCTGCATTAGGAAAACAAATCGCTGGTGGTGTTGAAGGTGAACCAGTTTCATTTTTTTATTTTTTGTCTATCTAAAAAAAAAGTCTAATCATGCGTTTTTTTAGTTTTATCTGTTAGTGTATTCACAAGTAAATTTTTATTGAATTAAAAGAAATGGATCACGGAGGAGTTAGATGGCGATTTTTTTCATTTTTTATTATTATTATTTTGCTAAGGCTAGCCTGCGTAAGATTATTGTGATTTATGACTAATGAAACAAATGAGTTCAATATTGCAATCTTAATTTTAATTTAGAGATATGTTATAAAAATATATTTCTGAAATTCCCCAGCTTGAATCGGATTAACAAAATTTTTTCTAATTTGCACGTCTTTTCTTGGCGAACCAGGTACTAATATAGGTATAATTATAGAACTACTGCTTTTATCATTAGCCTTCGATATTTGGCTACAACTTGTCTGAATAAATACACTATCACGGTTGCTTAAAGTAAAATACTCTAATTTAATTTTAAAACATTAATATTTTCGAACAATTTTTTTTTACATTTGAAATCCCGATGCTCGTTTTAACTTTATTAGCAACGACTGAACATGATTTTTCAAAGACAACCATGTCTAACATTATAATTCGATTAATTCGTTAGTCCCTCTCCTTTAGATATTTTTCTTGGGCAGTATTTCGTTTTTCATTGAACAATTTATTAATTTTATGGCTGTACAAGTCAGATGTCGAAAGAATGTGGTAGATATGTCAATAGTCGGCAGATTTTGTTCTCATATGTCAAAATAATTATGTATTTCTATTTTTATTTCGACATTTTTGTGTGTACCTACTTGAATTTTCACCGATCTTCCAAGTATTTTATTCGTCCATATACTGAATTCGTGCAAATGTTATAAATTCTATAACTTGAATCCGAAGTGTTTGGTCGTTTTAGAAATACTCGTAAGTTAATAACAAGTAATGAAATGAACGGGTTATCATTTCGAATCGTATTTTTGAACTATTCTTGCTCTACGAGAAAGAATTTCGAAGGTCAAAACTCGAATCATTTCGAATTCTAATCATCAACATCCCTGTGGCAACTAATAATTAAAGACGTCTGACGCGAGTACCTGCTGAGTATTTTCAAAAAAAAAAGTATTATTTTGTTTTCTTTGAAGTCGTAATTATAGTTTTGGATGCAGGTACCTACTCGTAAAATAAAAAAAGATCGTTTGATGACGTAATTTGTTAGTTCTATAACTGTACAGAAAAAAAAAAAAAAAAGAAAAAAAAGAAGTGAATTAGGAACTTTAACCTTATTTTTTTATGTGGGTATACCCTTTTTTGCGATTTTCTTTCATTATCTGATTTGAAGTTCTCTGTTTATGGTGATTTGCAGATGGCGTCGTGTTAATCGATCCCGAATACATGAAAGACAGAAAGGTTTATGGCCACGTATTGGCCACGTTCAGGTATGGCCGAGAAGACCTAGACGTTCTCGGATTGACATTCCGTAAAGATCTATTTATCGCCTCCGAGCAGATATATCCGCAATTAGAAGAAAGTAAACGGCCTCCTACCAAATTACAAGTAAGTTGATTTTGTGTGCCTCTTTGAGCTAAAAGAAAAATAAAGAAATCATTTACCTGTTTGACAGAAGGGTACTCGAAGGGGGAGAAATGGCACGTGGCTTTTCTCCGGTGCGTGTACTTTGTACTTCGGTACCTCTTCTTAGCTATTTTTAAATCATTTCCTCATGTACCTACGTGAAATGACGAAGTTGATATATATTAAAAGTATGAGTCGAATTCGGCATGTTTTTAATAGTATGTTTTTGTGGAACGTTTGGAATGCTTTCAAAAGCGTCTGTTTGTATGATCTATGGTAATCTTTAAATAGCATTATCCAAATTTGTTTTATCTTTCGCGGGTGTACATCTATCTTGAGAAAAACGGTGTTATCGAGTAAAATTCTTCAGGTTTTGAGAGCGTTTGTGATGAGTAAAATTGGTCTGGATCTTGCAGTTCTGATGTTGGTGTAACATTTATTGTCGGACGAAGACCAACATTAGGTTCACGTCTACAGTTGAAATACTATGACTAAAACCGACAACACCAGATCGTGATCAAGACTACCATGGTCATATGATTTCGATGTTGGTTTTGATTTTGCTGATCACTGAAGAGAATTCCTATAGAATTGTTGTTCGTTGTTGTAGTAGGTACACCCATATTTTCAATCATTTTAATTCGGGTATATTGACAATGAGAGTTGAATATTTTTGTAACCTCAAAGAACGTTTTCAAATTAGGTTTTTCTGGATTCGATTATACGGATGCGGTAAATTTTGGAACATTGAAGTCACTTTTGAAGAAAATTCATTCTCATTGCGAAGCTGCTGCCTTCTAGCATCTTTCTCTGCCAACTCCTTTTTTTCGAAATATTTTGAAAAATGAAATCTTCAGTCTTGTTTTTAATTAATTAATTTTTCTACCTTCCTGAACACCTAATCATCGATATTTGCCGATTTTCGCCTCCATTTATGCGCCTCAGAGTATCTATCTCAAATTGTTTCGTTGTAGAAAAAAGAAGAAAAAAATTTCGAATTGAAAACCAACGAGTTTTGTGTCCTTAGATTGAGGTCCTTAGATTGAGGGGGAGACGAGACTAAAAATCTCTAAGGCTCTGATTGTGCTGCTTATGCTCCTAATAAAACAATGACGTGTACCCAGTTCGCAGCAGAAACATCGTCCCATCGTGATTAGACTGAATTCGCATCTTGTGGGAGTACCGACCAATGAAAGAGTACAATTAATTCAACGTCGATAATTGAAATAAAGACACTTATTATATGAATTTTGTAAATAGCAAACAGTTCTGCGCGCTTAAGTGTATCTAATTTAAATTCATTGTGAAAAGTAGCCTATCTTTATTGTGAATCTTCTGTCCTTATTCATATCGATTCGCAAAGTGATTTGGTAACTTCTTTGTTATGAAATCAAAAATAAATCGTCATTCCTTAAACTTACATACAACTTCAAATTAAAGTTCTGATGTTCTTCGAAGATATTAATATAATCCTTTTTTCGTATTTTCCTCGGATAATGCACTTTGTCTCGCAACAGAAATAAATTTCAGTCAGTCAAAAAAAATTATTGGTAGAAATAAAGTGGCAAAAAGACATTTGGGGCATTTCTGTTTCATTTACTTCGTTTCCGAAAATTACTTGTGTTGAAATTGCAGTAATACTTTTTGGAAAAAACGAAGAAAAAAAAATGATGGAAAACGGAAATTGAGCTTAAATCGAATTCCGTCGTCGAATTTCGGTGGGAAGAATGAAGTGGAAAAGGCTTAAAATAGTGAAAAACGTAATTCTACCAATTGGCTGAGGACCTTAACACTGACTTAAGATTTATTGAATTGAGAAATTGAATCAAAAGACGAACGTAGTCCCAAAATGAACGTCCAACTTGACGTGTAAGTTACCTCCCATAACGTCCATTGCGCCTTAATCGTAAAGTGTAATGTTTCTTTTCAATTTATTTAGTTTTTCAAATGTTTCATTATGGGGTAATGGTGAGCCATTTTTTCCCACGTGTTTTCCTATCGATTTACTTCCTTCTTCTTCCTTTTAAAATTTAATCCCAAAGGTAGCAAAGCCGATATAAGTTTCTACTCCTGATCGAATATCTGATTATTAGTTTTATGATCCCCGAATCAAGAATGAATTTATTTATGGTTTTGCATAATCAACTTTATTTTATTATTTCAAAACACAATTCATCCCTTTGTAGTGTTGATTATTTCGTCCTCGTTTTAATTAGCTTGGTTTAATTTCTGGGGAACTCTCTAAGACACGGCTTTTGATATATGTACTTAGTAGGAGTGCCTGGTGTGAGCCTGTCAAGAATTCATTCTAATTGTCGTATTTAGAAAGTTTAATCTGACGGAAGGTAATACACATTTTGTTAATGGTAGCAAGTTTCTTTCAACTTTTTGCCCATTTCTTTGTGAATTTATGAGAGCAATCCAATTTTTTTCATTTTAATGGCATTTTTAAAATTAAGCCTTTCGTTCGCATGTTTCTGTACCGAGCTGGTACGTTGTGTTTTCTCTGAAATTCTTTGATATTTAAGGTTTTTGTTATTGTTTGTCTGGAATATAGTCTCGCTTTCTCATGGTACTGACAATGTTGGCTCGTCAAAAATGAGTTTGATAAGAAAGGAAGTCGATTAATGCGTAAATTAAAAAAATTTTAAGATAGGTACCCATTTTCTCAGTATTTGTCCGCGTTTACTTGCTAATTCAATGATTCGAATCTTGTTTTCGGAAAAGAATTAACATACTCGTAGAAAGGAATTTATGCTACTACTTTTTTGTTCTACGTCATTTTCTGTTTAAGTTATAATGGAATAAATATCTGAAATGAATGTACTTTCGGTTATTTCCTTGAAAGGTTTGAAAAAATGAACACTACACTCTGGTTTTTTGTCTCGGATTTCTCGATTTGGAGAGACTTATTTCAGGCGACTAGTGCATCAAATGGTTTACCATAGTTCAATTGGTTTGCAGTTCTAGCTTTGAATTAGTCATTTCGAGTTGAAAATAAAATAAGTCTGGTCTTTTCCGTGCATTTCTCTTGATAATAGCCCTGGAGAATTATGTGTAAAATGAGGATAAAAAGAAATTATTGTAGAATTGTGTAAATAATGTTTCCCTAATTATGTGGTAAATAGCCCCTAGCCCAACCCCGCCTATTTCCGCGCCACTTGCTGGCAAAATGTATAACCATTTTCAATTTTTTTCCATTTTTCTCAAAAACGGGTAGAGTTATGAGGAAAATAGTTCAGTAAAAAACTATTTTTTATGAAATTTTATGCAAAAAAAGTTCCAAACAAATTTACATTAGTTTCATATAGGTTAGGCAAATTAGCTTAAAAAATGCCTTAAAATGGAAATAATTGAAAGAAAGTTGAATTTCAGTAAATACATCGTCTTCGCCATCCTTAATAACCAGCTAAAAGTCCCAATGCGAAGGACTTCAGCTTTCCCTCAAGGGGGTCAAAGTGGTGGCGTAAAGCCATTTTTAACGTTTATATCACTTAATTTTCATCTCAGTGAAAAATTGTTCAAACAAAATTGAAAGAAAATTAAAGTGTCTATGAAAAAATTTCACACTATTTTTTTTGTCAGGTTCATAGTTTTTGCATAAATCACCATTGAAAATTCCTATTTAACACAGTAAACACATGCAGTGTAATACATGTACTCATAACTAAATATAGTGTATGAGTTCAGTTTGTTAATAATTTTATTCATAATGTACAGACTGACATGCGAAGTGAAATTCTCCGCTTTATCGCATTTCAGAATCACCTCTTTAACTGAATTTTCATTAGATTTTTGTGAGATACAAACCATGTACTTGAAGTCTACATCAGTTTAGACGTAGTGTTGAAATGTGATGAGAGGGAGAATTTCACTGCGCATGTCAGTCTGTACATTATGAATAAAATTATCAACAAACTGAATTCATACACTATATTTAGTTTTAAGTACATGTATTACGCCGCATGTGTTTACCGTGTTAAATAAGGATTAACAGAAAAATAGGTATTTTCAATTGTGATTTGTACAAAATGTACCTGACAGGAAAAATAGTGTGAAATTTTTTCATAGACAATTTGGTCTTCTTTCAATTTTGTTTGAACAACTTTTCGCTCAAATGAAAATTAAGTGATATAAACGTGAAAAACGGCTTTTCGCCACCAATTGAACCCTCCTGGGGGAATCTGAAGTACTTCGTATTGGGACTTTTAGGTGGTTGTTAAAGATGGTGGGATATTTAGGTGGTTGTTAAGGATAGTGAAGCTGATGTGTATACCGAAATTCAGCTTTCTTCCAATTATTTTCTTTTTAAATTCTAATTAGACTAGTCTAATAGTTGATATGGTGCTACACGTCTGCAAAAGTTAGTTGTGTTTTGTTGAAAAATTTTCTTGTTCTCAAATTTCAGATGTTATGTTGAAAACACTAGTAGAACATACGTACACAATTTTTACGAGCCTGTAGCACTTGAATTATGAAACTGAGGTAAATTTTAGTCAGAGCCTTATTATGAGGGGAAGTCTAAAAAGAGAAATATTTGTGACTAAATGTGGTTTTTAAATAACTTGCCTATTAATATTTTATCATTTATCGACTTGAAAAAAGGAGGAGGTTCTATGTATACATGGATAAATATATTTTTTGTACGTATGTACATTGGTTACTCCTTAACGGCTGAAAATATTTTGTGATTCGGAATTGATTTGATGGAGATAGTTCAGTGGTGGTCCCATTGAATTTTCATTAGGATCGGATCAATACCAAATCCGAAACTATGAACCTAAAATTTAAAATTCAACCATTAACCAATTTCTGTGAAAATTGGTATCTTAGAGTTTTTTTGGTTGCTGATTACGAATCCGCTGTCAGATTTTTGAAATTTAAAATTGAAGATCCTATACAGTATATTCGAAATTTAGAATTAAATCAGTCTGACCGAAAATTAGTGGGTACGTAGGCACAGTGGCGGGTTTATCTTGGGGTCCTTTTTTTTTTTCATATTTCGAAAATTGAAACTAAAAATTGAAGAATAAACCTTTTTTTTTCTAAAGAATAAAATTGACTTAAAAAATAGATAAGTTTATGGGTATTAAAAAAAATGAACTCAAAAGAGCCCTAAAAAAAAATTATTTTCTGAGCATTACAACACCATCTTTGTTTGATCAAATATGTTATGACATCATCTTCTTCTTTTTTGAAGAAAACTTTTTAAGTCGGAGCCAGACTTTAGGCAATTATCTTGTTGTTATAAATGGTGGAAAATTTCTTACAAACGTGAATAATGAATGAAATAATTGAAGCGATTAAACATTTTTTCGGGTTTTTCCTATTCGAAATAACATGAAAATTGATGTGGACCTAATTATTTTCTCTTCTATAAAATTATATAAAAACTAAAGAACTTTGAAAAAAATTTTTTCTTTATATTTTCCCCGTGCAGTTGACGGTAATTATGTTGTGGGTGGTTTCGGGTTATTTTACCGAATCAATTTTCCCAAACACCAATTTCCCAATTATTGTTTCACGAAGGGTCATTTTCTCAAAGAAAACATTATTTTCAAAAAAAATAAAAAAATAAAAAAATATCACTTGACCGAACCTCCCACAATATCTAAAGGCACAAGATGAATTATTTTTAAAAAGAAATAAAAAATGAGGAAAAACCCGTCTCTTAATCTGATCTTGTCTTTCTTATTAGTTTTTTTGAGGTCCAACCGTAATAATTTGCCGATCTTGGTTTCAGTTTGTGCTCTAGGCTACATATGCGCTTCTATTTGTTCTCGTGTAATAGAAATTATCTTTTCATTCGGATTTGAGAAAGTTATTGGTGAAAAACCTTCGTGTTCTGTTGTGAAGGGGCAAAATTGAACTCTGATTTTACCGTGTAGTTTATATGATTCCAGATAAGTATGAAACCATCATAACTTGTAAATATCTACGTAGTAGTTTTACGGTTCCATTCGTTGAAATTTTTTGCTCACATTCGAAACACTCTGTATATTCTCTTAGAAAGAATCTTTACTTATTGGACGAAAATATTATTTCTATTTACATTCCAAAAAAAACCTCCTACCTCTTGCTATTTAGTTTTATAAATTTTTGTACACCCCACGTTCGGCGTCTTACTCCAATAAAGTTGGTCACCAAATCAAGGTGCGTCGTAAACTTGTAATTCTGTTATTCTAAAATTTCACCGTATCTTCGTTTATCGGTTTCGTCTTTTTAAATTTGGTGTTTTCTCAGAAAGTTGAGGTAATAATAATCGAAAAAGGACAAAAAGTTTAAAGCGGAATTTTTACTTTGAAATTTTACTTACTGAATTTGTTGAAAAGTTATAACTTTTTTCATCCTATCTGCCTCATTCCCCCCTCGTCCGCCATTCGGGAATTTGTGTCCCGTTTATTTGAAATTTATCTAAAAAACTATTTGCTGAAGTTTCGCGAAAAAAATTAACCGACTGAAATGAGGCCAATCTTTTTTGTTGTAAAATATGCTAATATCGAAATAAAATTGCGGAAGGGTCGAAAAAATGGGAAAAAATATGCGAGTTAAAATGATTTTTTTTTTTTTTAATATTTATTTTTTTCGCTCAATGAAAGCCGCTGCCGCCGCAGATCGATCAAAAATACGAATTTTCACGCGTTATTTACATCGCCTTGACCCCCGATATGTTGTTTGAAAGAACTGCGGCTTTGAAGTTTCAATCGCTTTTAAAACCATTAACATGATGAATTCGATGCTTTACCTACTGTTATAGCTTCAAAACTGTTTTGTTCTCTACCCCCTCCTCAAAAAAAAGTTCATCTTCGTGCGAAGGCGAAAAACGTTTCATCATCACTACTTTTGGAAAGTTAGAGAGACTTATTTGAGAGTGGGAAAAAAAATCCCGATCGTTTTGCCCGATTTAACGTCAGCCACATTGAAGTAGTGGCGTTTGAAATATTTATACTGTCGAAATTGATCGAATATTGCGTAAGGCGAATTTATGTAAGTAATTATTAGAATATCGATGATTGATAAAGTGCCAAGCATTCAGAATGTATTGAAAATTCGAGCTGAAAGCGTTTCGATGTTGTTCTTGTTTTGAAATATTTTAGTTTTGATTCCGTTGCTGTGGCTAAATTTTTTTCTCCTCTTGCTATATTGAAGGTGTAAAATTGATGAATGGATAAATCTCGTAGTTGATAGGGAGAGCAACTGGACTTAACCTTTTTTCTGTTGTTTCTTATCAGTTTTCATAGAAAATCATTTGATTTCGGATTTGAAGATGTTTCCTTGTAAAATACGAAAAATACTAGCGACATGAGTCAAAATACAATAGATGATTATGATGGATGAAAAAAAAACGACAGCTGAATGTGTTGGAACTTAAGGACATGAAGCAAAGAATAAAAAAAAGCCAACATTTGTAAGTTACTTTACATTATTTTGAATTTCATAAATTTTCAATTATTTGAACTTGCCTTCATGGATGAGTACGAATAAAACGTTCGAACTTCGGAATATTTCAAAGTAATTTGTATGTAAACAATTTTTCGTATTTTATAGGGAAACATCTTTAAATCCTAAATCAAATGAACTCGTAAGATAACTGATAAAAGAAACAACAGAAAAAATGCTAAGTCCAGTTGCTCCTCCTATCAACTGCAAGATTTATCCATTCATGTAAAATTGGTATGAAATGAACCGTCAAAACGCTCTCATCATTGACGAAATCGATTTTAAGAATGAGATAACGTCTTCTTGAAGTTTTCATTTTACAATGTACCTGAATTTCCATAATCGGGAAAATTTACAAGATGGACCTAGTTTTGAGCAACATTTTTTCTGAAGATTGTAGATTTATTTTCTTGTGATTATCGTTTTTATAAAGTACTTACTCGGTTTCTTTCTGAACGCTCGATACAAACACTGTTGAATGTGTTGGGTTAATCGGTTCTTTTGAGAAATTTAGCTCTCCTGCTCTTCGTTCTTTATCTGCGTTTGTAAGATTAGAATATATACTGTTTGTTTACAGTAAGAACAGATTTGAAGAACAGACTAGTTGAAACTGGCTTAGAAAAACTGTCTGGTTGACTGAAAAGAATATCATAACAGCTGGTAATAGTTATACAGTCGGAAAAAGGTGGATGAATTTCTTTTTTGTCTCGAAAATATCGTCCCATATTGGCCACGTCCGTATTGTGTGTGTGACCCTGCTAGTTTCAGTTTTGTTGTAAATTTCCCTTTCATTAATTTTTTTATTTTTAACTTGTCGTCTGCCCCGTCTGAAAAAATGATGACTAAATCACATTTGGAGAAATCGACAGTCTGTGCTTATCAGCACATTGGCACCAGTCAGAAAAATTTCCATGAAATCTTATCAGTGAGAATGTAATTGGTTGGAAAAAAAGAAAAAACAATTTCTGACGGTCACCTATCCAACTGACAGCGGAAAAAATATACTGCTTCAAAAAGTGTTTTTGATCCTTATATGCTGCCCCTTTCATGTTTTTAGAATTTTGAAAAAAAAGTATCTACATGTGATACTGATGCATCCTCATGCTAATTTTCAGCTTTCTAGCTCAATGAGAAATACAAAAAATAAATGGGGACGGAAATCCTTACGTTTTTGAATTTTATATAGTATATAATTTTTTACAATGTCCTGTTGTTCGTGTAATGAAATTCATAAGGTCATGCTGACGAATTCTGAAGACCTTTTACCCTTTGACACTAGCCGCTGCGCTGTGCAAAGTTGGAAAAATTTTCCTCTTGTAAAAATACAGCTCTTACAAGGTTTTAGAACTCAAAGGGGCGATTTGTTTCTTTTTTTGCTTTTTTTTTTATGAAGTTTTTATGCCACTAGAATAACCAGTTGATTTGAATTTAATGAAAATTATTTAGTAAGAAATTTCAGAGGAGTAAGTAGCTTCAATTTCACGCTTCAGTTTTATATGTATAATAATTATTATTCTTCAAAAACTCATAAAAAAAAATTTTGAGGTATTATTCACTGAAATTAATTTTTTCTTATACGTAAGGATATATTTCAGCGTAAGACGTCATATCGTACTTATATCTACGTACATGTAGTCTGCTTTTAAGGGTGTTATAATTTGATAATTCATTTAACCTAATCATTCTTTTAATAAGTTTATGATTTTTAGTAGAATGATTGTAAATGATATTGGCTCTTGTCGAATTGAAGAATGTTTTAGTTTTTATAGTAGGAACAGTATTCTATTAAAATGAAATTATTATATTTCAAGTCTGATTGTTTTTTTCGTGGGTTTAAGTAGAAAATTCTACTTAGAGAATTTGATTTCATGAAATGACCTAGGGTGGGGTGAAGGTTTTTCATTTCATGACCCCAAGAAACTTTTGGCACTATGGGCTGAAATTCATATACAGTATATACCTTGGCTTTATATATGAGTGCAATTTGTACGATTTTCTATTAAACGCGGTACAGGTTTCAATGAAATTTAATACATATATTTGGATCCGGATAAGGACTCGAGCCTTATTGTTTTTGGTGTGGATCGGCCCCACGGTACGTCCGATGGTCCGATTATGTTGCATTTTTGACTGTTCAGCGACTCTAAAATGCGGAATTTTCAAGCAATACTCAGGAAATTTAAAACATACCTACTTTTATTTTTCACTATTTGAACATTCTGCCAAATTTTGTAATAATTGGCTTTATGAGATCTGGATAGGTAGTGAATTGATCCTAGCAGTTTCGTTGGAGATCGATAAAAGAATTATACCTCTGGTATTTTGATGATTTCAACGTGTTCTTTTGTCACCCTGCTTTTTCCAGTGATGCTTGTTTCCCATGAGTTTTTTTTTTTCTGAAAAATGGTGTCCAGTCCTATGTCACTCAGTTCATCATCAGTAATCTTTGTGCCATTGTCAGTTACGTAGCGAAAACTTTTTTTAAGAGGGTGGGGAAAAACGAAAATTGCCAACTGAATTGAAAAAAATGTTCAATTGCTTAAAAAAAGAAAGGTCATCAAATGGCATGATTTTCCAACTAGAATATACAACTTCCGGTTTTTCCAACTCCAAAATTGACAACTGCTGCAAAATTCTGAAATTTCCTAAAGAAAAAGTTATCGAATTCTACGATTTTCCAAACTGACTGGATTTATGTAACTAATCTTTTTTTCTAACTCTAAAAATATTTTTGTGGGGAGCCTGCTATCACCCCTTAGCTACGTCCCTGCCCATTATGACTGCTAAATTATCAATTCTTTAGTCAATCCCACAAAACAGAAATTTATGCCTTTTCATTGATGGTATGCGGTTTCTATCGCAGTTAAATATGTCGAAACGTCATTAGTTCTTAAATTTGTAGGGGTTTTTCCTTAATGGTTTTGGTAGAGATTTTTCTTCGTACAAATGAATTTTTTAACATTTATAAAACATATGGAATGTAGCAAACTCTGCGGCTAAATAAATTGATTTCTGAGAAAGCTCGTCAAAAAATTATATCATCAAAATTGGTAATTTCATTAGACCTTATGCGAGACTCGGGTATTCCCAATCCTTTTCTGATCAAGTTTTATTGTAGTGTTAAGTACCAGTTAGGCAAAAATACTGAAAATGTATATACCTATATATAACAATTTGTATTTACTTTCGCTGAAAAAGTTTCAAAGTCAAAAATATTTGGTAATCATTTAACGATGAAGTTTCTTTCAAATCATATTTTTTCGAGGTTGTTAATCAACAAAATCAATATGTGGTGCAAAATTGTCTGATAGTAATATTATTGGGGGGATTCTTCATCACCAAAATAGAAAAAATATTGTACTGCAAGCTATTATACCTAGTTCATTTCATAAAGCTACTGAAGTAGGTAGGACAAAAACTTTTTCGTTGTAAATTTGAAGTTCACATAACGGTTCCAGTGTTATTAAAACTTAAGTTCTGTTTTCCTCGAAACTTTGAGCATGTACTACCGTTGCGATTTTTGACACGAGTTGCGGAAATATTTGGAAAAAAAAAAAATTCCACTTTTATTTTATTTTTATTTTTTTACCTTCCTGTTCTGCACGACGTGGAAAAACGTATCCAATATTCATCGCAAACACATTTGTTGTCTCTTTTATACACCTCCAGTAAAATAATATTTTTCAGAATAGTCTTGTTAGTGTTTTTCTTCCATATTCCGTATTATCATTCTGTTGAAATATGATGCTGCATCAATTTTCATCGCTGATAGATTTTTATTTTTGTGCTTTAAAGAATCTCATTTCTGCAGCCAATAGAAACGAAAATATTTTTCCATGAAAAAGTGGCGAAGTCATTAGCATACGGGTGAAAACTCACTGTTGAGTAGGTAGGTACTTAAATGTTGATTTTTTTTTTCGTTCAAATTCGATTATTTTTTCCACAAGTGACTGAAGAATTGGGTTACTGAACGCCTGTTGCAGATTTGATGTTGACGAAACATCGATTGTTCGAGTGGGTGTTCACCTTTTTAAAAGAGAGGTACCTTTAGGAGGGTCGTCGAGAGGTTAATTTGTCGATTACAATTTTTCCTTAGAGGAAGAAAACTTGGAGACGAGGTGTTCGTATTGGCGAAAGTGGTTACGTCAGGAAGTTACTTTCCCCTTGCCTTCGGGAAAGTCAATCGATAATTGCAAATTACGTTTCCTCGTGAACTTTATGTAGCCCACAGCTCACTCAGCTTGTGAAACAGTTATTTTGTTTCAGTGTACTCGTATCTACTTTACATAGTACCGTGTATGGGTGGTAATTCGTCTCAGTTGTCGCAAGTGCTGTTTAGTAGTTTTTCATTGAATAAGTCCCAGTGACTCAGATCAGGAGTGATCTTTGACAAATTATAAAAAATTTCGTGCCGATATTATGTAAATAGTCTGTTGGTGATGCTGTTTGAGAAATAAATCTGATTTCCTTTTTACTTTTGTTATATGGTGTGGATTAAATTAATTGGAAATTATGATAATATAAGTATGTTTTAAAGCACATCAACTTGTATTGTTTTTAGTCAATCTTTTTTTCAGTTGGTACTTCATTTATCGGACAACCATCGTCTCTGGAAAAAATTTGAAAATTAATCTTGTAATAAAAGTCTTGTGACGTCTGAAAACGACGTACATCCCGAGTATTAGGGTTTGAAATCACAAGACAAAGTACATCAAGAAGTCTTGAAAAATTGTAGAGTCAAAACCACAAGTCAGCTCAAACAGTTAAGCCACCAGCCTACCAGCAAAAGCTCCTAAGGAGTACGTAGTATGTTGGGCAATTTCGAGTAGGCGAGTTAAATAAGTTGGCTGACCCATCAGTAAAATTCATGTTTTATTACAATAGAAATTACTTACAATCAAATAACAAGTATATCTGGTTGTGCAGTTGTCAGAAATCATATTGCCAAATAGTTTCTCAATGTCTGGTGAACAAACAGATTCCAATTAAGTATACTCGTCGTTGGAATTGAAAATGGTTTGAAGTTGGACTGGTAACGGTTCTGCTAAAAGCGTTTACTTTTTGACTAATTTTGGTAAAAACAGTTTAAAAGTGTGACTTGAATGTTGAAAGCAAAATCTGTAGTATATTGTGAATATTTAACAATATTCACGACGAATGGAAAACATCAACTTATAAAACGAGACTGACTGTTCACAGTCGAACCAAATTTATGAACAATCGAGAAGATAAGGTGTTGTTCATCGGTGATCGAGTTACAAGATACACATCACCACAAAAGTATATAAAAATAATCGATTAGCATGTTGTCAATATCTCGTAGAACAGGAAGTTATTTCATGTCAAACTCAATGTATTTATCTGTGGTTTTATTTGTAATATAACCTTAAGACTCGTAAGCCATTACTTATAGTAAAAGTACATAAGAGTGTTTGAGATTGGTGGTGATGTGAAGGGAAAGCAGTGGGTTTTCAGATGTCACAATCTTATATATATCTTTTTTGTTCAATCTCTATTTTCCAGTCTATGCTAATACCATCGGTTCATTTTGTAATGTCATTCATTTTTGCTGCCCTTTGGCTGAAGAATTTGGCATTTCATTCATAAATTAATTATTTCTTCTGCTTTTTTCATGGATTTACGCTTACATTCTTTCATCAAGAAGGCTCTTATTTTCCAATTTTTTACCGACTAAGTAAGGAGGAGGTTATACATTTGGTATGTCTATCTCCGGAACTAACAGAATTTCATTCGCTCCAAACAAATGTCTTACTTTATAGATTTTAATGAAAGTAGGCTCAAAATGTTGCTGATCATCCGGAGAATGTTCAAAGCTATTCACATTTGAAAATTAAAATATTAGAAGAGTATAATTGAAGAAAATTAAAATTTAAAGATTGAAAAAATTATTGTCATAAATTTGGGCGTATCCACCAATAATAGCAACTGATTCAGATTAACGCAATCGTTTTTGTTTTTTTTTTTTTTGTTTTTTAAATAAAATTTATTGCTGCCATATTAATCGTGCATGCAGTTCGTTATTAGAAATTTATTGAATGTGAATCTTTCTGAATGCAGCGACACAATGATTAGTCGATAGCAAAGCGGATGGTTGCTAAACTTTGAGTTTGGCTAACTACGCAGGAACTATTCCTAACTCATTTTGACCAAAATGTCCCTCATATCTAATGAGCAGCAAGTCATTTGTTATTGAAACTGTTCCCAATCTATTAATTATAAATATTGGTTAAAGTCTGTATTCATGTACAATTTGATTGATGCTAGTGAATTTTTCGGAAATATGATTTTTAGTTGTTCTTTGTTATAAATTTTGTGTTCTTAATCATATCGTTCAATTTGCGTAAATACGTAGACCTCTATATTTTTAATATAAAATAAGAATCGTTGTGTTTTCACTTAAATTAGTCGACCAGAAATCAGTGTTATCGTTATGAAATGAAAGCTGTGAATTCAACTTGGCACACTCGTTAAAACAAGATTGTACTATGCATTTCTGGAGTTGATCTCGTTTGGATTAGAAGCCAATTCACTACTGCACAATTTTGTCTGAGTTTTTCAGAAGTTCTCATTTAATTAGTACGGTAATTAATGCTTCACTCAATTTCCTCCTTTATGATTTCGAAGATAGTTTGGCACAAAAATGTGGAGCAGAAAATATAAAATTTTCGTGTTTAAATGGTGGACTAAAACTTTGGTACCTACGCCTATTTTGTGAACCATTTTCCACTCTCTCGGCCATTATCGTTCTCACGCACCAGTAGTATTAATTTTGGCCAAGGTTAGATAGTGATAGAGGGAATAAAAAAAGTAAGTGGAGAAAATAATTTCAAGAAAACACGAAATGATATCGAATATAGTTTTCATTTTTTTTTTTTGTATTTTCTGTGCGCTACTTTCATTCAAGAGGAATAAAGCAGAAATATGTAACTAAACCTACTGCCATCATTTTATTCGGAAACCACCTTCGGTAGAGCTTGAAATTTTTATTGTGAAGTTCTTACCAGATTTTTTTCTTCCCTTCCAAAGGTTGTTCCATATATTTTTTACTGCAAAAAAATTTTTAAAATGTTTGGGTTACGATGTGCTTTCTTCCAAGCAGTTGGGCGGCTGAAAACACGTTATTTTGATGCCAAATGGATAGAAAAATTTTTGTTTTACGTTTTTTGTAATTTGTTTTTTATGTGGATAATTATGTCTACTACGGTTGCATGATTGTCATTCTAGTTGTTATGCGGAATCTGAAGGTACAGCAGTAAAGATATTTTTTGAATTTTTAAAGAATATGCTATCCTACGTAGTCTTCGTTGAAATGAAGTAAAATAGAAAAATTAATTTGAATCACGTTTCTCCACGCCTAACGATTGTAGCCAAGATTTTCTCGAAGGAGAATAATGCGACGTGAAGGCGAGGAAAAAATATGATTATGCGCTGGAAATTTTGTTAAATGTATAAGTATGATTTTATTTATTTATCTGGAATCTAAAGAAATTTCGGAAATGGTGATAATCGATAAAATGAACCATCGAGAATAGGGATTATACTACAGGTGTAATTTGATCGTTATCAGTGAGATTGCTGTCTCCTCATTCTATCAAACCGAGACCTCCAATTTGAAGTGCATAGGAAATATGTTTGTTTGTTCAAATTTTTGGTTATAATTCTTTTATTAGAACAGATAACTTCTTTTCAGCATGAATGAAAATTTAGAGGAGATTATGAGGAATAAAATGAGCTTAAGAATAATAAGTTTGAGCCATTAGAAGCCAAGAAAATTGAAGAAGAAGATGAAATCGTTATTCAGATTGGTTTGATTTAATGTTACCTTATTGGTAAACTTTACCATGAAGATAATTCATAAGGCTCAGAAACGGTGAATTCATGAAAATTAATTGTTATAATTAGTTGTTTTTAAGGTAGAGTTTACTGATAACTTTAAATTAGGCCAATTCGATGCAGGATTTCGCATCGTTGTTTTTCGGCTTCTGAGGGCTCAAAACTTATTTTTCATTGGTTTATTTCATTACTTAAAGCTTCCTCTAAAATATAATTTATTTCAAATAAGTAGCTGTCTCTTGTTTTAAGACAATTTCGACCAAAAATTTGAAGCCTGTTCCTTATTCACATTACTTTTCAGTGGGTGGGATTGAGACATTGGGTTTATAGAGTGAGGGGGGTTGTCTGGCTTTACTGAACACCGTGTAAAACGTAGCTTATTGTGCCTCGAGTATAATAAAATTCATATTCATAATGTTCGTTGATACGAACAATGAAATCGCTTTTTTTTTTGGCTGATGCATTTGTTTGCGAAACTAGCTGAAAGTTAAACAGACGGTTTTGGAGTTTTCATTCCCGCTAAAGAACCAAAACTTTTTCCTCAGTTTATTTTCTTTCGATTTCTTTTTCTCTAACTGCTGACCAATAGTCCATTACTTCCAAATGTACGGACCTACTTTTACAACGCTTTTAACCCTCAGTTTTTTGATAGATAATCTATTGGCAGATTGAAACCCTCTATTCAAATGATAAAAGAAGTAATCATATTATCTGGAGAACCCGGAAATGCATGAAACACGAAAAGTTTATTTAAAATTGGAACTCTCGTCTCAGTGTCATGCCGGATTTACTTCAGGGAGGGGGTTAAAAATTGAGAAAATAATTTTGAGAGCAGAATGAGCTAAAAAAAATGTTAAGGTTCTTTTTGCTATTTTAGAACTAGTATTTTCGTGTTTTTTTCAGAGCCTTTGGAGATTTAACTCCAAAAATCACTCTGAATTAACCTTGACCTTCATCTTAAATACAGATTTTAAAATTGTTATTTACTTCAAAATTTTAGCTTTTTGAGGCCCTTTGAAAGAGCCTGGACCTAGTACCTTTGGTACCCCTTATCTTCTCTCTAAGGCACTGTATAACTTCTTTCGAAATGCAAATATTTTTGAAAAGTATTTCCATTTTATGACTCAACTCGTAAAGTTTGAGGGGGCATACACACCTTCAACCTCACTTTGTGGACACACATAACTTTTCTTATTCGCTTCGTTCTCTTATCTATATTATTAGAACACAAAGTAAGTATGTTAGTTTGCCCATAATTTCAGAATCGCTCAACAGATTGTGAAAAAATTTTCAGGATAAATTTGTGTTGTTCTGAGGAATATTTGAAATTATCGTCGAAGTCTTTAGCCCCTCTGTTGGCAAAGTTGTTAATTTTCACCGAAATTCATTATTTACATTTTTTTCGTGGCAATATAAGGATAAACAAAAACTAACGAAAACGAATAAAAGAGAATGAAAAAAAGGTGATCTCTCACTTTTCCTTTCCACATACTTACTTATATCTGTTACTCTTTGTTTTTTTAGTGGTGGCATATTTTATTAAGGTTGTTACACATGAGTCGCCGTCTTAGCTGTTTGCAGTGTTTCGCAATTTTATGAGACAGAGGAGGAATGCAAAACTTTAGACCAAATGACAGAACATGAACTGAGAATATCAGGTGCCAACAAAGCTGCGGGTGACATCTAGTTTAATTTAAAATAAAGGAATTAAAATTTTTTAATTTTACTTCTGAGAACCAAGTTTGAAAATTCAGTATTACGTAATTCAAAATTTCATGTCATTTAAAAACAAATTTCAGAAACAACAATTTCCCTTGTTGAACCACATGTATAATCGATAGAAAAATTATCAGATGATTACCTAGGTATTCCTTTTTCAATAATTCACAAACAAATTATATGCTTCAGTTTTTTTCTTGTTCCATAATCTCTCCTTGGAGCTTCTACAGCTCTAGATGAAAAGTTAGTCTCAAGAAAAGTAAATGTTAATACTACTTTAGAAATTAAATCTTCTCACCACTAAACTTGATTCAGCTTAATTTGCTTCGGTTATTTTATATAATTAGTGACAAAAGTAAAAAAAAATTCAAAGTATTTATGGAATTGTGAGGATTTGAATTCGAACCCATTCACTATTTTGATTAGTAGCACTAAAGCCCTACAGACACAAGTCCGACAATACGTCCTTTTGTATCCTTCAGCTCATGAGTGAATTCATTGATATTTATGTTAAATTTCAGAAATTTTTATAGTTTAGAATTATTTTATTAATTTTATAGAGCTTTTTCATTGTTTCACTTGAAATCTATTTTCATACAACAAATTGAAGGGCCAAAGAAACAAGCCTCTTATCATACGCAATTTTATGGGATTAATTTTTAAAATCAAAGTTATCGAATTCAATTGCAAGAAAATAATCACTTGTAGAAGGCTGGAATTATAGTTAAACATTAACATATGCTTGTTAAAGATTTTGTGAAAATTTCGCTGAAATCGTACCATTCGTTCTTGAGATACAGTTGAAATTCTGAAAGGATTAGGTGAATTAAACTGTGGATACAAAATGACGTTTTGGTGTACTTGTATCTATAGGACTCTAATAGCAGAACTCTTTACTCACATGGCTACAGAAACTCACCTCCATATTCTCAAACGTGAATTGTTGTAAAGTGGCTTTTTTCTTTTACTTCATCCATATTACGTTAATGAGACGCGGGGTATTTTCACGAACAGTGACATTTGAAAATATGGGGGTAAGACTAAAACCAATGAATTATGTTTCATACCATGTACTCTTTTCCAAATGAGAAAGACATAACGTTATATGAGTTGGTGGACCAAGGGTAAAAAGATTCATCTTATTCAACAAAGGCTGCATCCAAAACTATTTTGTTTACACCAATATTTGTAGGTTTACATAGTTGTGAAATGTGATTGTCTCAGTGACATCGTGTCCTTTTTATTTGGAATAGAATTTAGATTTGTCACGGTGAAATAGAACTATTACACAAAGTGAAGTGCTTTGCTATTATATTTTCTTTTGCCATTAACTCTTAATTACTTCGGTTTAGGTAAAGACTAATGGTGAAAATTGTCTTTAAAATTAGGAAGGGTCATAAATGGGAATTTTTTTGTATAGTCACTTGTTTTTGAAATAATTAACTAATCCAAAAATGGCAAATTTTCCATTAATTTGCGATTTTTTTTGGCTTATTTTTGAAAAGTTAATGTCGATAAAAAAATTATTATTGTTTGAAAATTAGAGAAAATTTTCTCCTCTTTCAAACAGTACCATTCATAGCTTTGTAGCTCAAATAGGGCTGAAGAATCATGAAGTGAAAGAGGAGAAGTTTCTTTCAAAATTAAAATGCTGTAAATATTGCCAAAATTGCGGATAAGTATAGTAAAATTGGGATTGAGTTTTATTATATTGATCGCAGGGGCGTTCCCAGACTTCTTTATTTGGGCGGGGTATCAGTTTGAAAAATTTCTGCACCTATTTTTTTCTCTTATTTTACAGTTCAGAGTGACGATTACCCATTTTACAAACTTTGTCTGGTTTTTGGCCAAATATCCGATTGAAAAAAATCTTTAGTACCCTCCCATTCGGAACGCCTGGCTTAAAGCATTTTTTTTTTTGTTTTTCAGCTGCACATTGTGGGTTCTTGGTTACCACTGTGATAATTTGAAATTAAAACATAATATTATCCAGAAGTTCAACTTTTTTTCTTTTTTTTGTTTCAAAACGTCGATAGATACGGTATATATTTGTTTTGTTTTTTTAAGTACAAATCACGAATTCCGTATTTTTGTTTTTTATTGAATTTTTTCACAATGAACTGAAAAAGATCTTTTATGAATTCTTGTAATTCTCTAAGGGACAGTTTTTCATTTCTCTGTTAAGATCTAAGTTAGTTTAACTGGCAGATAGTATTAAGAGTTGAATAGGATTTTAGCTCTATCCGACTGTTAAATTTCTTAACTGGGGATTGAAAAACCGGCCCTAAGATTATCTTGTTTTTTGTTAAATATTTTACAGGAAATTTTCATTGAAAATCTTTATTTTTGGTAATTTTCTACTTAGGTACTTACACATCATATTTCCCGATACTCTCCACGTTGAATTCATTAGAAATATTTGATCGTCAGATAATTATTAGAATTAATTTAAAATCGGTTTTTTCTTGATGTGATTGCAATGCAAATGTTCTTCGATAAGGTCATAGGTATTGATTTTCGTTTTTGTTGTTGTTATTTTTTCAAGTGAATGAAATTTTTAACCAATTAATTATCTTATTTTAAAATCGAATCTGCCCCCAAGAAAATGAATTTTATTTGAATCTGTGATGAGAAGAAGAATTTTATGCAGTTATGCAGGTCTGTTTTATGTAAATTATATTTTTTGAATTAATTATGCGATCACCTGTCTAGGTGATCAAATATCGAGTCTGTGAAATCATATTCGTCGAAATATTTAAATTTAGTTAATATTTATGAGCAGAAGAGAGGGGACGATAAAACTTGTCGGGTACCTAAATGTTAGATTTTAATTTTCGCCTTCCGCTATACTCGAGTTGGCTATTTTTACCCTTTAGTTTTATTCCATTAATCATGAGAGGCGAACGTCTCTCTTCTGGATTTATTTTTGAAATATTTTAACAAAATCAATCGTTCGCGCATCGGTTTTGGCTGCTCCGTCGAACCGTTTTTGAACCGAAAAGGTCCGCGACAAAATTGCGGGCTTAGGTTCGCTTTCATTGTTGATCGCATTCTCAAAAGTTGATGCGAGTGAATTATTCGTTTTTGGAGACACCAAGGCCCATTTGTAATTTCGTCGCGGAAAATTAGGTAGATTTATCGTTGTGGGGACATAACTCGTATGAGGTTTTAGGGGCTCGCACCCCTCGACGACAGTCGCCGCCCAAAGGCTGGCAATAATCGTCTCTATGACGTTAAACCAATTTACACTGGTGCGTTTGTATGTTCGTACCTGTACGTACGTACAGGTAAGATACATCGTACGAGTCGAGATCAATTACCTGATAACGATCTCGGTAATGTGACGACTCGGTACCAAACGCACTGCGTCGTTTCTTATCATCTTAACGGAGACAAGAAACGACGTAACGCATGACATAATTACGTATACATACGTATGCATGTGTGTCTGTGTGCGTGTGCCAAATTCGGTATATAAACTCTCAGAACCGGCTCAAAAATCGCCAGTGTTCGCCGAGGATTTGGCTCTCCCATACTTAATCGTATGAAGTGGCAGAACACGCAAATACTGTTGAAGACCTTCTAGTGTGAATATCTCTCACGACAAGGTATTCCACAATCGTCTTTGAGATTAATTCGCATGTTTTTACATTATAAGTTGAAAAACGATCTGCGAGCTTTTATGAACTGTGGTTTTGTAATATTCTCACACTGTATGTGTAATTTGACTAAGCTAAGCCTCATTAAAAATGTTTAAAAAAAAAAACTTTGGCCCCTCCTAGCTCCGCAAAAACAGTAGCTTTTCAGCAATTGTGAGAATTTTAAAACAACATTTTATGAGAAAATTTTTTTTTCTTTTGAAGTGAAAATAGGACTCAAGTATTTTGACTTTTTTGGGTCACTGTGTTTCTTTTGACCAATTGTGTTCCCAAATGAAACTTTTATCATGAGGTCTATTTTAAATGACAGCTTGTTTTCTAAAAATTTGATACTTAAATAAAAAAATATAAAAAAAATTTTTTTTATTGAAAACTAAGAGTTCGACCCTATAATTTTGTATCTGTCAATGAAAATACGAAATACCACGTAGGTGCCTACAAAACATTCTGACTTTTTTATTTGTGGGACTCAGGTAAGGAGACGGTAGACACTGTGTCCTTCGAGAGAAAATAGAAAATAATTCAACAGACAACGCTTTATTTAGGACCAAAATTAATGGATAATATTTTTTCCTGATTTTATACCCCATGGACTTATTATCATACATGTAGTTCACGAAAACTGATCTTGTGAGATGCCTTCGATGATTGATCAAACCTTGCAGAAAAAAGTCAGTCAGAACTCGAGGATTTTACTTTCAAGAAACGTTTGTTCTGAATTTCATGACAGTTGATATAAAAGTAGAGTGAGTAATAATGCTGACAGTGTTCATAAAAACTAAATCGTCAATAGCTCAAGAAAGAATGCTTTGATTGAGCCCAGAATCACCGGAGTACATTTTTATTCTGCCATTAATGTGTGTATCATAGTTTAAAATAATTGAATAAAATTTTCGCCCATTGTATCGATAAGATTTTCAACATACCTATCCACATATGTATACATGCTTCAATTAATTTTCAGTTGCATACCAAAGTCCTGTAGAAATACAAGTCTAACCACTAAAGAAAAAAAATGAACTTCAAAATTAGTTCTATGAATCGCCACACAGCGTTGTGATTTACTACCCACATAATTCTTCCCATTGGTTTCCATTGCATTACCATAAATTCAAAAATAACGAACACAATTCTTCAAAAACCATTGATTGTGGAGAGGTGAAATTTTGAGGAGACTTTGACATATGTTATTTGCAGATTTTTTGAAAATTTAGCCAAAATCGTATTTTTATTTCTTAAAATAAGTTATAGCGAAAACTCTGTCGATATTACGCAATTTCATAGAGTTCTTATCAATCTTATCACTAAAATAAACTATTATGAGCAGATTATTCGCTATATCTTGCGAAAAAAATCAACAGTTTCAGCCAAATTTTCAAAAAATCTTCAGATAACATACGTTGAAGTCTCCTCAAATTTTCAGCTGTCCACAATCAACAGTTATCGCAGAATTGCGTTCGATACTTTTGATTTTATGTAAATTCAATGGAAAACAATAGGGAGAGCTATGAGGGTAGTCAATCACTACGTTGCAGCGGAAAAATTTGTCCCTAATTCTAGAATTTTAAATATTCACTGATAAGCCGCCAAGTTCGTGGACTTATATTTCTGTATGACTCTGTTACATACAAATACTGTATGTATGTATAATGTATAAGTACTCGATGTTACCCGTAGCGTCGCCTTTGCTTCGCCCGCAATTCGACATTTTTTCATTCTCTTTTACTTCTTTTTGTTCGTATTTGTATTGTAAATAACGAATTTTGATGAAAATGGACAATTTTACATTCAGAGGGGTTAGAAACTTCGACAGTAGCTTTAAACATGCATCGGAATAACACAAATAAGTACTGAAAATTTCATCTCGATTTGCCAAGCAGTTCTGAAGTTATGGGCGAACACACATTCTTACAATGAGTTTTATTAATATAGATAGAAGATAGATAGATAAATAGATGTACAGTTATAATTTTGACTTTTTGATGCCACATGAGTCTCCTTTGTCGTTAACTCGTCCCCTGTGTGATCAGTTTAAACCATTTCATCACTTTTCATACTTCTATTCGGTAATAAAAGTGAAATAACTTCTCAAGTGAGGGTGTTGAACTTGCAACTCATACAAAACCAATTTAAAAATAGAAATTTTCTAAAAACCAAATTAGAAATTAAACTAACCGATAAATCTTAAATTTTAAAATATTTTTAAATTATTACATTTGCCTGTTAGAGCTGTTCAAAAATCTCTTGAAATTTATTTGAATACTAATACCAGAAGAAACCTACTTGAATTTTCAATTTCAGAATTGTTTAAGCACCAAAGTTTATAGTTATAAAAAAGAAGAAATTAGTTTTTTCCTGTTTTCAAAATCAAAACTGTGGATATTTAGAGGATCCTTTTCATTAGGTATATAAAATCGAAAACATTCTAAGTTGAAAAAATCATAGATGAAAAAAACTCTTACAAAACAACGCGACTTTATCAAATTTTGAAAAACCCTAATGGGAATTGATTAGAGTTAAAAGTCTATATGATATGTATATATTACTGGACACAGAGTAAGTTCAGAAATTCTGAAGTGATACCGTTGATAGACTCAAAGAAATTGAGAATTGAAGAATATTACCAAAATGATAATATCATAAATAGGAATTTTAATAAGACTCATTGCTTTAAGATACCTAAATATGTACAATAACATCACATTATTTATGAGTGTAAGCAGTAATATTTATGATCATGAAGTCGATGAGAGATTCAAAATATATGACTAAATTGCTATTTTTCAACTCTATTCAATTCCTAATATGGTTATTTAAAATATGATAAAATCTCATTGTCCTTTTAGAATTTTTTGATCAAAAATTTTTTCAAATTAGGACATTTTCGATTTTACATCATGAAAAAAATCATTTAGATATCCGCAGTTTTGATTTTTAAAATTGGAAAAAAGTATTTTCCTCTTTTTATAGCTATAAATTTTTCTGTTGAAATAATTTCGTGGTCGAAAATTCCAGCAGGTTTCCTCGTATATTTTCCAGATAAATTTTTAGAGATTTTTGAACAGCTCTAAAAGGAAAACGTAAAAGTGTGAAAATATTTAACATTTTGTAATTTACATGTTAGTTCGATTTCCTATTTGGTTTTTAGAAAATTTTCTGTTTTTAAATAATTTGTTTCGGATGATTAGCAAGTAGTTCCACACCTTAACTCGAGATGTTTTTGTTTATTAGTGGAAGTATGAAAAGTGATGAAAGGGTTAATTGAAAACCTGTTGAAAAAAAATGAGAAGGAAAAAATGAAATTGTGTTTTTTGGCTGGAAAATTCATCTCGGTTATGGTGTATGAAAATGAAATTAAGTTCGTGGTGTTTTTCAAAATGATTACTTTCACTGCGTTGGACCAAAAAGGTCATATTTTCGGTAATTAGCTCGCCTTATGTGAGGTGCGTTCGTCACCAGGGTTATCTTCTAGTCATCAGAATATGTTATTGCGAATAATAGTTTTCGAAGAATTTCTATCGAATTGCGACTCGGTCGGTGTTTGACAAAGTGATATATTTATAAATTTAGACACGAGTGAGTGGTTCATAGCGGAAAAAAAAAATTACGTCACAAGTGAAAAAGTTGAAAAAAATTTCATCAAATTTGACAATATTTTCACGATTGTAGATATGCGTTGCCGTTACCGAGTGAAAGGCATATTAAAAAAAGTAAAAGAAAGAGCTTGTGGGGACTCAACGGTATGAGGTAAAGGGGCTTGGACCCCTTGACGACAGTTGCCGCCTCAAAGGGCAGGCTAATAATCGTCCTCGTGACGTTAAACTACACAAAATACGTTCGATCGTAATTACCTGCAAGTACATGCAGGTAATGTACGAGTACCGAATCGTGACATCACAAAACAATGTCACAATTCGTACACGAACTGGCCAGCCATCTCTTATCATGATAGGGGATGATGCGACCTGGCCGCCCTCACCGACGTACATATTATCTTACATACGTGTGTTTGTGTGCGTGCAAATAAGCCGTATATAAACCACCCAAACTGGCTCTAAAATTGCCAGTGTTCGCCTTGGTTTTGGCTTACCCGTACTTGTGTACGAAGTGGCTGAACACGCTTAAATTCTGTTGAATTTCCTTCTGGTGAGAATATCTCTCACGACAAGGTATTCCACAGAGCTCTAATTAAGAAATTCATTATTCTTCCTTCCGCAGGTTGTCATTTTTAGCTGCGGGTGCTCCATTTCCATTGTTTTCAAATTCGCTGTAAAATTAAACTGTTGAATTTCATTTCACAAAGAAAACTCTTTTGTTTCGTGTACTACGAAAATAAAAAGGTGTTATTTTCTCGCATGATGTCACGGGCTGATGTGTTTGATGGGATACGAACCAATTGGTGAATGTAAGTTGCGACCACATCGTGAGAGTCAAACTTGGTAAATGCTGTGGGATGAATAAAAATAATTTTGTGGGATGCAGTTGAAAGTTTCAAATTGAATAGGTTGTAAATGATGGCAGCCAGTAGAAGATGGAGTTAAAGTGCGGTGGCGTTCTTCGAAAAATGAACAAAAAAAGAAAGAGTCGTATTCTCTGGTGAAGTGATTAGTCAGCAGGTGCATTATATTAAATTTCAGTGTCTCTGAGAATTTCGAATTATTTAGTCTAATAGAAGTGACATCGATGGAACATTAATCAAGTTTATATTTTCCATTATTCTAAATGCTTCAACTTCTCCGGTTCTTATTCATCTACTCGCCAGGTACAACTCACAAAAAAATTGGATTTAATTATACATAATTAATGCGAGAGAATATGAGCTGTCTTCTTGACCCTTTTTTGCACTATTATTGAAAATTTTTTGGACAATGATTAAACCAGCTTAGTTGAACTAATAAGAAAAATACAAATTTACCGAGAAGTTTCTGGAAAAATAAGTATTTTGCATTCCACGGAATATTGTTCATTAGAAAAACATGAATTGGATCGATTTTATTGCAAATTTATTTGTTTTCTGACCGACGTATGAAGAATAATTACCTTCTGTTTTAATAAAATAATTTCATGTGTGCACCTGGTGTTGGATGTAAGTGAGTATGCCAGAAGGTCTTTCCTTTGTGTGTCAATACTGGAATGCTTAAACCAGAAATTTCTTGCCTTCGTTTCGGTTGTCTATTTTCAATTCTGAACGAGTGCCTGTCTCGAAACTGGGCTAATCTGAATTATTAAATAAATTTTTTACCCCCAAAATCTGAAATTTTTTAGTGCGTTTTTAATTTTAATATCAGCTTACAGGAGGTGTCAACCCTGCAGTTAATCTCCTTTATTGCATTTTTCGAGTACCGTATTTAAAAAAAATGATTGGAAGGAAATTTCGTTCTGAAAATTTGCTCTATGTCTTAGATATTTTCAGCTATTCTCCCCAATTATTCCTCCATTGTATTTTATAGTGTTGTTCAGTAGGTGTAGTTAATCAGTCAAGTATGTTAAGTACGATCTCATTGATTGAACAAATGGAAACCGAAGTTAAACTCAGAAAACTACGTGAACTGGCCCACTTAGACTCAAAAATGTGCAGTGTTTTCAATCTAACTGTTGATTAAAAGTATCCCAGGCTTTTGTTGTTGTCGAGTTTTATCCAAAAGGTATTTTTCTATTGTTTAGATATGCAAAAGGTCGTCTTCCTTTTTTACAAACCCGGCTGACTGTACGAAATGAGAAAATTTTCAATTATTTTCACTATTCATCTTGCAGCCCTTGGCAAATTCTCCTTACTTTCTGTCGAATTTATAATAATTTTTTACTCGTTCGCTGTTGTATCCGCGGAACTTTTTGGCGGCAGGGAAATTTAATTTACAACAAGGAGGCCGAAGAGAGTAGACGGTCGATTTTCAATTAATTATCGAAAAAAGGGTTAAAAAAATTAGCTGCTATCGACGCCGATACAAGGGTTTTGTTATTCGGTTGGAATTTTAGCAGGTTAATAAAAACGTTTGGAGAGGATGAGACTGGCTGAGGGTATTTGTAGAATGCGTTTTTTTTTTTTTCCTAATTGGAAAGCGAAAAATTATTATTGTTCGATTTTAAAGTGGAAAAGGATTATTTTCGAGGTTGAAGCAGAGTCGTTGAAAATTTACGAAATTGATTTTTGCCTTATTGTATTCCTCGTGGTTTTTATCTTCGTTGAAATTTAATGTATTTTTATATTTACTGCGTTCTTCGGAAAATAGGCTTGATGCCGTCTTGATTTTTTTTATTCACTGTTTTATGATTCACGATTGGCTGCAGAATGTCACCGAGTAGTAGACCCCTTGGATAGATGTTTTCTAGTATCACTTATGACGTGACCAGGCCATTATATTTTGTATTTTGTTGAGAGACGTGTTGGCAATTGCTGCAACTATGATATAGGAACATTCGAGTGTGTGGTGTAAGGTTTGCAAAAATATGGAGTAAAATGAATGTCGAAAGGGAAGGGTCTTAGTGGACTGGCAAGAACCTATTTCAGGAAGAAACAATGGTTGAAAAAAAACAAAAAAAACGTTATTGTTTGATTTCTCACTTTGATTTTATAAATTTATATTCACCCTAATTGTTTTAAACCAATTTTATCTGCTGTATTTCTGCCCTAAGAATATTGTTAAGGTCAAAATGACGGAATTTTTTGGGACGAACTCTTATCCGTTACTGGATGCGCGAATCATACAGCTCGAAGAAGAAATACTCGAAAGGTACACAAGATGATGTACCTATGCATTCAGAGATGAGGTGTGCGTAGTTCATGTTACGTACATTCTCTCGTTGTAGTGCGATGGTGGGTACGTTTTTCGTTTCATGACCTTGGAATAATTTTGGCACCAATAACTTAAATTCATTCATATGTATAGATAGATATATAGATAAAGTCAGTTTCTTGTTTCCGCGGTACAGGTCGCAGTTTTTGTCCGATAATCACAAAATTTGGTACGAACATTTGTACAAAGCTAAGGAGCAGACCTATTGATTTTGGTGCGGATCGGCCGAACCGTACTTCCGGTACCACCATTTTTGATTTTGTTTTGGCTATAAAATGCTCAATTTTTCATCATAAGCCACGAAATTTGGAATAAATATTTATCATAATTTATTGTACTATGCTACCAATTTTGGCGTGGATCGGTCAGACGATACTTTCGGTACTGCTATTTTCGTTTTTATATTGGTCATAAAATGTGCAATTTTATAACCATATGTACGAAATTTGAAACAAATATTTATTATAATTTATTGTAGCATGCTATCAATTTTTGTTCCGGTAAAAGTTTTTTTTCTAATTTGCATCAACTTTTTAAAAAATTAACTACATGCTCATTTTTTTTTTTTTTTTTTTTTTTTGATTTTATTAGAAGTTATATGATTATTTACCATACTTTATCATCTTAATTAATTTTTCATTTCAAGAAATAATGCTTTTAAATTTTACATTGTCTAATATTTCGTCAGCAGCTAATAAATTTCATACAATCATAACATACCATTTACTCATACTAACTTACAGACAAATAATGTGACCATTAAAATTCTTAATTCTATTTTCTCGAAAACCTACTTTTTGTAACGAGGCTTGCTGCGCTAAAGTTTTTGTTTTTTTGTTTTTGAGTGGTGAGTGTGTCTTTTGGTAAAAATTATTTAAATTTGTATTCGCCTTAAAACTCAAGTTGTAATCTACCAGCTTCAAAGGTGCCTATCAGTGGCTTGTTCAGCCGGTAGTTGGTGGACCGTATTGACCTATAAATGAAAAGCCGTCGTCAGCGAAATTTTCACGTTAAATAATCTCGTAGTTTTTTTTGTATTTTTTGAAGGACGTGTTGTATCGTCACGCATAAATATATCGCTATATCTAATTATATAAATCAGATTGATCTATGAGGTTACTGTCTGTTTTGTGTAAAAATTCATAGCTCGGTTACACTGAAGATTATGTTCTGCGTGGCGATAAGTGCTACGATCAAGCTCAGTCCAAAGTGAGAATTTACTTAAATCCCAAAGTTTTATTTTTCTGCTGGTTCTGCGAAATGATAAAAACTCATAAAACTTGATTTTCTTGAAGTAGAACAACTAAAATATCAATATTGTCAAGAAGGAAATGATACGAGACACCCGGAGCATATGATTTGTTACACGAAGACTATTATATTATCTTCAAAAGAGAGCTTTTCGTGAAAACATACAACTTCCTCACCATTGCAGAACTATAGTTCTTCTTGAGTTCCACCTTGGCAAATAGAACACCCTTTTGAAGGAACCGAAGAGAATACCTTTGCCAAATATTAAGAAAACTCCCCTCCAGTTAAATTTCATTTTTGTCACCATGTTCTTCCATTGTTGGGACTTAAGGTTTACATGCAATGGGTTGACGATCGGTCTGCCGTATGTTAGAAAAACGTCTTGTCATAATTATTTGAGTGAACAGTGGTTCCTATGATTGCGCAGATTTCGAAGTAGACTTATAATACCAGATCTTCATCGAGCGTGATAGCCGTAATTCACTGACTACCAGCATCTCAATTGCTCATTAGAGGATGACTTCTCTTTTCTGTAATACTCATTCTTCTGCGAACTCATCCGGTTATTCGGGTTGATGTGATGACGCACGACTTTACGAAGTCCATACTCGAGCACAATACGTTGCGCTAGACGATCGTGGCCTGGGCACGGTATTCATTGTAAATTTTTTCTTTGTTTTTGGTGTTTCAGGAAAGGCTGATCAAAAAATTGGGATCGAATGCGTTTCCATTTTACTTCGAGCTGCCGCAGCACACACCCACCTCCGTAATGTTACAACCGGCTCCTGGAGATATGGGCAAACCGTGCGGAGTGGATTACGAATTGAAAGCATTCGTAGGCGATTCACCCGACGACAAAGCACATAAAAGGTAAAGAAAACATTTGAGAGAAATGAAAATCAATTATTTTATCATTAAGGTGCAGGGAAGAGGATCGCAGGGAAAATTACGTACTTAGGTACTTGTACGTTGAATTGGTAAGCCTTTGAATGGGCACCGTTTCTAATGGGCCCATAATGGTGTCACGTCACGACTACCTTTTTCTGTTGTCTGTGAATCCGTATACGCTTGGCAGAGCTTGAAAATCGTCCGTTGGTTTTTACTGGCTGATGATGATTGTGCTAATGATGATGGAAAAACGGAATTGCGTCGTCGTTGAAATGAAAATAATCAATTTATTGAAAAACAGCAAAAAAATAAACGTAGGTAACCTTAATATGTGTGTCAGAATAGAACCGGAAATTTGTGCAGGCTGTCGGAAACGTTTTGACAGTAAGTTACTGTTATATGGAAATTAGGCTGCCCATCGGGCATGGATGGGATTATATCATGTTGTGTCCCCCCTTCACAAAGTATTTTTTCATTCAAAAACAGACCTGACAAAAGAGATAAAGGAATGACAAGAATCGTCTCGGTGTGCTGGTAAATGCCAATTTTCGGCAGCCGTCACCTCGAAAGTCGATGCGATCAAATGAAAATGTTTTTTTTGAAAAGTTGCTTGATTTGGCGATAAAGACGGTGTGGAAAAAATGCGCTCAAATAAAATTGTACCTCATATTGTTTGAACAAACTCTCCTGACTGGATTTAATCAGTAAACACTTCGTATACGTAGAAATTCTGAACTGAATTCATTGCGTTGACGTTAATTTCATATGCTTTCAATACAGTTCCACGTGATTGGAAAATTGTTGGTGAGGAACTGGAAGTATCTACAGAGTATAAAAAGAAAACTTTTTCGCAGCAAGCTATTCTAGAAAAGCAGGTTTTGAAAAATCATGTTCTTTTTACATCTTATTTTACATATTATCTTACATTTATTTTCACACCTCTTTTTCATCTCTTTTTAACATCTCTCGAACTTCACTAATAGGTAAATAAAATTTATGACTTGTACCATTCATCAATTTTAGTCCTATCAGAAATTTCTTCAGCTTCCAGGCTGAATCGATCAATAGATTTTCATAAAAATCTATCACAGATGGAACTTTCTTCAGCCCCCTTATCCGAACGGCTTGATCAATTTTCATGAAAATCAATACGAACTCTTATTATATTCAGAGCTAACTGCATGCCAAGTTTCAGCCCTATTGAATTATAATAACGTCTCAACTCCCATAGGTGAAATTTTTGTTAAGCCCTAGTGCTAAACCAGGTATTATTAGGTTCAGAACCAACTATCCACCAAATTTCAGTCCTATCGAGTGATAATTACTTCTTAACCCTCATTGATGTAATTTATTTTGACACCCTGCAGCTTAGCCCCGCAACTGATTTGCATCAAATACGAAGCGATCAGAGATTCACCCTTATTGAACCAAAATCATGAACTCTATCGTGTATACGAGAAAATCATGTTCTGATTTTTATGTTAAAAGTCATAATTTTTCATAAAATGAAGAACTATCATAGTCCTAACATTAACTTCGCTAACTCATGATCTGAAATAGTAGGTTTGAAAACCTGCTGAAAATCTTGTGACGAAAGTCGTAATGCTCTTCGTTGCATTCTGGTCCAAATTGAGGATCAGAAGTTCTCATTTACTGGAAAAAGTCAAGATAATAATTATTCATTGAATCAACAACTAGACTTTTTTTTCCCATAATTATTTCCCGAATGAAAAGATACGAATACTAATAAGTTTTTGCTTTATCCGTTATTAGTTTTTTGAGAGTTTATGGGGTCAACCTTGCGTCAACAGATGGGTCGCAGACCAAAGTCCGCAACCCAAATTATTAGTGTATTGCACTTTAAACAAATATGTCGTCTGTATGCATTCATACAGACAATACATTTCTACATTGACCAAAAAACGGTAAATGGAAAAGGCAAGTACATAAAATAGTACATACTCGCTGATACAATACATGTTGCAGTCCGTGTATGGTACCACGGTGCCTGTGGACAATTGCCCTAAGGTACAGTTAGACTTTTAAACTGGATGGCTACTGGTATTGAGAAATAATTCAGTCGCCCTACACATAAATCTCCTTTTACCTGGTTCCATGAACCTCTTACATAAAATATTTTGATATTTTAATCAGTTTTAGAGAATTTAAAGTGCGACTCTTCTGTGATAAATAATTTGCCAGGAATGTTCAGTTTAATTTATATTTGTTTGAGATTTTTGAGAAAAATTAACTTGTGTTTTTTGAAAATTTTAGAATTTTAATTCCATTTTTTGAAACCAAAAATGAAATAAACTTATTATGCCTTATAATACATTATTGGAAAGCAGAAAGTTTGAGAATTAAAAATTCAAAGAATTTTGTTGTCATTAGTTGATTCCCAACTATCCTTTCTCAAACAAGGAATTCAAATTTGAAGGAATGAACTGAGTAGATCTAATGGCCTTCGAAATTAAAGTTCTTATTTAAGTGGTAGCTGACTGTTGCAGTTCTTATTTTTAGTTAAAGTTGTCTACTGGATGCTCCAAACTTTCTGATCATGTGCAATTTGAAATATAGTGCGAACATTTTATTCTCACTTTATTACTCACACAATACAAATAACTCTTTGAAGTTACCAGATCAATTGCTCATTTTATTTCTTTTTTACTTATGAGAATAATATTATTCTGCTGACAAAATGAAGAAATTAGATTTTTCTTGATTCTGGTTTTTAATTTGAGTACCATTGTGATAGTTTTTTTCATAATAGTTCCATACAGTATGTGATATGAGGATTGGAGGCTGACAGTTTTGTTGAAAGTGGCTTTGTCACTCCTGTTATGATCCCATATTTCACAAATCATAGAATTTTAAAATTTTGTTATTTCCAGATCCATTTCATGAAATTAAAAAGTTTTTAGAAGATGATAGTTCTTAAATCATAGAAAATAGTCTAATTATGTGTATTAAATTTCAATAAATGTAAAAAGTATCTCTCAAATTGTATCGTCTCCAGTCATTATTTAATGGTGAAGTTTTATTTTGATTTATGGTTAGAACCAGTATGATTTCCAGTTTGGGTAATACAGATAATAAAGTCTTGCATAGTTTTACAGTTTTTGGACTTCAGATTATAAACATTAATATGGAACAACTGTGCTTTCCTTTTCTTTTTTTTTCTTTCTTTCAATATGGAACTGCAGTTCCGGGTCTAGAAAAACCCTTATCCTAAATCCAGTCTGTATGTGTGTTCTATTATGATTACTGTCAATGATGGTACGGAACAAAGGAACAAAGTTTAAAAATGGATTTTGTCCAATCTGGATGGATTATGTAAAAACAAAAACGCATTTTCAAGTTATTTTCAGATTTTCATACATTTTTTTAATGAAGTTGAGTAATACTTCATTTATTCTATGTATGGTGTTAAGTAATGAAATGTAATATTATATAAGAGTACCAAGCTTAATGACAACAAGTCTAGTTATGGTAAGGTGACATGTTTCTTACTGTTCAATAATTTATAAATGGCGCAACAAACTGATAAAAATAAAAATATGTACAGTTTTAAAATGATAAAAATTAAGCAAAATAAAATATACAGGGGAGTAGAGGAAATTACAGATACCTCAAATTTCAGTTGTCCAAAATTTATGTTTTCATGGATAATATGAGAAATTAATGGAATACAAAGTTGAAAATTTTATTGAAAAGTTCAGTTTTTTTTGAAAATATGAGTTTATTGTGTGGTTTGAATGCGAAAATTAAAAGAAAATTCAGGTTTTTGGTTTTGATTGGTTTGGTGGAGTGAAATTAAAAAACGTTGTTACTTAAGTGCAAATGAATATGATACATACCATAATTCTTAATACCTAAAAGGGCTAGCACTCCCTGGCTAGTAATAATAAATTACACACATCAACCATTGAATAAAGTTTTTGTTTCATTTTCAGCTGTTTTGATCACATTTGCATTCCCTATCAGATATAGGGCTTGTTAGTCGATCGAAAATATAACTAAACCTGCAGGTTTTCTAAAATTGTCATTCAGGTGATTATTCTTATGTAATACATCTGTCGTCACTGCTAATCCGTCATAATTTGAGAAAATGATTACAAGATTCGGTTTGATTCAGAAATTTAAATTTTCTTATTAATCCTTTAGATCTCATAATTTGTTATCATCCTATTTCATCTCCTTAGAGAAATATTGAAGCAGCATATGGATTGCCTATAATCAGGACTTGAATTACAATCAACAGTCTGAAACAGAAACTGTCGAGGGGCCTTAATTCCACAAACTAAACCTTGTAGCGGGTGTTGTCAGTGTAAAAGAAGGAGTTATTTGGTTATGAAAATTTAGGTGAGAAGGTCTGTAATTTCGTCTATTGTGATAAGCAGAAAGTAGTAGTATGAAAAACTGAAAGAGAAGGGGAAATTAATAGCACAAATAACATTCAAAAGTAAAGGAAACTGTCTATCTATTGGTAATGATAAAAATAAAGCAAAATATACAACCAAAGAAAAGTAAGAAAATATACAGGAAAAGGAGTAAATCATGGAGTGTGAAAACTAGTGAACAAAGGAATGAAAAAAAAAAAAGTAAAAAAAGGTCAATTAACTTGCAATGGCTAGTTGCATATGGAAGAGAACGGTAGAGAAAAGATAAGACGAAAGATGGAATAAAATGAATAGAAGTGAAATGATGAAACGAAAGTGAAGGAGAAAAAAGGGAGATAGAGAGAGAGAGAGAGAGAGAGAGAGAGTGAGAGAGAGTGAGAGAGTGTGAGAGAGAAAGAGAGAAAAATAATTTTAAGATAGATAGTGCTCAGTTAAAATTTAAAAATAAAATAAAATCTCAGGACTTTTCAATCTTCAAAATGTCAATTTGTTGACAAATAAGATCATTGTAAATTTAAGTATTTACACGAAGTTTTCATTGATGATAATATTTATTTTTGTTTACGATTCAATTTATAAAAGTACCTATCATCTATGAACTCGGTTTTTTTGGTTTTTTAGTTGGCTAAAATTTGTTTTTTGAATTATGAATTATGTGCCTTGCATAGTATCGTCGTGAGTAGATACTCTTGTTCTTTTTTATTTTTGTATATTTTTACAATTGTAAAAATGCTGCGTTGTTCATGAAAAGCAGAAAAAAATAATTTTTTCCCTCTTTCGATTTTAAGGACGGTCATTTTGGTTGACTTATTTTTTGCACTTCACTTTTCTATTCGTGAAACATTCAAATAAACTCGATTTCTTTCAATGAATAAATTGCTATTAATAGAATTTTTAGCTGGTTTTCTTTAAAAACTTGCAAAACATTCTTCCTCCACTTGAGAACCATTTACTCTCTCACTGAAAAGAAAACAAAAAAATCTTGTTTGGTAATGTCCGCCCCTCCTCAAAAAATGTCTTTTGGTTTTGTATAAATTTTCTTGGAAGTTTTGAATCTTCATTTTGGTTTCGTCGGAACAGCGTACGTAAATTGAAAAATTAATAATTTCGAAACAATTTTTTATTCTTGTGGGAATTGTTTTTCCCTAATAGTTTCGCCTATTTGTTAGAATTTCGGATTGGTCTCCAAATGGTTTTTACTAGCGTTCTTCTGTGTTTTTAACTAAACTTATTCGTTGAATAATTTTTTGTCTTGCGCAAAAACAAGTCCTGTTTAAAGTCATTTTTTTCGGCATTAATGTCGTCTTATTTTTTGCTTCAACATATTTTCTGTTCTTTTTTAGTTGACGTTGTCGAGCAATTTCGGTGTTTCTGTGAAAACTATTATTCTTTTTGAAATTCGTGAAATCGATTTTCTTAAGTCTGTTATTTATGTTTCGTTTCGAAACGACCTCTAGTTCGTAAGAATGCAGTAGAGCTTTCTGAAAACGAGCTATTTTATTTTTCATTAAAACGTGGGTTTGTTTAGTAGTTTTCTCCTGTTTTTTTTTTGTGTCACTCTCTGAAAAACCGCATACACTTTCGTGCATCGTATTACATCTTAATGACTTTTTTTTCTCCAGAATCTTCAATTTCTTGATAACCTCATAAATTAACTGCTTTTACTTCACATTTCACGAGAGAAAATAAACTTTATTACCTTCCATGATTCAATATTCTAGAAATAACATTCATCATTCTGGAAATTCTCCCTGTTTTTACACATATCTTTTTAAACATTCTTCTTTGATTAAAAGAATAGCAGTTGAACAGAATTTGTACTGATTTTAATGTCCAACTTTCACAGGTGCTGAAATGAACCGTCATTTTTGATCTGATTGCCTCCTGCATTGGTGGAAACTTTATTGTTAATTACTACTTTGGACAATTTTGGCGAATCAGAAATTGGGGTAAAGGTCTGAGTAATCGTAATGTTCAAAAATTTGGGGCTATACCAAAAACTACTTGGGTTTGAATTCTTTCAGCGATTAAATGAAAAATAGTTTGTTGATATATAAACTGATTGCAGCTGTGACAAACCCGTTTCTCTTAATCACTGTTGCTTACAATTAATGTGATAAACTAATTTCCCTAGCACGTTGTTGCTCATAGTGAACAAATTCAAATATTCCAGCCAACAAGTCTTCCTTCGTGTCTTTGGTGTGTAAACAACCTGAAAAGAAAAGGAAAAAACTATTGGAGGCAAGTTGTTTTCGAAGCTAACAAATATGAGAGTCGTTAGTTGTATCCTCTGTCGTTCCCGTACATATCTTTGTGCCTTCAATCATCATTGTATGCAAAACAATACATCATCATCAGTTAGGTTGCTCTACCTGCCACTAACGATCTTACGTGAAACACCTGGTATGTTATAGGAAAACCTGGACAAATTAAAGAAAAAAGTCTCGAGCCTTTTGACATTTTTCATAAGTACCTATTCTTTTATAGGTAGGTAGTAAGTTAAGCAAATTACATCAAAATTATGGTTAAAAATAATTATGAGGGACGAAACCATGGATTTGCCAAAAATGTGTGGGAATATGTTAGAAATATCATAAGTAGGTACTTATAATCCCAGGCCCAAAGTACTGTGATGAATTTTTGTTGCCATATTTTAACCCTCAAAAAGTAGTTTTTTGGTAATAATTTGAAACTCTGAGGAGTTAAATAAAAAGTCTTTGAATAAAAATGTATTTAAACAAAATTTACAATAAATATGATCCTTTAAATTTTTTTTCTACCTATCATAAAGGGCGTGATAGGGTGGTCAAAATAGATCGGCCTGTAACCTTTGCCATACTAATAACCTAAAATTGGCACTCTCACCCTTTCTTCCAGCAGGTTGACCTTATTGTGTCGTTAATGCTATATTAAAGATACCTAATCATTGAAAATAGTTGCAAATTTTTGTGCCAGCTTGTGGGACCTTATGATACTGTAACAAACAAAAGGAAATAAATTTAATAAAAACGAATGTTTATGGATATTCTTTTATGAGCGTAACAGTGTCGAGTGAAACTGAAACCTAGCTAACTTACACTAACACACACACACCCACACACATTATGATGATTACAGTGTTTAATAAAACAAACACTGGTCTACCTTGGTACTACATTTCCGTTCTTGAGTTAGTATGCTATCTATTTAGAAGCCAATCGTTTTTGTTAGTTTTATAATAGTTTTCTATATAATTAGGAGATTCTGAATAATTTTGGATAGTTTTTTCTCAGTTCAGTTCATTTATATAATACTTATTCGAGTTTGAATAATCATCATGAATGCTAAAATTTCAAGTTTGGAAGAGATTTCTTTTGAAGAAATGCAAGTTCATGAAAAAATACCAAAATATACTATTTAAACAATATCTAATGCAAAAAACTTCATCAGTTTTTCCTATTTAATATTTCCTTGTATAGTTCAGTTTTCGATAATTATTTTTCAATATTTTGGTGTACCTATATGTATTAATTGTTTAAGTTCAATTAGGAAAAAAATGGTGGATGAGCATATCCAAATGAAACTATTAAAGCCTCACTGTTCTCACTCCAAAAAATAAGACTTAAAACGTAAGACTTAGCGCTGGTTACCATTAACATAACATGTTTGTTCACACAAAGTCATATGACGTTAAAAGTTAAAATTACCGTTTTCTTATCAGTCAGAAGTAAAACATGAAAATTTCTTGTAAGAATGGGAAATTAGTGCACAGTGTAAGAATCAACCACTAATAAATTCAGTTCCTTTTATTAAGTTATCGAAAGCAATTACGAGAGAATAGTTTGTTGTGGAGAGGTGAAATTTTGCAGAGACATCGAGGTATGTTATCAAAAGATTTTGTAAAAATTTGGCTTAAATTTCTCAACTAGATTGAATTCATATCATTTGAATCACAGGCAATATCTCAACAATTAAACGTACGATTTTCACAAAATTTTGAGATAACATACCTTGATGTCTCTCCGAAATTTCAGCTCAATCTTAACGTTGATTCGCGAGATATCGCTGATCAAATTGAATGATTCAAATGAATGATAACAATGATATCACAATATTTCAACGTCAATTTGATCGCAGGTTCTCATTATGTTTTATTGAATGAAATGTAAACGAAAATTCATTCGAGTTTGATTAATTTATCAAATAATTCATGGTCTGAATTATATTTTCGGTTCACCAGATCCATCATTGAAATTTTTTATTTCTTATACCTTCATATTCAGTGTGTGAACAAGGCTATAAAGTCAAAATTCTGTGTTACTGACTTGAGTTAAATAAAAGTGTATGAAAAACTGAAACAAATCGCACATTTTGGTTTCCTGCAGGGGAAGCAAGTGGGATTGGACAGACATTTTTTACGAGTACTTAATGGACAACTCCAACACATTCCCCTACTTACCACTCACTAAACATAATAATTCGTGAAACTTGCTGTTGGGAAAGTAAATTTATGAAAATGGATGTCGTGAATAAAGAGGTTGTGGAATTTGATTTTCGGAAAATTTTCTTGTCTTGAAAATGGTCGTCGTCATTCATGATTTGTGAAAACAGCAGTGGCTCAGAGAGGTGAGGGGAAGGGTATCAAATCACCCAAGTCTAAAAAAACAAACTGAACTACCTACGACATATGAAAAAATTTTTTCGCTCGGTTCGTTGGCGGAATTGTTTTATGGATTTATAACCCCCTCCTAATGATAAATCTTGCAGTTGCTAGAAGAGGGCTTGTCATTTTACTTCTTCTGGTCGCGAAATTTCTCTCTGTAGCTCTGGAAAATAGGTGGTCACCATCGAAGAGGCAGAATTAAACGTTGATTTCACTCACGTATCAAATTCGTGGCCCCCGATCAGTATGCAACCGTCATAACTTACAAGTAGGCTTCTCAGTCTAGGTACTGTATGACGCGTTGAAAATTTTATTTTTCTCTTCAGAAACAATCAGTTTTATTTATTTTTGTTAGAAGTGGGAGTAATTTAACTTTTTAGTAATGCGTATTAATATTGTAACTGTTAATTTGTCCACTTTACTCGTGCAGCAACTTTTTTCATTCCATTCACCCTGTGCCGCCGTAATGAATGAGCCGACGTGTGTACGCGAAGAGCGCTGCAGATATCATAACATTAATACCGTTATTAATGATTATTATTACTCGCGGGTGTGCGGAGCGACGAAGGAAAAACGTAGTCGAATGCCCTTCTCAATTAGCGTCTAGCGTTAATTTAATTTCGCTAACTACGATTTCTCGTCTGGTATTTAGTCGCAGCACCAGGGAAATCATTTCCGAATGCCAAATATTAACGAGCGTCTCGCTGGTTCCGCACCCTTCCGTCGCCGCCCCTTTTCTCCACCTCTCGACATGTGCGCCTTCGTCGTGTTGGAAATGTTTACCATCGAAGTATTGGAAAATTGGGTGGAAAAGTGTCGAGGAAACGTAAACGTATCCGTGAAGGGTGCACGCGAGAAGTTCTCCGTGGTGTGCGAAAGGATGAAGTAAGGAATCGGTCAGAACTTCTCTTTGTGCGAGTATTACGAGAAGGATTTTACTAACCCTGTGAAAGGTGATGGTGTGGACCAGCATTGAAAAAATAAGGGGTAGGATTATCTTTGGCATCCTTTTATGCTAACATCCTATACGAATTAGCTGATAAATACGATTACGAAGGTAAACGAAGATATTAAGCGTGGGATAGTGTATGGTGAAAATTGGAGAGGGATTGTTTTGATGCTGTCGTAGAATTATCGCCTATTAAGTCGGATTGTACGACGTGATGATTGTCGCGAAACTGACACGTTTATTGTTTACTCTGCGTGTGCGGGGAGGAGGAGGAGGAGGAGAAGGAGGTGAGGGTACACATTAAAGAGATAGGGATGATTTTCAGGTACAGTATTTGGGGGTGTACGGCGTGACTCAAGTGTACGTTTGTGAATATTCAAACGTGTAATTAGGGTACACATATCATTCTGTTTGCAGTATGCTTGCTTGCTTTCTTAATCCCTCAAAGGCTAAGGTCCTTGTTTTAAAACGTTTTTAAGCTTCATTGTTGTTTTTTTTGTTTTTTTTGTTTTTTTTTTGTTTTTTTTACCTAGGTAAAATTGTTTGAAACTGTCAAAAACGAAGGAATGTGTAAGATATGAGCGAACTACCAACTTTGGATCAGTTTTTTCTGGCCATATCTCTGAGAAAAATAGACGGAATACAATTTTTAGAATTTAATTATAAAATAAAAGTATTGAGTAACCCTTACCACTTATTAAAATGCCTTTTGCTTTAACTCCCTCTGAGTCAACAGTTTTCAAAGTGTGTTGCCTTGAACTGATTTAAGGAAACACTACCGAGTGTCTTCTTTTTTTTTTTAAATCAAGAACTAACTCTAGATTAAACCCGTTATTAGTCAAAAGTTTTTATGAATCTGGAGATTAAAACGTGGTGAAATACATTGAGTTACATTTCTAAATCTTCATTTTGAACAGAAAACTGAGAAAATGATTATTTTAGGTTATAAAATAAAGCTTTTTTTTCATCCGTGAATTCACTCTACCACTAGAGTCTTCTAGAGGAAAAATTTAAAATGAAGTGAAATGGCATCTATAGGCTGCTAACTGTCGATATAGTCCAAAAAATATCATCTTATATTTAAGTCACTTCTGTTACATTATCACGTGACCATAGTTACAGATATATTTGGCTATGCGTATATTCGAATCCAACTCGAAATCTTTTTTTTTTTCTTCATATCATATCATATCATATCAGGGCACCTAATTAATTGATAATTCCGACACATTTATGTATGTTGGTCTCTGTGAATTATTTCTGCCTAGCGACATTGGGTAATCTCTGGTCAATAATGGTACTTACCTCAATTTTAGATTTTTGAAAGTTTCCAACCAAACTTTTTTTATAAAAAGAACACTGTTTTTCAAAATCTAACTTTATGGGTTCATAGCATCGAGCAGATGATAGTTACAAAGACACATGAAAAATGTTGAAAATACCTCTACTCCTATGTTTATTCAATGTTAAGAAAACATTTTCGACGATGGGATTTAGTTATAAATTATTTGAGAAACCATTTTTTTTTCCAATTCCAAAATTCGGAAAATGAAACTAATAAAAAAATTTGAATTCAAAAATAAGCAATTAGGAAAATATACGAATAAAAAAGTACATTCAAAATAATGTGTAGTTCGTAAAAAAAAAAAAATTCGAGTCTGCTGGGATATCCGTTTTCACAAAAAGTTTAAAAAAAAAATTTTTAGATAAAAATTTATTCATTATCCTGTCATTGGAATATAGACTATAACCGTAGTGATTCAAAGTTCCCGATTACAGCTGATGTATCGCTGATAATATTTAATACCATTTCGGCTTGTGGTGGATTGTGGAATGTTAGCCATTTTTGTAGCAGTTTTAGATGAAAGACTTTGTAATCTGAACTTCATTGCGAAACAAGCCGCACATGGGTATGCCTACTGTTGGCTCGTTATTTTGACCAAAATTATAATGCGTATGTATAATTATGTACGTACATATATATAATTTTTCTGAAAAATTCTATTTAGTTGATAAATATGTATTATGGGTCCATTAATAAATTAAAATCAGTAATCTTTCCACTTCTTTTGCTAGTTTATTTATTGAAAATTATTTAGCCTACCCAGATGCAAGGTCTCTGAAATACAGATTTTACATTTAGGTCTCTGGTCTCGTATGCCTGGCGACAACTTTCCTGTAAATTAACATTTGTAATAATTGCTGATAATAAAAATTCAAGAGCAATTTGTTGTGTCAGTTTTTTGTAATTCATCTTGTACACGTATGATCTGTCCTGTTGCGCAGTTGACTCATTTATCATCATAGTGGTGTTGTCACACACGTTAGACTTTCTGTAGGAATTGATTTTAATTAGAACTTTTTGATCAAATTTAATATTATGGACGAGTGATGAACTTTTTCCCGAAGAACTTTCATAGAAGAGAGGCTTGTTTAGGATTTTGAAAAATAGATATTCTTTATCGTACTTGAGACAGTGATTTGAAAATTTTTGACTATTGTAACTGTAGGTGATTTTGGCCTTGATAAACTGCCCAAATTTTGTTCGCGGTTTTAGTTTCGGCTAATTTTAACCCGAATTTCTTGTGAACCAAATTTTCTGTTCATGAATTCGTCTCTATTTTTTTAAGTTACGAAATATCGATTTTCCATTAAAATGTCGAAAATTGGGTTATTCCGTCTTTCATGATGTGTATTCGCAAGATTTTACTAATATTGTCATCTTAATATTTTATTCAGTCTAATTTTTTTTTTTTTTTGATTTTGTTACACGCGCTCCAATAATTGTGTCGTCAGTAGGTAAGTAAGATCTTGTGATATTCCTATATGTGTGCGAATCGCCGGAGAATTGATTTGTTTTTCGAGATTTTAAAAGTAGTGTTTTACACTGGAGGCGGACTGTAAATGGTATTAGCGTCAGGAAACTTTCATTGCAAAATGCCTGACTCAGTGCATTTGAAAATAATTAAGCTTTTATATGCAATAAGTGAAAAAATTATTATACCTTCTCTGTACCCTTCTGCCTTTTGATGATAAATCAATTTTTTGCATCGATAGTAAGTACTATTCCGTATTTTTACCGACTGCGTACGGAGGAGGTTATACGTTTGGTATGTCTATCTCCGGAACTAACAGAAAATAGGCTCAAAATGTTCCTGACTATCAGGAGAATGTCTTAGGCTGTTCATATTTGAAAATTAAAAAATTAGAAGTTTTTTTTTTAAATAAAATTTATTTTAAAAGAATAAATTTTCACTTCAATTTATTAATTTATTAAAAGGAAGAAGAAGCGTAGAGAGTAGAAACTGATTTGAAAACCAACTAGCGCTGTAACTCCTCAAGAATATTATGGGAAGGGATGCTATGCATTCTATTTTCACTGTTCCTTTTCGTTAGATTTTTCGGAAGGATTTCACTGAAAAACATAATGGGTACTATACTTTGATTGTTGTCATGGTTATAAGGGCTTTTCGAGTGTGGGCAGGGGAAGTCTCACCTCCGGGCTTATTTCAGTTAGTAAAATCTTAGTGAGTTGGTGAAATCGTGTCGACTAATGATTTTTTTTTATAAGCTTTTATTCTACTCACTACTGTGATTTATAAAATAAACCAGCACAGCTGCCAACCTTCCGCAACGAAATAATGTTTATTTCGCATGAAGCTAAGCCAAAAAATAAAAAATTAAAGCATATTTTTTAAAAACTCCTTCTTAACCTAAACTTTTTTTTGTTAATTTTATTTCTCCAAAAAAGTTGACTAAATTGAAAATTTCACTCACTTTGGCTAAACTACTTTGAAGAGCCACTGTCATAGTTGGTCGTTAAGCAGGAACCCAGATATGTATTGTTTTTTATTGTCCCCTAGAGGATTCAGTCTGTGACTTTTTGAATTTTGAACGTTTGTTTGTTGTCTGATTATAAATTATGTTGGTATATCATTACTAAAGTTTGTTTTTCGACGATCAGTTAGTCATTCAGAAGTGTCTTACAGTGCAAAATTTCAAGAATAAAGTATTATTTTTACTTGGTTGATTTTGTTGTTGAATTTTTCTTCCGTTTAGATTCCAAGTAATTAATGAAGGTAGTCTAACATGAAGTTAGAATGACTTTTTAAATTTGAAAATGTTTCAGATTGTACAATTTAGGTGCATACCTTTATGTAAGGATGTTTTCCGATGAAACTCTGTTTATCTAGCTTCTGCATTGAAACATGAGCTATCTATCTTGAATATGCAACAAAATCCTTAGCCGTTAGTGTAATTAACATTGAGTAGGTAATCATTCACATGCAGTTTCAACAATCGATGTTATTTCAGAGTAAGTTCGGTACATTATCCAAAAATATTCAAAAATTCATTTGCACTGCATGAGTTTCAGTGAATACCGAATTTTCAGTCTTCAGAGCAGATGTTTTAAGCTTTTTGAAGCTCTTAAAATGTAACCCTCAATGTGCAAAGCTAAAGGATGAAATACCTGGCTAAAGAAATTTTTCGGTCAGCCAATAATCGATCGGTAAATCAGTCAGTCTGCCCCAGTTTTAAAATATTGATTAATTTAGGTAGTAAGTAGTCAAGTAGATTGTACTTAATTATTCAGATCGTTTGTGAAGTTATGAGCGCATTTTCGCCACACCTTCTCAAAAACTTGAATTTTCTTTGTATTTCAAACGATAAAATGTGTTTCGTCTTTTTGTAGGAAAGAAATTTGAATATTTTAAATTCGAAAAAAACAAAAACGAGGAAGTGTTTCTTTTCAAAATTAATTTTTCGAACTTACAATTTTTTTCCCCTGTTTCTTTCATTTTGAAAATAGGTCACGATGCTTTATTCGTCTATGTGGTAGGTAGTTTTATAGTTTAATAAAATTTTTCCTTTTTTTTTTTTTTTTTTTTTTTTTTTTAATAAATTTATTTATTTGGGTAAGGACAGCGAAATATTTTTATGATGCCTATTAACTACCCTAGAGTCCCTTGAAAGTTTTAAGGCTAATAGCCTCCAATTTAGGTGGCGAGATCTCTTTTTATCTACTTATTTAGTTTCTGTTGCGAAACAGTTTATTTCTGCGTAGTCTGATTTGCAATCTGGCTCTTTTGTGGACTCTATTTCCATGTTGATATCTCGAAAGGCAATGGAAGAATTGAGGAGAAAGCGTAGGATGAGTCTTCCAGTTGAAAAAATCTAGAGTTATTTGTTAATATTATGTTAGAAGTTCTACTGGACCAATTTTTTTGCAAAGGGAAAAAAAGAGTATTGGTTGAAGTATGGTCTGGGGTAGAATAAAAAGTATTGATAGGTTTTTTTGTGTGTAAACATTTTAGGGCTTGGTCTACAGTAGGGGCTAAATGAGAACTAAGATAATCAGATTTGCATAACTCGTAACTCTCACAATTGTAACTTTTGTTTGTGTGTGTTTCATGATGTGTTTGTGCGTGATTGTGTGTTGCATATACTCACAACCACCCTGTTATGTTTACACATATACCCTTCATGAGTACAGTCCCAACAGAGCTCACACCTTTTTTATTACCATTCATTTGAGTTGCCTTTACAAGTTAGTGACTGACTCAATTATTATGAAAAATAAGTATAGATATTTTTAGTAACCAAATTAAAAACAAAAATATTATTTTGGATAAGAGTGAGGGTTTGTAGGCACCAGAAAACTGGTTTCTTCTCCAAACGTCTTCCCTCCTCGAGTCAAAGACTACCACCAAGCCCTTGTGCTTCCCCAAAAACTCTCCTTTCAGGCATTCTATCTTCTGGGGTCTGGCAACTTCGCACATTTCCTGGGGATTTCACTCTCTAACCCCTCTTTATGAGTCCAGATTTCCTTCCTGTAGCTCTCCTGCCTACTTTGGTTCTGAACTCGGTACTTCGTGCCTCGCTCAGCAACCCCATCTTTGACTTTTTTGCCTCCACCAGTCCAGGACTCAACCTTCAAGCTCCCTAAGGGCATTGATAGGTCCATTGTAAGGGGGATCTACACATTATTAGTGATCTCTTCTGATCCTCTTTCCCAAACAGAAAATCACCAAAAGTGACAAAAAACACAATGTTCAGACGTCGAGATTTCTTTTTTTTTTCTGCGAAAGTGGTCCAGAGCCGCAAGATCCCCCTTATATATATCCTTGAATCTCCTCTTTCTTTATTACCAGGATACTGTAAATGTGTGATGTATTTTTTGAACGGGAAAATGTTGAGTGATGAATAGCGAAAGTTGTACAATTTCGTAAATGAAGTTGTGAAGATTACCTTTGAGAATAAAAAAAGGCTGTCTTTTTCTCGGGATAAAATGTTTTTGAAATGTCAAATTTCCTTAGCGGGAGATTGTGCGACGGACCTCTCAGGTTTCTTTCATGAGAGTGTAATTAGAGTTGTGGCTAGACAGCGGTGAAAAGCTCGAATTAGTCCAGTTTATAAAATAAAAAGTATAGATTTCCTCTGGAGGAATATGAGGTCTTCGTTATTTTTCTGTATCATGGGCATCGTGACACATCCACAACGGGTCTATTTGAATGGATCTTCGGTTCGTGCCACAATTCTACTCTTCATCATTTTGTCATTCATTCGGTATAATTGATTTTACTTTTCTAACCTTCACTTAACGATCTGATGCTGTTGTGTCTTTTTGGCTTTTCGTTTTACTGACTGACTGTTTTTATTTTTTTATTTTTTCCATGTTTGTGCTTTTTAATATTGTATTTTTGTTTTGTGTGTAATTATTTTTTGGTTTCGTTTTTTTTTTGCCGTCGTCGTCGTTTTTAGTGTCCTCTCAAATATAAGGTGCTTTACCAAACGTATTTTCTTTGCAGTGAAGAAATCATTATTGTTCCTGTGCCATTCAGAAAACGTAGCATTCTGCCCTGTTTCCCACGCTCTCGACTTCATTCTGTGGTACGTTCAACGACCAGTAGTGAGCAAAGAAGGTAGGCCTTTTGGAGTGCATCAAGAAAATGCACCACTTTCTCATTGTCGTCGTCGTCGTCATCGTCGTCTTCGTCATCATTATCGTTGTCGTCGCCATTGTTCGAATGCATATCTACATTCGTGTGATTTTTCCTGAAAAAAAATTACAATTATTTAACATTTTTCCAAATTTTTTTTCAATTGTGGCATAAAAATTTCTTCTCATTTAGTTAATGTTTCCAGTAAACCGTCTCCTTGCACGAAACTGACATTTACGAAATATTATACGCTGGTTTTAAAAAGGATGACCGAGTGCATTGAACTCGTCAGCACACGTATAGTTGTTTTGTTTCCTCGTCGACAGGATGTTATAAAATTAATTTCAACTAATGTATTATTATTCTAAGTCGATTTTCACTTTTTCTTTGTCTGTGGCTGTCTTCCTATCTTTCTTTTTCTTATAATTTGAATCTTCAGTGGACTCAGATCTCCATCTGAATGCGGCTACTTTACGTTTATGTGTCTAATTTGATAGGATCTTATCGTCAGCTACTTTATGTCTTTTTTGGATCGGTTATGTGTCTTCTGTAATCGAATTTGGGGTGCATTTGTGCGATGGTCGATTATTTTGTTCCGTGCTATACAGGACTATCGTATTCATTTGTGTTCGTAGTCATTGAGTCAATTTAGCTTTAAAATATTGCTGTTGAAGGAGAATAGGTAAAGCCTACGGTTGGACAATGTTTTTCTCTTCTCATATGAATGGATGTACCTAACAGCAAGGAGATGGTTGAGTGCGTTTAATAAATGATTTCCTTTTTTCGTTAGAATCGGATGAAACTCTGCCGACAGATAACCAAAAGGATTTATTAGCATTTGAAAAATGTCTTTGTTGTGAGAAAAATAACAACTTAATTTGAAAAAATTTTAGTTGTAAGGTTCTCTAGTCCTCTTCCAGTTTAAACGCACAATTTAGAGCCGCTAAATATTGCACATGATCCGTGCTTTTATATCGTTGAGACCAACTTTCATATTTCACAAACACAATTACAAACAGCATGTAACTACTATTCTATAACCACCGTCTCTAAAGAACGATGACGAGGTTATTAAATGGAATTACAAATTGGGATTTTCGTGTTACGAAGGCAGGTGAATTGGGCTGAAATTACTTGTGTATGTCCCGAGTGACAGTAGATATGAGATGTGGTGTTTAACTGTAGGGTAGACGAAACAGGTATGACTTGGATCTCCCTCATTTAGAGGATTTTTATGATGTGGGCTATAAGGTGAGTGGTTTTATTCAAAATGGGGGAGGTATAGTAGTGACTAGAATGAAGAATATTAGTGTTGGGAATGACGAAGGCCGGTTTGAATTATCAGCCGCGGAGATGAAGGAAGAGAATCCTGGATGGTGCTCGAATGACAGTTAATAAAGCTGTGTCCCACACGTTGAATCATTATAGAAAAATTTATTGACACTCTAAAGATAAGTGACGTCTGATATGAGAAGTGGAGCCATTGAAGCTCCTGCTCTAACGCATCATGAAACCATGGATGTTGAAGGTTTACAGGATAAATTGCCAGGAAACGTTTGAAGTGAGGTGTTATCAACAAATTGTGGAGATGCCATTGGTTACACAAGAAGAAGAATACCTGCTATGGTTCTGTAGAGTGACGATCATTAATTACAGAAACTTGTCTGGAGAAGAAAGCTAATTTACTGTATTTTGGCTTCTAATTTTATGAAAATAAATTGTCCTTAATAATAAAGCTTAAATTATGAAATTCTATCGATACTCAAAGCCACTTTTTGCAACTGGAGTATGTTTAGTCAATGGAACAAAATAAAAAAATTCAAAGGTTAAGAGTAGTAATACACTGAAGTATTCAATGATATTTGGTTTATAATAAAGTAGCTGTCACCCGCAGCTTCGCTCGCGCCCGCTGTTAGTCATTTTTTTCATTCTCTTTTATTCGTTTTCGTTTGTTTTTGTACCGTAAATGGAATTTTGGTGGACAAATTTGCCTGCAGAAGAGCTATAGACTTCGACGATGGCTTTAAACATGCCTCGAAATAACACAAATAGGCACTGATAAGTTCATCTTGATCTGCTAAGCGGGCCTGAAGTTATGGGCAAACAAATATACTTAGGTACATAATTGAGTTTTATTAATATAGATGAATTCTGAAAATTTGTGTCTTTTAAAGCACTCTGGTATTTACTAAATTTTTCGTCCGCCTCCCGGCCTCTTCACTCATTGGAAACCGCTAAATTTAAAATTTCCTTAATGTCAAACAAAAACCATTAATGAATTAAAGCCTTCTGATAATAGCTGTTTAGCATGAAATTGAATTGAATCAAAAAGTTAGGTGCAACGCGCAGCATATTGGTCAGAATTGAAGGGAATAATATTTGAAAAAATTCGAAAAATTGAGAATGAATTTCATTTCAAATTGTATGCACGTAAAGTTGCGTCTGAAATTTTGGTATTTTGTATCAGGGTATTGTCTGAATAAAAGCTTTTGATATTTCAATAATTTAGTCTAACGTCTCATTTTTCGCAAATTTTATGCGATTGTATCATTTTGTAAGTAGTGTGACGTGAACTGATTATACTTACGTAGAACTCTTTCCCCTTTCAGCCCTCGACCAAATACGACGATGAAGTTTATCCGAAAATAATGTCTAATCGATGAAATTCGTGGCAGCATTACTCCATCAAGAAGCGTATCTTATTTACTTGGGGCCTGTTGAACTCCCTGCGCAGAAATTAACGAAAATTCATTTTGAACACCCTTCTTTCTCCATGAATACACGATCGCAAGTCCAAAATTCAATTCTAAAACTACCTAATTCGATCGTCATTTACCGCGAAAGGGTATTTTGCGTTGCTGCAATTACGCCCAGGATGCTCGATGTTGTAGAGTACTAATAAAAAAATTGAATTTAAACGATTTGCCATTAATTTTAAATACCTACGCGTCATTTTAGGATCACGTAATTTGTTTATGAATGAGAGAAACAGACAGAGAGAAAGAGAGAGAGAAAGAGAGTGAAAGAGAGTGAATGAAAGAGAGTGAGTGAAAGAGAGAGAGGGAAATTTGCATAGCATGAGCTTTCAGAAAAAGAATTTACAAAATTTCTGCCCCCTGTCACGCATTGTTTATCGAATGATGCAATAGTGTGCCTACCAACGCCGTGATTTAATATTTATATTCATTTTATTGACCACGAGACCCCATTCTGCATGTGTTCGTAATGGATGAAATAATTGTTTAAAACAACAACAACAAAAATGTATTTTTTGTGTTTTATTTTTGCAGAAATTCCGTTAGACTGGCAATTAGAAAGATCATGTACGCTCCTAGTAAACCAGGCGAACAACCTTCTGTCGAAGTTAGCAAAGAATTTATGATGAGTCCTAATAAATTACACTTGGAAGCGTCCTTAGATAAAGAGGTTGGTGATATAATTCGTGATTTTGATTTTTTTTGAACATACGAATTTGGCACATAACAATGGTGTAGGCTATTGGGTGTATTTATTGTATGAAATTTTTTTTGCCGATGTTTTATACGTATGTGACTTTAATATGAACAGAAGTTTGTTTTCGAAATTAGAGAAACATCGGAATGAAATTGTAAAGTTTTGAAAATTAAACTGTTCGGTAAATATTCGAATCAGTTTTCCAGGGTGGGACAGTATATGATTGATCGTGGACATGAAAATACTCCCGAAGCAGTTTTCAAAGGAGATGACGTTAGACTCGATAAGATGAAGGTTCAATCTTTTAAAGCCCGGATTCACTGTCAATTTTTTGATGAAGAAGTAAAAAAATTGAGATTGATTCGTAACAGAGGGCATCTGTACTGGTATAAAATACTTCAAAGATAGAACAAAGAGATCAGAGGAATAATTTTTAGACGTTGGAACTTTTTTAGTTTTTGACTTGGCCGCGTTCTGGTATTTAGAGTTCGTCATTTACTCAGGAATGAAGATGATTTGATGCAAATAGTGATTTTTAAAATCTTATGTTTTAGGTAGGTACCTACTTACTTAGTTTAGATTAATGTATGCTACTTGGGAGTTCGGATCAAATTTTCGTAAGTAATTTTGATATTATGAGGAATAATTCGGTGTTATAAAATGGTAGGGGATACATTCAGGGAGAAATATATTTTAGAAGAAATCCTTGTTCAAGATTTCCCTTTTCCGTTTTATTTCATTTAATTGGAATATTATGTGCTTTAAAATCCTCATCTTGATGGGGATAATATTGGTCCGGTTTTAGGTTAATTCGATGCAAGTAAGGCAAGGCCAGTTTTAAGGGAGCGCTTTGGGGTGTAATGCCCCAGGACCAAAAAAAAAGATCAATTTAAAACACAATTCTTAGATTTTTCAAATTTTATGTTTATGAAATACGTTAAAAATTGTTAACCTCTTCCACAAAAATTTATGAATATTATAAAATTTGATTCAGTCCTTCCCTATGAAGAAATCTTGGAAACGGGCCAGAAGTTAGGAGTGTTTTGTTCCATTCTCAAACGATTGCCATAATAACAGTACTGTCTTTGTTTGATTTTAGGAAGTTATGAAATTAGGGTATGTTCGGTAGTATTGATTGAATTTTTGGATATTGGGAACTGGGATTAATTAAAGATTGAGTATATACCACTCAATCATCATAATTATACGCTTTTATGTTACTTAGTCTAGTGAGATAGAATTTAGACTTAATGGCTGCTAACTAGTTAGAGTACTCACTCGAGAACAAAAGTGTAGTCATTCAATCCGCCACTTGTTTAGCGTTTGCAATTGTCATACTGTGATTGTGTGTCTGTGTGAGTTCACAAGATTTCACACAACATTTTACAATGAATGAGTTGGTATTTTAAGAATTAATTTTTGGTGAACTTATTTTTAATTAACGTACTTGAAACTGAAACCTGCCTTCCCGAAAAATATTTGAAAAAATTAACTAGTGGTGATAAACTTGTGTCACATTCTAACTCCTACATCATATGACAGTTGAATTTGTGTTTCTTGATGAATTCCTTTCCTCAGTATGGTAGCTTTGCTGTCGGATTAATCATGAGAGTGATTATTGAAATAGAAACATCAGCCATATCAGGAAAAAATGTGATCAGATTTTGGTTTTGTTTAATTTTGTCCAAATTGAAGAGGGAGGTTGCTACAGAGGCCTAACTAGACTTCCAAATCGGTAAATTTTAATGATTCATCATCGGGTTGTTCAACTTCCACAGTGCAATTAATTTTGGAGGACATCGATGGCTCATTGAATTGGAATTGATCAATCATCTAAAATGTTGGACAGTTTGTGATGAAAAAAGGCGTGAGTTCTGCTGCCATACTCGTGAAGTATTGATGTTTAAACATGAAAATATCTGAATACGATTCTTGTTGTGTAGGTGTGTGGTTGTGTGCGCGCGCGTTGCAATTGCTTACAGCTACACACCTACACATCAACTAACACACATAAAGTTACAATATTGTGAGATGTACAAGTTACGTAAATCTGACAATTGTAATTCTCGTTTATTGCCCTTCCTGTGAACCAAACACTTAGATTTTTACCCACTGCTTTATCCAAACTCTAAACAAAGTCTCATCTAAATTGTTGAAATTGATAAGGCATTGACATCATTTGTCACACGGGTTATGATTTTGTTTATATCGAAGTTGGTCAACCTATAGTCACTTTATAGACTTTGAATCATGGTCACTCCTCCATTATTCTTGCATAGTGGTATATATAGCCGGGAATATTTTCATTTGAATCTCTTGCATTTAGACATCAATGTCAACGCCTTGTTCCTTCTCGAGCCTAGCATCGAATGTAGGAGTGAACAACCAGCTAAACTTTTGTTGATGAATATGAGATTCCTCCACAAATTGAGTAACTGGCGAATAGGCTGTAATTTGTTTTTTATCTAAACAAAACTGGAACTTGAAAAACATTTCATGTAGGTAAAAAAAAAATGTTTAAATTACTCTTCATGATTGCGCTGTTGAGGCAGATTTTTTTAGAAATTTCATAAATATTAATTTTATTTCTTTCTTTGTCTTATTCATTATTAGACTGATTTCTTATCCAGTGTTTCTGTTATTTTAATTCTACTTCAAACACTCTCAAGTTCTAACTGGTGCACTTGATAATTTTACAGTACACCAAAAGTTCAAAGTTAAATTGCGTTGTTTTATTTTATGAAAATAACTCCTCTCAGTCGTAATCCATGGAGTCGTTACAAAACGTGGTCTCACGTTTGACCCGTCCCCAGATGGAATCACAGGGTATGGCGGTGGAGCATTTTCATCTCTTAATGAGGAGCTCCTCTCCACGTTTCAGACGTAAAATCATTAGTTTCTATTCAATTTGATTCGAGTCCTACTTTTAACCTTATTTTACTCTGGGGTATGTAGACTATGAAGTCATTGGTGTAAGTTCGTTCTTTTAGAAGGCTATAAAGTTTCACTGGTTACCTGCTGCTGACACGAAACGCTTTTTTTCTGACAATAGAAGTGACAGATACAGAGATGGTCTTCAAAAGAAATTTATATAGTATACGGGCTTTAATTTTTCCAATCATTGAAAAATTTAAGATTGCTTACTTAAGCTTGTTATATTTTCTTTTCGTGTGTCTTAATTTTTTCTTTTTTTTTTTGTTTTCATTTCGTCTATTTTCAGCTATACTACCACGGTGAAAGCATAAACGTCAACGTACATATAGCAAATAATTCGAATAGGACGGTTAAAAAAGTTAAAGTTGCAGGTAAGTGTTGTTAATGGTTTTATGTGGTGGAACAGATGTTATTTTTACTATATGGATGTACCGAACGCACAGAATGTCGTGTTCTCATGCGTGCAAATGCGTGGGTCGTGGGAATATATTTTCGTGAGAATAATAACGTCGACAATGTAAAGACGTAGCTTATGAGTGTATATCCTTTAGAAATTTCCGTATTTTCTTAGTTTTGGGTGTATTATATGCTACAATCCGCTGGTGTATGAAGAACGATTTTTACGTATAAGAACCCCTGGGATGCGTAGCCTGCTAAAACTGGAGCGAAGAGTGATTTTCATTCTCGAAAATTAGAGCCATACTAAAATTACGAAGCCTGTTAGGTACCGTCTGTTTACCTTCTCCTGATGATCTACAGTTTGTTAACGAATTTAAGAATTTTTTATTAGAACTTGAGCCGAATTTAATCTCTGAACTATAGTTACTATATACCTACTATCTATATAAACGTGTGTATAAGTACGAGTATATATACGTTGCTGCCATATCGTAATCGACTTTTTTCTATGATAGGTACCAGCGATGTTTAGGTATTATAGGCTTACCTCTGAGTCTAATCGTAACTGTTGATTTTGATTATGAACCGACCTAGCAGACTTTTTTCAGAGTTGTGTCGCTTCTTGAGAATCAATTAGTTCGTGTTCAGGTTCTTTTGTAACTTATAATTTAATGGATAGTGGAATAACTGTGAATTTGATGAGATAGATATTGATTTATTTCAAAATGAAGAATATGAAAAAGAAGTACCTTCTGAAGTGTTATGAGTAAGTTCAGAATTTTAGAATAAAAAATAAAATAGAAAAATTGCCTTTCACATGCAGAAGATCTGATTCAGTTCATTTACTGAGTCGAATGAGACGACTCAGCGAATTGATTTTCGTTAAATCTACTTTCTGAGCTTATTCCTCCTGTCGTTCCTTTTTTTACTTTTGATACTCCCAGTCACAAATGGGTAAATGTGGTATCGTGAGAAAACAAAGGATTTTTCTGCATTCACTTGTAATGGGGAAGAACTTTTGAAAATTTGAATCTGTAGCTCTTGTATTACTTCGCAGTATAGAATGATACAGTCGAATAAAATTTGGTTCAAATGTTGAAAAAGTTGGGAAGAAGATTAGTCTTTATGAAGGTCTACTTTTTTGTGAATTTTGAGCAGGCATCAATTGTTAATTTCCTTTTAAAAAATTTTGTTTAAAAATTTTAGGTATACTTTTTTTTCCCTTATGATTCGATGAACCGATCGATTTCATTTTTGAATAGTGCTCCATCATACGATCGAAGTTCTTCAGTAAAAAAGTTCCTGTCATTTGTTTTCTCGACTATGATGAACTTTTGGCACAACCACTGAATTAAATAAAAAAAAAAAATAAAAAAAATCCAGTAAGTTGACGTGAAATTGAAATTATGTAAATTTAAGCGTGGTCGTTGGAGGAGCGACGAAGAGAAAAATGTTTTTGGAATCATTCAAATTTCTGCCTCGGTCGATACTCGTTGAAAACTTTTGAGAAACTAATATTTAAATGCTGAAAATTTTCTATGTAGGTAGTAGATTTTTCAAAGACATATTTGGTAAATTTTTAACGGTATATACCAATGTAAATGTTTGATAACTAAAATGTGGAAGGACTTTCAAATTACTATCATATTTTAGCAGAGTAAACTTTTAATTTTCGCATTTCTAGTCGAAAGTCCATACCTATTTAATTTATTTATAAAATTGTTGAAAATGGCGAACGTTGTTTAATGAGTATGGGTACACATCGGGGCGATATTTTTGTTTGAGAAAAGGGTGGATTTCTAATAAATTTAATTTTTTTTATTTATTTATATTTAATACTTGGAACATTACTTACCTTATCAGCTCAGTACCTCCTAGTCATTTTCATAACAACAAAATCGGTATTTCCTCTCAAATTTAAGCTCAGTGCCTAAGAAAGTGAGAAGTTTTTCCTATTGATTCCTCTTTTCCGTTAGTATTAACCGTCAATGTTTAACCTCACTGGTGATTTTGTTGACCGAAATTCTGTGAAAAAGTTCGTGGAAGATTTTCTTTAACCTTGTGGCGGCGCCTAATAAGTAAACACGGCCATGTTCAGTGTCCGTTATGTCGCATTCACGTCAGACCTGACTTTGTGTATGTGTACCATAAAAAGAAGTCATAAATTAAAAGTGCGTTAAAAATTACGTTGACGACTTGAGGACGGGCATTTGTAAACGTAGAAAAATAATGTCGGAGATTTCAGCGAGACACCTAATTCCTTCATTAAATTAGAAATTCTAAGCAGCTTCCGTACGTACGCATCAACCGCTTCAAAAGTTCCAGCAATTTTTTCTACCTTCCTCCTCGCAGATATGACGTGACCCCCGAATCACGCGTGCTTCGAATACACCGGCAGAGGAGCTGGTAATCCTCTTCGTGTCGTGAAATTTCGAAATTTTTTCGCCTATGAAGGTCTCATTATTAAATTTCTGTAGCTCTTATTTGAACTCGAGACATTTTTTCCCTTCATTTTTTTTTTCGATCATTTATTTTCCCATTATTTATAGAGTAATAGAGTAATATAATTTCATATTGTATTTACGAATTTCTCATTTATTTATTTTGCTACTTTCGGTTATTTTCAGTGAGACAGTTTGCTGATATTTGCATTTTTTCCATGGCGCAGTATAAATGTACCGTTGCGGAAATCGAAAGCGAGTAAGTTCATTTTTGCTCAATTAGTTATGCTGCTAAATGGGTAAAAAGAATTAATTGGATTTGCCTGATCAAACCTTATCTCTACTTTTAATTACTTTTCCCCTTAGCTCCAATTCCCTCCCTCCAAAATGTCGAATATAGGTTCTTTTTTGCATTTATTACTGGTAACTTCTTCAATTATTTTTCAATATTATTTTACTGATTGGTATAATAATACTTGCTTTCCACTCCAACCCACTCTGATCTTTCCTCAAATATTTTTCCTTTGCCTTCTTTCTCCTCCATATTTACTACTGAATGTTTTGCCGTCCTTCTTTTCTTCATTGAATTTTGATTTCATCATTTTTTGTACCTTCGTCTTTTGTTCTGGTTCTTTTAGTGCTTTACGAGCCATCTCTCACCCATCTACCTCTCACTCATCATGCCTACCCCTGATCGCCCGTATTTGTGAAGTAATACATTCTTATAAATTTCTATATCCAAATTATATTTTTTAGTTGCGAAATCACAAAAATATTTGGAGCAAGGAGAGAGCTGATCGTCCGGCTCAAAATGCATCAACTCGTGGTTATTCTGTACCCCAATTTTCAGCTTTTGACATTTTTCCTAAAATCCAAACCCCACATTTCAAATTATGGAATAAATATCGTATGTTTCTATGTAAATTCAGTTGTTCATACTGTGGCCCAGTCAAACATTGGTCTCCCTACGTTTCCTTGTTAAATTTTTTCGGTACCTACGTGGAGAAACACGCGACTTCGTCGTTTGCGCTTCAACCACACTCTTGTTCCTGTTTATCTCTATAAAATGTCTCTCTCCCCTTCTCCTTTTGGCCCTCTTTATCATAAAAGTTCTGAAAATTTTAATTTAAGTTATCACACATTTCGATGTCCTCATTTCCTAATTCCGCTGTCCTCTTTCTCATTAAGATTAATTACGAGTAATTTTTATTTTCTCACTTTTTCCTTTCTTATCCTTCACACGCAAAATACCATTATCGTTCCTCACACAGCCACTTTTATTTTATCGACACTTTTATCCAACATGACATACGAATTCAATCCCAAATATATTTTCCTGTAATGATTTGTTGTTAAATCGAATAAAAACCGAATTAAATGCAAATATAATGCCCTCGAATTGGCTGCGGATATCGAATAAGAACGTGAAAGCCGTTTTGTTGACTTATAGTCTGTACTATTCTGGGGTCTGTTCGCCAGAATAGTGTTTATATTCAACTGCTGGACTGATGAATGAGAATTAGTGCGTCCACCTAATTTGGTAGCCTTCTTTCAAATGATTGAGCACTTTCAATGGGACCATCAATCTGACATCAACCTACACTATGGAGAAGATAAGAGAATTTATTTTTTAATTTATTTTATTTTTTTTGTTTTGTTTTGTGTTTCAGTGCTGGTTGTCCGGTTGGACCTGGATTCACCCTGTCGAAAGTTTATACCGTAAAGCCGACTCTATCGAATAACAAAGATAAACGAGGCTTAGCTCTCGACGGACAGCTAAAACACGAAGACACCAATTTGGCGTCGTCTACCATGTGAGAGCTTAACGCTTTTTTATTAACTTTTCAAATGATTTAAGTGTTCCAATCCGCTCTTTGTTTGGATTAAGTGAATCACCATTTTCCTTGTTAGTTTGAGCAAAACCCATCTGCGGTATTCTACTCGCGATGTTCACTTCCTATTATCTCTCCTCTCCAGGTGGGAATAACAGCTCGTTATAATCCCTTCTTTTTGTAAGAACTCTTTGAAATCAGTTCAAACTAATATAGGATTCCTAAATTTATGATTTTTCCTAATACTTATTCGACATCTACAAAACTGAAATTTAAAATGGTAGAAAAACTTTTAGAAAACTTTTGCTCCAAATATTAGGTCTTAGGGGCTTCGGAATTGATTTTGGAAATGCAAAATATAAAAGTGTCTGCAGTCCTGGTCTTTAACTGTATGGAATAAAAAATTACGATTGGAAAAAATATTTTGGTGTAGTTTGGAACTTCCGAATATCATTTTATCATTTATTTACTCCGGTAAAGTTGAAGCCAATTATACACGTGGTGAATTTCACTGGTCACGAAAAAAATAAAACAAAAATACAATTTGGAGACCTAGTTCGGTTTGTAATGCGCAGATTGACTGTTTGACATTCTGCATATATCCTAGCACCGTTATAGTAATATAACTTTTATTATTTTGAAGTATGCATCAGTGAGTGCATAACTGTTCTTGTCAAGTGTAACAATTCCTAAACAAGTATTATTTAGTCAGTAACTCTGCCGAAGGTGCTACCGACTCATTAAAATCAGAAATGTATTCAATAATCTAAGGTCGAAAGTGGATGAATGCGTTTTTACGAATGAGGTGTTAAATTAAAGAAGTTGACCTGATGGTATGCTATGATCCATCAGAGTTGCTACGAACCATCATAATCAAAATCTGAATCATAATTTTGTTTTTTTCTAAAATATGTTTTAAGGTTCCCAGTTTTTTGAGTTTTTACCTCTCCAAACTGACGGTACAACGCTTATGTAAAACTAAAAAGGAATTTAAAAAAAAAAAAAAAAAAAATTATATTTTTTATAGTTGAGATTTTGAAGTGAAACTTCGTAGGAACCATTTACGGGGGGAGGGTAAGTAGGTGAGACTTAAATTTTAATTTGTAAAACAGGGGATGAGTATGCAGCCCCGAATGGTTTAATGGTTTTTGGAGCATATATTATTTCGAAACCTACAGTTCAACTCACCTGATACCTACTGATAGATGATTATTTCGAGTGATTGAAATCAATATTCTTTTATAGAAAACTAGTTAATGAATGTCAAGGATGCTGCTTTTTTACAGTTTGGTTGCGCTTTTCGAAGTTCTACCCTCTGATTTCTTTATACACTTGGCTAAAGTTACTGGATCATGTCAATTCATTAACTTCATTTTGTCCATTTATGGTACACATATTGTGTGAATTACTTTAAAAAATTCACTTTGATCTGACTTCCCTTTTACTTTTTCCTATGCTGAGCGTAATTTTTCAGCAAATAATATGTTATTATTCGAACGACAGCTTCTTTGAAAATTCAAAGTAAATTGATTCGAAAGTATTCTCGTCCCGCTGCAAATCTCTTCAAGGTTCTGCTTGTGGATAGGTGTGTCTCTAAATCTGAAAAAAGTGTCGAAAATGACTGAAAACTTCTATTCGAGGGTAAGGTTAGCATTTTCGGCACTTATTGAGTTGGGAGGAAATCAATACGAAGTGAAATTTTCTCAACCGCGACAACTTGCTGAAATTTCGTTTAAAATCATTCGAATTTCATACCACTGCCTTCTTCCCCGCATCACCTTTTAACCATCTCCCACAAAACTTCATTCGAATCCTACGTCTCTCTGCACCTCCTCTCCTCACAGGCTGTCGACGAATTACCCCACTTTTTGGTACCCCGATGTCATTACTGTAGACTTTCGTTGGCATTATTCGAATGCCTCCCTGAAATCAGTTGCTTCTGTTGACTTCCACCCTCGTCCCGCTCCACGCCGTCACCCTTATTCTATCCTGGAAAGAACCAAAAGAACGAAATCCATGCCTTGCCATCGTCGTCATCGTCGTCGGTAATTAAATTTCGTTCGAGACGCAATTTATTTCGTAATTCGAATTACGTGTTTTGCGGCAGCGTACCCACAGAAGGGGGTGGCCTTAATTTTCGGTTCGTTGCCCCCTCCGAAGACTTCGTAGATTATTTACGTTGGTGCTTTTGATGGATATAAACGAACGTGTGCTAAAACGTGAATTTGTGTCTAAAATTTTTGAAATGCTTATTTGCTCGAGCGTACGTTCACTGGTGCGTCTTTAATGTGTGCCTATCCACTTTGTGAATGTGTTTGCAATTTCGAAGCTGAAAATGATTACGATCGAATTCGAAGTCGAAGAGTTGGGTAGAAAGTGAAGGCGACATTTTCGCATAAATTAACCTTTGTTAGCGTAGGTGAGGATTTTCTGGAAGAGATTCTCATTGTCTAACTTCAAAACGAACAGTTATAGAGTAATATAGGTACTGAATTTGGTTGGCGTATAAATACTTGTACCATTGCTTCCTTATGTATAATATTTGGTTTTCAAGTTTGTATGCATTCCCCTTGTTTACCTATCTACATTATTTATTTAAAAGAACGAGAAGTTATGTAACAGAAATTTCGATGAGTCGATTAATTGGATGTTTTTTTCGAGTGATATTGGTCTATGTATCTTCAATAATTTGAAAGATGGCAAATAGAAATAAATTAAACAACTAGAATCGAGTAGGTACTTTAGACGACATATTTATTTTTATTTTTTTGTATTACTTTGTGAGAATTATGTTTCACTCTTCAGTGGTCATCACTTAGAAAATAAGATTGATGTTCTGTAAAAACAGTTCTTGCTGGTTGCAACCGAGCACAAAGATGTGTACAGCAACAGTTGTTAATTTCACGTACTTTCAAGGCGGTTCTTCGCCTTATGAAATGAGAAATGCTAAAGATTTGTGTCATGTTTCTGGCCATTTCTTAGTTATTGTCTTATTGAACTCATTAATCTTTTAATTTTTGATAAAATCCTATTATTTGCTGCTTTTTTATTAATGTCAGATAAAGCCCCATATAGAAAAAACCGTCTGATGTACCGGAAGGGCTGTTTCATGTCACTTTTCTTGTCTGTTTGCTGCACAGTATTACCATTCCAGGTGATCATTGGTTTCTGTTGTTCTTGAACAACCGTTATTTTTTCAAAAGTGTGATGCGAAAATTATACCTCCTATTTCTACATTTGTTCTTCCAATAGATGAATGAATAATTTGACTACCTTGAAAGTATCACCAAGAAGGTGAAATCAGTTTTTACTCAGCGAGATTGTATGTTTGATTACTGACTGTAGGGACTTATTTTATTGCTTAACATAGGCTTTAGTTTTTTGGACGTCTCGTGTTGTTGGTTGGAAAAACTGCTGAAGAGGTAAATTTTATTTAAAAAAAAAAAAAAAAAAATAAAAAAATAAAAAAATAAAAAAAGCGTTAATTTGAATGAGTAGCTCTTATCGGTGGATATGCCCAAATTTATGACGATAATTTTTTGAATCTTTAAATTATCATTTTCTTCAATTACACCTTTATAATTTTTTAATTTTGAATATGAATAGCCTAAGACATTTTCCGGATAGTCAGGAATATTTTAAGCCTACTTTCATTAAAATCTATAAAGTCAGACACTCGTTAATTCCTGAGATAGACATATCAAACATATAATATCTTCCGTACGCAGTCGATAAAAAATAATATAATTAACTCGTGCGTCGTATTTCAAATAATCCCAAAAAAGCTTATTTCAGGAGCATAAAATGGGTTTCGTAGTTGAAAAATTTAATTTTCTTACGCACAAGTCACTGTGAAGAATCGATTGATTGAGTTTTCCATTCTGTTTTTATGTGAGTGAAGGGGAAGAGAGTAAACCCTCAAAGGTGCTCAGATTTGCAACGATCTTGGCCAAATATTCTAGTTATTCCAAAATAATTTGAAACTACAGATGGAGAGAGTATATTTGAAATGGGAGAACTGTTTTTAGCGTGGAGAAAGGGGCGAGGTTTGATTGGTTAAAATTTAGAATTTTGTATGGTTCTTCGTACTAAACTTTTTCTTTTTTTTTTGAGAAGGAGCAAGTGTCCTGCTGCTTGGAAAATATTTTCGTACGCGACTAATTAACGTCGATTTAAAGTCGACTCTTTGGTACTTCGCTTATGTTCCATAATGTCTTTGTTGTCTAATTTGAACATGTATTTTCAATTTTGCAGAAATCCCGATTCCTTACCAAAAGAGAGCCTCGGCATTATCGTGCAGTACAAAGTGAAAGTGAAATTATGCTTGGGTCCGTTAGGCGGGTAAGTTTTAACTTTTAGCTTTACGTGGTTGTAATAAATGGCGTTTCCTACTCCTGTCATGGATGATAAGACGAAGCTTTTGTGGTTTTACTGTTTTTAAAAAGCTTTCAACTCCGGTTTCCTGATGTGGCAAGTAATTATTGGTGTTCGTCAGTGGAATTTTGAAATACTTAATCGCTGAGCTAGTATACCGAGTGGGCCGAATATAACAGTCTGCTAATTTTTCATGAATTTAGTTTGGTTGCTTAGCATTATATAGTATTGAAAATAAGAGGGCCAAATTCATGTCCTGAGGGTGAAAAGTCACATCTTATAATACGTTTATTGACATTGTTTTGTTTGCCAAGCTTCGTAGCCTACCCTATACAGCTTTAACAATATATATAGGTATTAAAAAAATATATAAAAAAAAGTGCGAGTTCCGCTGGGCTTATGCTCATGAAGGATTGATGTGTAGACATAAAATTATCTGAATAACTTCCAAATTCAGACTATTTCTGTGAAATCTAAGTTAATAGTGTGGTTGTGTGCGTTGCACACATACACAACCACACACCTACACATCAGGTAAGGCCCACAAATGAGAGTTACAATTGTAAGAGTTACACAAATCTGATGATCGTAATTCTCATTTACCCCATATCGTAGACCGAGCGCTAAGATGTTTACACATCAATAAAAGGCTAATGGTCATATTCTACGAGCCAAAAGCAATGTCTTATCAGCTAAAAGTTACACCTTATAATTTTCCTTTTGTTAGTTTTGTTACTGGACTAATACAGCAATAAAAATTAGTGAGTCAAAAGTCACATCCTACCACTTTTTTCCTGACTTTGGTTTAGTTTCTTGGTTAAAATAGGAAAGTCACATTCTGTCACTTTTTCTTTGACATTATTTTAATATAGCAATGAATATTTGAGAGTCAAATATCATGTCCTTGGAGATAAATGTCACTTTTTTTTTCTGATGTTGATTAAGTTGCTTTGCATAATACAGCTATAAAAATAGGTGAATCAAATGTTACAGTCATATCCTAGGGGTTAAAAACTATTTTTTTTTGGTGTTAGATAAAGGACTCATTCGATCGAACTTTCAATTAATTTAAATTATTTTGTATTAGATTTTGGTACAATAATAGTAGCCTACATTGTCTTCGCTATTTTGTTTTATTTTTTTCAGTGATTTAGTTGCCGAACTTCCTTTTACACTGATGCATCCAAAACCAGAGGAGGAACCACCGAGCGTGTCTGGAGCGCCACCATCTAATGGTAATGCAGAAATTGATGATGACCTGGAAATTGTTACTGCTGTCGATAATTTAATACAGCTGTGAGTAAAAATTATACGGTTTTTTTTCTGAATCCTTCGTGCTGTGGGGAATATGATTTTGGTGGCTAAACAGAAATAATTTTGTACTAACTCTGAAAAACAGAAATCTTGGAAATAACAAACGGCCATTTTCCTTTATACGAGTTTTACAGAGCGTGAAGAACTTTTCCAATGCTTCTGAACTTTCTCGGTGGAAATCTGATAAGTTTGTAGTTGATTTAATGTCAAATGAGTAATTGATTTGACTTGGTATTTTGAGCCATTGTTCAGAGAAAACAGCCATAAATATTGTTTTTTTCCTTTTTTTTTTCAAGACCATCACCGGATATGCCTCTGTAAAAATGTCATATACTTGGTGTTTCTTTTTTTTCTTCACTGTATTCTCTCCAGTAAAATCAATCAAATTTTAGCACAGTAAAACGTCGGCCTAGACACTTATTCTTCGAAAGTATGGTGATTATACCACAAAAAGTGACTTCGCACCAGGTGAAAAGAAATTAAGAAAATACTTTTTTTGCAATACATACCTACTCTGAGAGTGTCTTATTTCTATATTATTTTCAGGTCAAAGTAGAACACTCTTAGTTCAGTTCAAAAAAGTTAGGAATAAATTACTATTAATTCACTATTACAGGGATTCTGAAACTGTGTTATGTGAGGGATTGGTGGTACGAAAAGTTGAATGAAATATGGACCTTATAAGAGTGAAATTTTTTTTATAATTACTTTTTTATGTTCAATAGAGGTAAATATGACAATATTTTTAAAGTCGTGCGATTACAGTTTTTGCATGTGGGCATTGCTGAAAACCTCGCAACTTGTTAACAATTGTTTACTCGGCTCTCTCGGTGCATATCTAATATATCTGTTTAGCTGAATGAGCAAAATAATGTGAAAAATAATGAGTAAAGTTGCTCATTGAGCGAAAAAAATAGTTCAGAATGCCTTCTTGGCTGTGGCCTATTACTACAACACAAAATATAAATTGTGGTATTACGGAAAATGTGCAGAATACGCTGTACAAGTGAAAGAATTGCGCAACGTTTTCTACTTGTTTATTTTTACTCCACCTCTTATTTGGCGTAACTACTTTTGTGGTGTTAAAGTAAATCCGATCAAAACTAGGTTCCAAGTTGCATTTTGGTAAAATTAATCATTTGCTGCAAGTATTTATTGAAAATAACGGAAGGAACAATGCAGTACAGAAAAATGTTCATTACTAACGAGTTTCAAAATACAGCACGAGCCGTAGGGAAGTGCTTTGCGTAAAGCTTCTAAATTTTATACTTCATACTTGGAAAATTGAATTTTTCAAATAATTTTTCGAAAAACTAATCATTTAAGAACTTCTGTTTATTTTTTAGTTCTTTTTAGCACTCCTTATAACTTCATTAAATATTACCATTAACGCCCCAGGGTGTTAATGTGAATATTATCAAGCACAAATCCTATACTACGAGTATAATACGAGAAATAATTGTATGTATGTGTTGTATGTTTGTATATGAATGCACTTTGGATAACTAGACCAACAGTGTGATTGGAATTTACAGGATAGGGGTTTTTGGATACGAAAAAACGATCTAGATAGGTCCCGAGGTTGAGAATATTCGTTGAGCAGAAATATGAGAATGTCACTCTGTCCATCAGTAATAAGTGATAACAGTTAACGATGAAAAATGTGGAAAAAATATTTTTTAGGTTTGTAATCTGTTCATCATCAAATTTTGTGATTAAACACAATGGATAAAAAATGTCTCATATTAAATCTTGAATCGTATTTAATTTAAGATCGTCTTCCATTATTGAATTTCATTAATGAATTTTGAATTTAAGTATTCAGTTTAAAATACGGATTTTTAGCTTTTACTGTACAACTACTCGTCGGAGCATAGCTCGGTGAACTAAGTACTAAACACATTAAAGCCCTACTGCGGGTTAATGGTAGCTTTTTTCAACTTTTATGAACCGAGACGGAAATGTTATACTCGCTTTAAATCTTGAAAATGATGAGAAGATGACATACTTTTCAAGTATGTGGGGAAAAAATAGTGTATTATGCTACGAAAGAGTAATTTGAACACTTACCAACGAGTTTACGATAGCGGTATGAGCTGTAGTTAAGTATTGTAATCGAACGAGTTGTTATCATTCACTTTATGATTGAGTTGCATACACTATATATTTCACCACATTCCAAAATATGAGCATTAAAAAAATTATTTTTTAGTTGATTCTAGCGCTCCTTACGACTTTATGAAAAGTTACCATTAACTTTTGATCGTTAGTAGTTTAATACTGGTCGCTGGATCCCCAAATTAACACGAAAATTCGTGCCAACCTTATCATTCTGAAACCCGTAAATGGTGGGTGTTGTTATTTCTACCAGGTTGGGTGAGGCGTTCGTTTTCAAATGATTCAATGAATCATGCAAAGTGGTATAGAAATACAAGTCTCAGTTTTCAGATTTTTTTATCATTAGAGCTAATGGAGAATGGAGAGTGGGAATTTTTCAGATTTCAATTTACATTTACCAAAAAATTAAGTACCCTAATTTATTTTGTAGATTATTGATTTGACTAGATCTCACTAGATTCACAGCAAGGTCTTAGATAGATTTAGATTCACCGGATCAGCGTACTGAAAACAGATGAATAAAGACCTACTGCACATGTGCAGCAAATCAATGCCCATTTACGAGTTTTGTAATCATGGCACGTTTGATTAACGTTGATGAGATAGGGATACTGAGTATCCAGTACCTTAGGGCATTAATATGAACATTATCAGTTATAAATAAACATATCAATGCTCTATGTCATTAGTGGTAGGTATCTCATTTTCAACTAATTTTTTAGAACTGAGTTAGAAATGTTATACTTTTAACCCGGAAAATAGAGGTGGCATATCGAAAACTATGGATGCCTTTTTTTTTTTTTTTTTCGATTGTTAAAATGATAATTTAACCGAATTTGCAAACTGTTGAACTTTTATTTTTTGAAGCGAAACTTTTTTGCTTACGGCATTAAACTAAAAAAACGGTCATGAAACCTATTACCGTGATTGCCAGAGCTTGGCCCCTTCAACTCACAATTGATTCATTGAACGAAAATCAGATAGAAGTTTTACTTCAACCAAGTGTACCTTCAAACATTCATTTTTTTTTTTACCCTTTAACATACTAAATAGCTTTTTATTTTTATTTTTATTTTTTTTTGTGCGCGTTTAAAAATAAGTAATAAAGATAGGACACTATCGAAACTAGTGACAGTACCGATAGTTTCTTCATATGCATATCGAAATCGAAACTTCTGGATATTTGCCATCTCTGTTAGAAAATTAGGATATGCAAATGATATATTTTTCAAGTATTGCGTCTAGTGTAAAAATAGAGTTTCCAGCCTTCAGTTTTGACATTTTTCAGGGCCTATTTTACCATGTCTGTTTCACTGACATTCTCTTGACAAGATATTTGAAACTCTGTTTTTCTATGAAAGCTTGCTTGAACTGGAATTATTTTTGTCTCCAAAAATTTACTTCTTTATGTAAACTGTTCCTTGAAACGGTTTCAATTAATTTAATCCATTCTGCTTCCTGTGGTCCTGTGAACGTATCAATTTTGACAGTGAAAATGCGTCGTTGTCACCTTCTCCTCGATGGGTGTGCAGTTTTTTGCGAAACGAAACTCGTGTCAACGAATGATGGATTTATGTATATACATTTATCCTTCATTCCCGGACGCACGTTGATCGTATCTTCGAGAGTAGGCCTTAATGATTGCAATCTGCTTTTAAAACATGCTATCCCATCTCATTAATACAACGAGACTGGGAAAATTGCGTTTGCGAAAATTTTCGGTGAGGCAAAATAGACCGTACCTCCCCAATATAGATGGTTGTTTTCCTACCTTTTCCCGCAGCATTATTTTCACGATTCCGAGTAGATATAGCTACATTCATTATGAGTATGGCGACATTCATTATCCTCACGTGACGCTATGTTTCTCACGTATTTGTAAATATTTTTGAACGATTATTTCTCATCGTCTCTTTTGCTTCTTGTTTCGCTCCCTTGTACTCACGCTTGTTTTTTTCTGTCATTTGCAGGGATGACGATGTGAAGCCTTCAGGAGAGGACGACGATATTATTTTCGAAGATTTCGCCAGACTTCGACTTAAAGGTGCCGACGGAGATGCTTAATAAGTGCTAAATGGGGAAGTGACGAATGTACGAGTAAAACGAATGCAAAAATATTGAAGATGAAGCAAAAAAAAACCTATTTTGATCTTATGCGCACATACAGCCGTAAATATTTTATGTGTGTGTGTGTCGTGGTAACAATCTTGGATTCGTGTTGTAAGTTTTTTTTGTTTTTTTTTTTTTTTTTTGTTTTCTTTGGCTGCAGGAAGGAAAATATACACTTCAATTTAGTGCTCTAAATACTCAAAAAAAGAAAAACAAATTTTAAAAATTCTTAAATTAATTATTTAAATCTGTACTAAATTGGTGTGGGTATGTGTACCATCGATTGTATCTGAACGTGATCAGGCCTAATTAATGCATTGGAATAAGAGAGAATTAACTAGATATTGATGTTTTCATATTAGAAATCCAAACTTAATAAATTAACGAGGAAAAGTCCAATGTGCAATAAATAAATAAAAATAGTATTCATAATAATAATATAAAAAAATCGTTGTAATAAATTATGAAAATGATGATGACGATAATAATAATAATTAACCGATAAGTGCATAAAATTTGTTAATCAAATATCAAATTAAGAAGTCTCCAATACGGTTTTACTGTTCAGACTCAATGATGTTGTTTCCAGCGGTTATTCTCGTATTTATATTTCACGTATTAATCGGCAGTTGAAGAAACTTTGAGAAGCGAATAGCAAATATTATTGTAAGATGTGGCGTTGCAAATCCATTCTTCTAAGAAACTCGCTCCTGTTGTTCTTGCTCGTTTGAAAAAAATCTTCCTTGAATCCGCTCCTTGTTTTTTTTGTTCCAGGAAAAGTAAGAATGCTGAATGAAAATGTGAAGAAGTGGGTATGGCGTATGTGTTAAATAAGTCATCTCTCGTCGAATGTTGATAAGCTGTGTAGACGTGTTGGTCCTTTCTATATTTTGGTGTTGGCCTAAATCTGATCAGTCATTTTCATTCAGTTGTTTCAACGGGTTATTATTGTTACTCTGCATTTGTGATTGGTCAAACTATACAGCGAGACTATCGCTATTCGTTTTTGTTCTTTCAGTCGGACAGAAAAAAACCAACTAACACAAACTCGTGTCTCGCTCCTTGTTCCGAGTGTCCATTGTTTAAAGAGCAGAAACAGAGTAAAGAGTAGAATTTTCAAGCAATCTGTGAGCAACATAACGTGTACAGCATAAACGTAAAATTAGGAAAAACCATCAACACAAATATGAGATTTGAATAAATTAAATGTCTAATGGTTGGAATTTTATCATTCAAAATCATTCATCGTAAACCCAACGATCAACCAGTTATCAACATCCTCCCTCAGCCTCATTTCTCATCAGTTAATTCATACATCGATACGTAAAAAACCTTGTGCTTTTACGTAAGCTTGACATAATTTTTACGAATTACTGTGACTCTGTGATTGACATTCCACTACGCCAGTGCAAAGAAGCGTATGCATTATGAATTAAGAAGTATCTATCAACAGAGTATAAGTAATTTTGCTTACCGTATTGTCGATAATGGTATTTTTCATTTTAAATTTTTTTAAAGCAACAATCGGTGGCACGCTTTGCCATGGCTACCGTTGCTAATCCGGTGTTGCTGTATACCCAGCTATAGAATTGGTAGTGCCAACTCCATAGTCGAAGTAATTTTTTGTCGTTTTTTCAATTAAAAAAAAAAAAAAATTATGGCTTTGGTGAATGTTGTCCAGGAGATATCGCATCATAATGGCTTCAAAATCAACATACTGTTTGATGAGAGTTTATTGTTGCATAAAACTCCGTTTAACCTCAATTATTGATTAGTTGATGGCTCTATAGTCAACCAGACGGCTGAAAATAAAAATAAAAATTTATTATTTTCACCTCTCTAAGCTGTGTTGAGAATTTTAAGGCAACTTTTGCTCGAAGCCATGAGTTAAATTCCTGAACTAAATGTTTCTGGTTTGCTTTTATGGTTTTTACCTTCATTTTTTGAACTTTTCCTAAATTGAAAGCTTTGTCAGTTTCAAGTCAAACACCCAAAAGCTCTACCTTTCTACATCGTTGGTTATTCCTTTACCTTGATCATAAACTGAAACTTTATCCACTCAATTGTCGTTGACATGGTCATAGTCTGTTTAATACTTTGGCAAACAATTTTCCAGAATAGATCAGTCTGAAAATTTGATTTTCCAAAGAAAAAAAGATAATTTCAAAAAATGTACACAAAACGTGATTTCTTTACGGTGATACCACAATAAACTTTTAGCTGCTCGAGTTAAACGCACGATTAAGAAGGCACGTAATTAGTTTCATTTTGTACTGTCATAATCCATTTTTAAAACTGGGCTGACATTTCACAGGTGATTAAATATTGGTTCTTCGGTGTAATTTTCCAGTTTTTGTCGAATATTGCATTTTATTTTTATATTCTGACACATATTAGCCCTGTCATCTACGTCTGCACTTCGATCCTGACTTTTACCAGTAAAATATCTACGAAAACACCTAAAAGAACCCAAGGTTTTGAAAATAGACTATAAATGTCGAAATGGCTTTTGTTTCCCACTATTCGTGATTTTCTATCATTAGTTTTTTATTTTTGTCAACATTTCGCTGGATGCATTCTTTTTGTTATTTTTCTAGCTCTCTCATCCTGACTGTACATTAATTAGACCCACCTATCGATGCCGTTCCTTAAATTTTGTGATCAATAATTTTATTCGTTTGCAACTACCATTTTGCATTTTAGTTTTTTTTGTACAAAGTACCTACCTACGTCCGATACTGATGAAGGTTCTGTTTACCAAATTTTGTTTTTCTTCATCAACAGACGTAATTTTTTTCCTTTTCTGTTTCCCAGTTGTTTTACTTTTATTTTACAATATTTGTTACTCCCAATAAGTATTTTTGAACAATTATAAGAGTAATTGAAACAGATAGATAAAGTAATTCCCTGCAGATCAATTAGTATTTTTTTTTCTCTGAATGTAGTGTTTTGGAATTTTTTTTTTTTAATATTTAAAATTCCTAAGAATTTTTTACTTGGCTATCAGTTCACTCTTGCTTGGTCTGTGTAGGTTTCGCAGATAAATACTGAAAATTCCATATAACTATTAATTATGTATACTTAACATAAACAGGAACAAATAGAAGATTCGTTGTATTCTTTAGGTTTTCAGTAAGTTATACTCTCGAAAGTCTTTAAGTTTATAGGAGACGTTCTTCTCCGAGCTGTGATCTTATAACATTTTATTTTCCTAAAATTGTACGGTTAATTGAGACGAATAGGGTGCGTACGTGTGTGTGTGTGTATGTGTATATTTTTATACTGTGTATTATACGTTGAAAAAAAAAAGGATTTTATTTATTTTTTTATGTAATTTTATCTTGCTATATTTCTTGTTTCGTTAACTACCTATGTTCCCATATCGTGTTTTCTTTCTACGTACATTTTCAACGCTGGAAGCATATTCAGTTTTTTTTCTAATCATTGTAAATGTCGCGCACAAGATTATTCAACCAGCCTCAAAGGTTTTTTAAGTATCTTTATTCGATATTTTTATGTTATAATTTTTACAAATTTTTATTCTTGTTTTTTTATTCGTTCTTTTCTCCACTCCTTTCTTTTCCTTTACTGTGTATCTTATTTTCAGCATTTCAAATTTACTAGTCGTGAATACTGTCTTTATGATACTATGTATCTTGTTCCCGTTATAAGTATGAATTTTTTATTCGCCTTTTTTTTTTTTATTTCATATGACCTAGGTATGTCATTATTATTCAGATTTCTCTTTTTAATCTTGCGATTAAAATTGTGATCTGACGAAAAAAATTCGTATGTTAAAGAATTTTTTTTCTGTCAGAATAACGTATCGTACCCAGTAATATTATTTTTAAAAGATTAGCGCAAAAACAAAATTGTGTGCCCAAACATGATATAATAATTGTATTCTTTAAGAAAGTCCTCCTTTTGTTTATTTCTATGTATCCCTTTTCATTTTCATGTATTTTCTCCACTCTTTTGTAAGTGTGTATTTATTTTTGTTTTTTGTTTTTTTTTTTTTTTTTTTTTTTTTTTTTTTTTTTGTGTTACATTATTATAATATTTATTGTCGCGTTTTACTTTAAAAAAATGTTATAAATTTTATGTTTATATAATTATGAATAAATAATTTCTTTGTCGAAGCGATTTTGTATTGTGTAGGCTAATGAAACGGAAAGTGAAACTGATTGACTGTTTGAATAAAAAATTTCGAAAATTGTCTGCTGGTACTAGTATTCTGAAAGGGTGAAGAAGAACTGGCAGATTCAGTTTTTTCTGCGAGGGTTAGCAATGCTCGAATACTCTGGGGCAATGGCACAAATTTTATTGCTTTCGAATAAGAAATATGTTGGTTAAATGACCCGAATAAGTTATTCGTGGGTTCTGAATTTAAGATCAATTTTGGTTCATGTTTTATCACACTGGAGCTTGGTACCTTCGTGTGTACAAGCAAATACTCAAATGAGCAGAAACAGCAATTGTGAACGACCAAAAAATTGTGCTCGTCTGACCTAAATTTCAAGAGTACAGAAAATAATGAATTCTATTCTATCTGTGTACTGTATTCATTTCTTTCTTCTTTCTTTGCTCCCATGTAATGGCTTAAGGTACGGTAACTTACAGGTTTTTCCGTTGGATCGTTATCCTTCAGTGATCGAGTTTTTCAAGTGGGTAATTTCTCTAAATGAGCGGAGATTTTCTCAGTTTTCTTCACGAAGAAAGTCAAACTGATAACTATAGATAGATACTTCTACCATTTCAGCTGATCATCTTAGAGAAGATGGTCTAGTTAACGGGATTCTCCAGTTGAATGGTTCCTGACTTCATCTAGCCTCAAGGATGGAGTGTTGAAATACGTTTTGTCGCCGGTATAAGTGGTAGCAGGCAGCCAGTTCCTTACGAGGAGGCTAACTTTTCACTTTTGGTTGATTTTTCTAGCATCCCGTCAGCAGTTCTTCAATCTAAATATTTTTAATTTTTCGCTCTAGGAAACTCGTAAGTCATTCTTAGTTTTGATCATGCTGAATGCCGTGAAAAATTATTGAAGTGGGTAAGGGTAATTATAGTTTCTCTTGCTGATGCTTATTTTTGCCTTTCGACATCAATTCGTTATGATTGTTTCTTTAATTATGGTACTTATAATATACTGGATAGGTAGGTTCAGGGAAGAAAAGAGGAAATTTTGGCCTAGGGAGAATATATGAGCCCTCCAAAAAATTTAAAATATTGGTCCATTTTTCTCTTTTTATTTTTTTGGAAAATGCCGAGACCTTAAATAATCCTGGCTCCAGGGAAATCACCCTTTTCCCTTCCCTACCGTCAGGGCTGGGTACGGTAGTAGTCTACATTCACCGTGGGTCAAGTTATTAATTTTTTGAGCTTGAATCAAGGATGACTCTTAAAAATGTCACTGTATAAGCTAAGGTTGGAGAAAATTTTTCACTATTGAATTAATTTATAATAATTATTCAGGGTATTTCTTAAAATATCTGCCAACGACAGGGTATTTGATAAAATAAGTAACGAAATACCTATATGAAAGTGATATTCTACATTTTGTATATATATGTACATAAAGTTGCATACGATTTCTTTGATAGGAGTAATTTCGAAGCGCTAGTCTCAACTTCAACGGTTGATCAAACTGGTTGAGACCAATAAAAAATGTCAAATGTCAACATGTGGCCAATATCCGAATGTGGATATGGCTCCTTTAATATGGATTACAGCCTACATCTTGACACGACACTTTTCATTCGTTTCATCCGCCAAAGATTGGCGGTCTGCTCTTGACGTTTCAACATTACTCCTACATGAGATGTGCTATGCAACTTCGTGTATACACGTACACAAAACGTGGAATATCTTCTGTTACGTAGGTACCTAATTACTCTTATTTCATCAAGCACTATGCCCTGCCCACCACTTCAGTTTGTCTGATGTTTCGTGAAACATGCTGTATAATGTAAAACGTTGAAAAAAAAAAAGAAACTTGTGAAAGTAGATACGATACGTGTCCATCGTTTAATTTCTCGGTTAGAATGTTGATATATCAGAAGTGTATGGAATTAATATTAGTTTGAATCGCTAAAATTTTCATATTATTTTCATGATTCAAAATTCATTGAGAATTTTCAATACCTTATTGAGTCTTCTTAACTATACAGCTAAATGAATTTAATATGATGAGTAGATGTCAATGGTTGTACTACCTACGAAAGATGAGATAGTTGGTTCTGAACTTAATAAAAACTGATATCGTGTAATTATAATGAAAACTGGTCAAGTGGTTTAGTCATGGGGCTACCGAAAGTACCATAAATTAAGGCGCAATTATAATTCCAAAGGGCTGAAATTTGGTACACGGGTAGCACTGAACATAATGAATGTTGAAATAGATGTTTATGAAAATCAACGTTAAAAAAAAATTGAAAAGAAAAACTGGTAAAACTTTTGATGAAAAATCAGAAATGATCCAGAAAGATGTAAAAAAAAAAATAATAATAAATATATTTATGTCAAAATTGTTGGGAAATGATTTCACACTTCCTCATAATGGTACTTTACTTGTTTACACATACACCGGGTGACCCAAAAGTCACGCAAATCGAACCTTTAAATGTAAAAATTTTGAAAAAAGAGATACAAGGTTGAATCTTGGGACAGTTGCCGAAGTCAGTTACTCAATTATTCATGCAATGTTTCAGCTCTGTATCTGTAATAATCTAACTTTGAGGAATTTTTGATTTTTAATTATAATTTTTCCGCGTTTGAAAAATAAATTTTGAACAATTTTTAGTGGTAAAAGTTCTCAAAAAATTCTGAAACTTAGTGCAATAATAGAGAATGATTACCTGATTAAACGGATAAAGTTTCACTTCAGTACCTTTATCCTTGTTTTTTTAAGAATTTTTTCCATGTTTCAAAACAAATAAAAAAATTTTATTTCATCCTCTCCATTGATCTGCGCTTTGGTGCAGTACTTTACTTTATGGCAAAATTTTGTCATAACAGTTTCCTTAAATTTGTTTAGGTATGCAACTTTTCATATGTCAATGTTTTATTCTCGATAACACCTGCAATCAGTAGTTATACAACTTTTTATTCAGTACGTACAAAAAGTTGCATAATCACATAATTGAGTAACCATTTCCCTGTCATTGTCCAATGTTTCAAAATTAAAAAAATAAATTTTTAAATTTATTTTTTATGCGTACAGATTAATAGGAAAATTCTTTTTAAAAAAAATTGAGTTAAGGAAGTAAAACTTTACCTGTTTAATCTGGTAATCATCCTCCATTATTGTGGCAAGTTTCAGAATTTTAGGAAATCTTCGGATACTTAAAATTTTTAAAATTTTTTTTTGCCACAAATACGAAAATTGCAATTACAAATCAAAAATTACTGAAAAATAGACTACTATAGATACAAAGCTGAAATTTTGCATAAATAATCGAGTAACTCACTCCTACAAGAATGCAAAATTTCAGTCCTCTATCTCATTTTTTCGAATTTTTACATTTTAATGTTTGGTTGCACAACTTTTAGGTCACTCAGTAGTTACATAATCTGTAAACGTAATATATAATATATTTTCGTGCCACCCAATTGGCAGCACTGGTATCCAACTCTGGAAATATTCGACTCTGACCACCTCAACGTTTCCGTTCACTGTCAGTCACTTGTACGCTTCCACGAAATAAAATACAAGTTGACTGAAAAAGTTCATTTTTTTGCATTCGATTTTCGACGGACCTCAACAAAAAGAGATTCAATAAAAAGGGATTTGAAAAAAAAAAGTTTTCAAAAGATTATGAGATAATAATATGTGTAAAGAGATGTAAAAAGAGATGTAAAATACGATGTAAAATATCATGTAAAAAAAAACTAGATTAATTATTTTTGATGGTTATTGAAAACCTGCTTTTTTATAGCGTAGTTCGCTGCGCTAGTGTTTTTTTCTCTTATTTTGGATTATGATGGTTTGAACCGTTGAAAGTATTATTCTTTCGTGCTGCAGGCAACTTATAAGGCTGCCACAGTAAAATTCACGTACCTTTTCTTACCAGAATTTGCAATTTATTTTACAATATTACAATATTTTACATTAGGTAGCTAAAAGCTCTAAATACACTGTATATATTCTTACGTAAGTAGTGGAACATCGATTTGTGGTCGCGCATGAAAATAATATAGTTTTTATACAAAACATTTATTTACCCTAAAATTATCTAAACTATGCAAAAGCAAAATTTTATTGATTCTACTACAATCTCGAAAGGGCAGAAATGCTTCCACGATATAATAATTATTATGGCACTCGAATAATTATCAGGGCTGGCGTGGATGTTTTCAACCTTCGATGGCTATTACGTAGACAACGGCTACGATGCTTTTGCTGGCAGCTGTGGAAATCCGTAAAGTAAAAAGGCAGTGTAACTAATAAATGCTAGCGTAAGCGCAATTAACGCGTACATGAAAATGTTCAGTTCCGGCTGCCTGTAACGATTTTTGAGCAACCATTCTAACACTTCTGATTCTGCTTCGCAGTCACCTGCAATCGTAATTCCAAACAAAAACAATAAAAATTCCATTATAAAAGTGTTTTAACCTGTCACGCACTTTGTTCGTAAATTACATAATTTTGGAAATGGCGAGCGACATTTTTTAGGACGGTAGGTACTTAATGCTACAGTATGAAATTTTTTATATCTTCACACCCTTCCCCATCCCTTGAAAGGATAGATTTTGGTTAGAGTTTCGTGTCAAAACTTATTGTGCCACTCGAGCTCTGCTGTCGCAGTGTTTGGTTAAAAAGTATTTAAGGCGGGTTAATCGAGCTAGAAAATTTTTTTCTAATCGTAATTCTACTCCAAAACTCATGTTACACTACTAGCCTTGTTTTGCACATTTCTTAAATCATCTCGTCTCTGACATTACATCTGTTCGAAAATTTATCGTTTTTATTAGTTGGTCGACTAACAACTGGTATTGATGATTAAATCGAATTTTTTTCAAAAAAAAAACATACCTAATTATACATAAATTTATAATATCGATATTTAACGCTCATCAAGTAACATAAGCTGCATCATATTATGTATTTTTCTACTAAAATATCAAATTAAAAACAATAAAAAAATGAAAATAAAAAAATTAAGTTGCAATTGATGGTCATACCTTTTATAGGTCGAAATTTTTGTGCACATCTGAACTTGGAATGTAGTGGAATCTTTGACTATAATTATAGTACCGGCCAAGTAAAGCTTACTTTTTAATGCCAAGATATGCCAGCGAAAAAGTAGACAATCCTAGAGTTCCTTTTGCGTATTTTCGACGTTTTGCTTGAGTTCATCAATTTAGAATACATCTGATACAGAATCCCTTAAATTCACAAGAATAGCGTACATAAACGCAGAGCAAAGTACGTCAAAAGGGACGCTGTGGTTGCCTATTTAGCGCCGGCATGATTGACCAGAAATGATCGGTCTCTACTGGTCCAGTGCTGCATAGTCAAAGGGTGGAACCTTCGAGGGTATATATATGATGAAGATGACATGGAACAGTTTTAACATGGGGTTGAGTATCCAGACAATAGATGCCGCATGCTGGCGTACGAAGTACCCCAGACTGAACACTCCAACCAATCAGAATCAAAAATTGGTGTAAAAGTGAGGTACTTCGTACGCCACTGTTTATAAACAAATGCACGTGGTGAGATTTTCCTCCAATCAGATATTTAGATGGAAGTACACATGTTTGTAGATGAGCTTTCCATAGGTTGGACACCAAAACTGCCCATGTGTCGTCTCCATCATATATATATCCTTGAAGGGTGGAACACATTCAGTTACAACTTTAAACTTTCATTTCGATGAAGAAATGGAGAAAATAACAATTTTATGAAATTTATACAACTTTTTTTCCTACTCGAATTCACTCCATCGCATGAGGGTTAGAGGGAAAAAAATTCAATATCAAGTGAAAATATATATGTTCTATCAATATTTATAAAGTTCCCAAATTAGCATAATTAATAAACCTTCTTAATTCAAGTCATGCACATTTTAAAATTTGTGTTATTAAAAACAGCGCTATTTTTTAGTATCACACTTGGCATATTTGTTGCATCGAGCTGATAATAGTTACTGTGGGGATTTCCTCTGTCTCACTCTCTATGCGCTCAGCCCATTAAGTTGACAGACTGGTTGTGGACCATTCCCACGATCATAATTCACTGTACTGCACATTAAACAAAATGTACATTTTCTGTGTGAGTGATGCCTGCCTACATTATATGTAGAGCTATTTTAGGGAAGGAGAGTACATATGTACTTAGGTACTTGCTGATAAAGTGTGTCACAGCTAGCTGACCTATGTTCAGTCACCAGTGCTTCAAGCTATCCCTGATGTAGGCTTTTAAATGGGTTGACTCGCCACACCTTGAAATAATTTGGTTGCTGAACACGCATAAAAATAATAGTTGTAGGTAATAAATAACTACAACTAACAGTCACAGTAATAAAAAAAAAATGTCAGCCTCGCATCAACCCCAGTAAGTGTGTATTTTCCAAACGTGTCAAATTTTGTAATGGCTGACATTCAAAAACCAGCTGACCGATTTCGCTCAAATTCAAAACCAAACCAGTCCTTAATAGTCTCCAACTACCATAAAAATTTCTCGGGTTAAAATAGACAAAATAATTTTTCTTCAGATCAAATTATCAATAATTAATAATTTTCCAGGAAATAATAGGTAATTTTTGAAAAAAATAATCAATAATATTGATATTTCATGAAAACCAATGAAAACCTATTATTTCTGGTTATTGTTCTGATTAAGGGTTTCAGCAGTTTATGGGAATTGGTTAGTAGTTATTGGTTAAGTGAAATTATTTTGTTTTGGTTATTTGTTTCCAAATCAAAGTTATCAATTTGTTTATGTTTTTAGTGGTTATTGTTCTGGTTATGGTTGTGGTTACAATCTGCCTTAGCATGCACTAATTACACCAGTTGTCTAATTATGCCACAAGTGGATACCTTGGAAATTACTGAAATAACGGGAGTGAAAAAAATCTTGGGTAATCTACTAGTATATGTGATCTGTGGGTTTTAACGTTATCACGCTGTGTTTGATAGATGATGAGAAAATAATTTCCAAGTGTTTTTGCGAGAAATTTGGTGTGACCAGATAAGATTTCAATTGAAATTTCATTTGCTTAATTACATTTTCAGGCAAGTTCTGTATATGTTTCATCATCTTACAGTGTTTTCGTAGTATTCATGTATTGGAAGTCTTATTTTGGCCATTAAAACTGAAAATAACGAATAAAATATTCTCTAATTGAGTGTTCCTAATTATGCTACAAAAAACATTTAGTGAAAAATGTTTATTTTACATTTTGGAGGTGGCTCCAACAAATTCCTGGAACCAGGATCATTTGAGAAATGCGCCTGTATCAATCAAACATGGTGATATGACAGTTTACAGAGCCAATTTTAATAGATTTCCAGAAGGACTATAATATCTTACCTAAATTCTGACATTGCGACCTAGTTAAATCTACGTTAGAGACCTATTTTGATAGAAGACCAAAAAAAGTGAACTTGTTTCAAGGATTTTTCGCTTAGCTGAGGTCTGATACCCACTCACTCACAGAGTTGGTAAATCTGTGTTCCTGTTTTGTTCTGAAAGAAAAATCCCAGCTCCATTCAATAAAACAAGCTCTACTACTGGTAAAAAATGCTTCAAAAGATTTTTATTCTGGCACAGAAGCATATATTAATGAAGCCAGGGTGAGAAAAATGAATTCAGTGGTTGTTAAAGATTATTTCAACAAGTTAAAAGTTACAATTTTATTGATTCTTACTACCAAATTTAGGTTGGATTTTGACCTTTCTTAAACTTTATTTTTGTCATTTATTTTTCCATATATTGATCAGGAATGCATCGGTTCAATGCCTGATGATGATGATACATTTGTTTTCAACAGGTGTGATTAATTTTTATTCGATAAATTTGGTTTTAGAATAATTTTTTCAATTATTTATCTACTATGGTGTAATTGGAAATTTATAATTATGCCAATTTGATACTTCTGAAAAAAATCATTTTTTGCTTTCAAACTGTTTGACATGTCACTGTTTTTATATGGAAATGTAGCTTGAGATATTTTCTACCAATTACAAGCAAAACATTTTCAGGAGAGTCTAAACTAAAGAAAATATTTGAAATATGGCATTAGGTGGTGTAATTAGGGTACCCTATTTTAATTCTTCTAATGTTAGCTTAGATGAATTTTTGTGTTGAAAAAATGCAAAAAAATGTCTAAATTAATAGATTTTTTTGATAGGATTACACTAACTTACACCAACCTACACTTGTAGGGATATTCCACAAATATTCAAGTAAAACTCGGCGCAAAGTCATGTAACATTCCTACATTTGTGGAATTACTCTCCTGGTGGAGGTTAGTGTAAGTTGGTGTAGTCCTATCAAACGGAGCTAATATTGGCAGTCACTTTTAAGCAACGAATGTCAAAGATAAAGTTGGATTCTCAGTGTTTGACCATACATAGGCCATAATTGGATGTTTGGTAAGTTATTTTGGCCATTTTCAAAGTTCTTTTTCGGTATTATCAGCAAAGAATTTTTCTAACTTTCATTTTCCCCTCTTAGTTTATGTCAGTTGGGACTCGACATCAATGTGGCTGACATCTAGCGGATATTTTCGTAAGCTTTGAAAATGGGATAATGGACACGAATCCATTAAACACAATGATAAATAAATCCTCAATTGATACTTTTTACGGTAGGTTTTGAGTAAAAGATGCTTGGTATTGATTTTATTATCCATCATTTGCTACAAAAAATCGTTCACATTGACGTGTGAAATGATTGGTATCGAAAAATACTATTCTCCAAAATCGCCGAAAAAACCTATAGGAAAAAAAGCGTCCATCATGCAGTTTTCAAGCTTCTTATCAGCAAACGACATTAGCATGCCTCAGGAGGGTCGAGTCCCCAATACCTTACCTGGGTACTCCGAAATACCATTAAGATTTTTATACCGATATCATTTCTCTTGACAAAAGGTCATAAAAATATGTCGATCTCGAAGTTCAAATACGCATCTCTCAATAAAATCATATTTTCAATGGTAAAAAACATTTTACAAAATCTTACCTCTGTAAATGCTTGGAAAACGATTTCTAAAGTAGACGATGGCCGGTAGTTTGGTTACGCCCCACTTTCGAGCGTATCTGGGATCGCCCATTTTCACAAATATGATGTCCATTTCGTCGGTTTCTCCATCGATTCGTTCCAGACGATCTAAAACTTTCATACTGGTTGGCGAATTTTTCTCATCTACATTTGTGGAGAAACGAAAAATATTAAAACAAAAATGGTAAAATATACCTATTGCACTCTAATTATTGGTGCATTCGGAAGAAATAGCTGCCCAGACCAAAATGGAATTGGCTTGACGTATTTATTATCCAGTATTGGTTGCAAATGAGGTAAGTATTAAAATTGGCCTCGCAAATAGGTTGGGAGTGGGGATGATGAAAACTATCCGTCTTATGAAAAAGAAAGCGATCGATATCATTTTCCCATTTAGCCCTAATTTTGTTAATGTAAATGTAAGTTGGTTGTAATTATATGTAGGTGTGTACCTAAGTATCACCCAAATTTTGTGTTCTCAGTTTTGAAAAAGCTACTTGAAGAATAGGGCTGAAAATTTCACGAGACGTAGTTTTGATTTAGGAGCAGGTCTGAAAAAAAGTACAAGTGTACAGTAATTGTGGCATCGAGTTTTAGATGAAGTGAGATTTTCAAACGGAAGTTTAGTAAGCATAGTAATTCCGAGAGAACTGGAAAACAAAAAATTCATGAAAAATCCGTTTTTTAGCGATAAAACATTTGTACAGATCGACATTTTTGTTGAAGATATGGATAACTATCGATACCTAGTTTTTGTAATTTTTTCTTCTGAATTATGGATGAAAACTGGCAAACTGGGTTTTCGAGCGAAGTATTGCTGCGCTGGATGTTTTTTTTTTTGGTATTATTTTCTTTCCAAACTCATTAAGAACAACTTTTAAGATTTTATTGAGTTTAGAATTTCTAAAGGCAGGGTTGAAAATTATGGAGGAATGGGGAAAAAAGCAGAATAGTCTGTAGGATAGTTGTATGATAGAAAGTTTGTAAGTAGGAGAGGAGGGGGGTGTTTCATTTTGACGAGGCACTGGGACAATTTTTGCAATTCAACAGACAGAGCTGGGCATGCGATAAAAATGTGACTCACGTATTTCTCGTAGAGATGGTTTCCTTTTCAATGTCGAAGACATAAAGAAGAGAATGTAAGATGGATTTTACGCATATTGGATGGAAATGGTCATTGTCCTAAGCGGAGGCAATTATTAATGCAAATACGATTCGGTGTCTAAGAGAAATGGGAAAACCAAGGATGAGAGGTAACCGAAAGCTACACAAATTGGTAATGGCAGTTGTCGATGTTTGCGATTCGCCCAGTCTAGAATTAGGCTGAGGATTAAGATTGTTTATGAGTGATGAGATACGAGATACCTATATAGTTTGAGATGGGTAATGTGAATGTTATTTTGACGATAAATTAGCTACTTCATTGCGGGGGATACTAAAGCAACTCGGAAGCCAGGGAAATGTAATGGACAGTGATGTGGTGTCAGGGAAGACAAGGTAGATACTGTCTACTCATATAAATTCTATACTTATGGCCGAAGAAAAAAAAAAACGAAAAAGAAACACAACAAGGATTTTCTACGCTATAATACCCTTTTAATATCGACTCCTAAAGGCGCACTCATATCGAAATCTACCTGATCTATAAATAGTAAAATCTTGTAGGTAGGCATTTTTAAAACTGTCTCTGACAAAATCAATTTCGTGGGTAAAAGAATCCGTCGTGCATATGTTTTTTTGTCCCAGTTTGTAAAGGACAGGTTAGAAAATTTATAAATTGTTTCCATATTGTTGAAAACTATGGGTGTACCTGGTGAATTTTTTATTTTCTTCAAGTTTGATAATATTACAAACCTTAAAGCGTCGCTTTGTGGTACTTTGGCTTGTGCTGATAAGGGCTTGTAACCACAATCACCAACAGAATAATAACCACTAAAAACCTAAACAAACTGACAACATTGATTTGGGAACTGATAATCAACAAAAAACAATTTCACATAACCAATAACCAATAACCAATAACCAATTCCCATAAAATACTGAAACCATTCACCAAAACAATGACCAGAAAGAATCGGTTATTATTGGTTTTTCTGAAATATCAATATTATTGATTATTTTTTTCAAAAATTACCAATTATATCCTGGAAAATTATCAATTATCGATAATTTGACTGGTAGAAAATTTTTTTTTGTCTATTTTACCACAAATTTTGTTGCAATCAATAACCGGTAACCCCAACTAAGAACAAGAAAAATTGTTTTAGTTAACCAGAACAATAACCAGTAACCAAATAACTACATTTTTAACCAGTAACCAGTTACCAGTATAGATTTTTATTGCTACCTAGTAACCAATAACCCTAAAAAGGTTTTGGGTACAAGCCCTAGTGCAGATTCTGAATTTCTGGTAACATTGTAGAATTCGTTGTTTTGGAGGTGATAATGAACATTTTTTTGTGTTTGTGTGTGGCTGTGTGGGTAGTGGTGCATACGCATCGAGGGAATAATTGGCGAAATAATATGGGGAGATAATTTTGTAAAATAATTAATGGCTTGTTCATTTATTATAATGATATCTACATCAAATCTTATTAAAAAAATGAGTGTAACGGTACACACAGTTGAAGTGAAACTACTATCTGATTTTTGTTCAGTGAATCAATTGGAGTTGAACGGGCCAAGCCCTCATAATCACGGTACGAGAGGAAGTTTCACTTCAAAAATCGAGAAAGGTATCACACTGTATCGTAGGTAGTAAGTAGGTCGCAGACCTTTTTTTTTTTTAACATATGGAGCTGTATTATCAGAGAGTAATCCTATATATTCAAATATTTTGAGCTGTTTAGCAGTAGAGTATATAGGTACCGTACTTACAAAAATAGACTGCGAGAAATTCGTTTTCATCCAAAAGTTTGGCTAACATTTTGCGGTTTACCTCTTCTATTTCGTTTTTGATTTCAAATACATCTTGCGACGTTAACCATGAGAGGATTTTATCTTCATCAAACAAATCACCTAGATATAAAAAAATGCTCGGTTATTTCTGATGTAAAGGCTGGTGTGGAATCCATTGATATTGGAGGAGTGACGATTATTGTAGGCCAACGAATATTTATTTCTAAAGAAATTTCACATTATTAGGAAATTGAAAATTATGGCAGAGATAAGCTATTGTTATGAATAATTTTAGGTTAATAAAAATTATAATACTCCAATACGAATGAATTAACTAAAAATATTTAGATGACAGGTCTCAAATAATGATTTGGATAACTGAAGTTTTTCGATAGTTTACTGGTGTTCATAGTAAGTTAAGATTGCCTGTTTAATATTTTGGATGGTAAGAATAATATTTTGCCATTAATAACAGAAAAAAATTTGTAAAAGGAGCAAGTTCAAATCCAATATTTAACTCTAACCAAAACAAAGAATAACTTATTGATGCAAGACCAAGACTACCATACAGTCTCCGGCTTGGTCTTGCTTTTGCTTTTGCTCATCACTATACTTAATAAGTTAGCCCTCTTTTTTAATCAGTTTTTATAAGCTTTTATGCTACTCCCTACTGTGATTTTAAAGTATATCAATACTTCAGCCAACCTTCCCTAACGAAATAATGTTTATTTCTCATGAAGCTAAAGCCAAAAAATAAAAATAAAAGCTTATCTATTAAAAACTCGTTTTTAACCTGAACTTATTACTAAAATTGTGACAACGTGTTTTTAAAAGGAAGATCATTATATGTAGACTGCATGGAAAATAGTCATAAATACTTATAGTGCTACTCTAAATATCTCAGCTTACAAAATATATTTTTTTTATAATTTTCTCCAAAAAATCGAATGTAAAATGCCAATAATTAAGGTTTTTTTTTTCTGTCTTATTTCAAAACAGACAGTTCTAAAGTGAATAACTTCATCTTCTTTTTTTTTTTTTTTTTTTTTAAGGAAGAATAGACCATATAGTAAGCCTACATTGAATTCGATACTAACCATCGTAAATTAATGGCACTCGTTTTCTAAAATACACCAACGAAGGAGTATTGATGATGTTGTATTTAGCTGCAGCTTCACAATCTGAAATTTTCACCATATCGATACCTAAGAAAAATATGAAGAAGAAAAACAACTGAAATTAGGCATCATTTTTTGTCACCATCACAAATATCAATAATTTGAGAAGTCTTACCAAAAAGATCAGCTTCGCTATCTATAATTTCTAATTCTTCTAAAATATCGTCGCAATCTTCGCAATCTTTATCATCTTAAATAAATAAAAAAAAAAAAAAAAAAAATTGAGTAATAGAAATATTTAGATTTTTGATCGCAAGGTGAATACTTTTTTCAGCTCTCGATGAAGGGTAAACTTACAAAAGAAAACAGCCAGAAATAATGATTCGTCCAATAATCGTTCCAGCATACGACTGTTCACTTCTTCTATTTCATCTGCTAATTCTCGATTGTCGTCGTCGATTAACCACTCCAGCACAGATTCCTCATTTTGAAGATCACCTGAAAGAATAATGGACTCAAAATGAGTTATATTGCCATTATTTTGCGGGTAGTTTCAGTAATTTTAAGAAAACAAAAAGAAGATGATATCAATCATCTAATTTAAGTTATTACTTTTACCGATGAAAATTTTCAATTTTTACAATTTTCTGTGAAATAGAAGAGGTTCAACGCTCAAAGTTCCCTCTCAGAATGTCCACCTATTATATTATTAAGGTTAGATTTTTTATTGCTCTCCATTTTCAAAATAATGGTAGTAAGTATTCGTTTACTAGATATATTTGAAGCATTTCTCTTAATATTAGTTACCTCATTTTTATAATGAAAAAAAAACAAAAAAAAAAAACTAGATATTTTATAAGAATTTTATGTTATTTTCTAACATTAGATTGTTTTTGATATGTAAACATTTTAGGGCTTGGTCTAGTAGGGACTAAAAGAGAATTAAGATTGTCTGATTCACGTAACTGTACTTCTTAAAATTGTAACTAAGGTTTGTGTGTGTTATATGATGTGTAGGTGTGTGGTAGTGTGCACGTGTAACACGTTGCGCATGCACACAATCACACTATCGTTATGTTTACATATCCATCCTTTATGAGTATACCACGTATAACCCCAGTGGAACACACGTCTTTTTTGTTATAACTTTTCTTTTTACCTGATTTGATTGAAGATAAAGTATATCAACATTTTTGATACGTAAATTGTCAGTTTGGGGAAGAAAATTTTGAGAAAATGAATTTATAGACTCAGTAGGTGCCTAACTTACACAATATTCTATTGGTGTCATACCATGATGAAACCTTTTTTTCAAGGTACGTATATCCGAACATTACCTATAAAATAAAAGTTGTCAAATTGTTCTTTTTAATTATTCTACAAAACTTTTTATTTTTCAGTTTATTCCTATGCCAAATCTATTGGAATTAGAAGATAATTTTCCTTCCAAGGAATCAAAATGAAATATACTTATAGGTACTAAGTAGGCAGGGTATATTCCACAAATTGTAACCACCAGTGGTTGGGATTGAACGTTGGTAAACTCAAATTAGGCCTAATTGGAAAATTCATCAAAAATAAAATAATGCTGTAGGTAAAGGGTATCTTATTTCAAAATATGTTTTGTAAAAAAAAAGTTTAAAAAACATCAAGTTTTATAGAAAAATTCTGTAAAAAATATACATTTTACAGTAACTTATTTTTCTGTTTAGTTGTTTTTATCATCAGGTTATTCAAGATGAAAAAGAACTATTTTTTTTGTTAAGTCAACTTGGGAAATAACAAAAATTACTGTGTAAGAAGAGAAATATTATTTTTTTAACACTTTAACAGTCATGCGTGCTCTTGGGCACGAACCAACTCCTCTTACTCACGCCCTGTGTGTCACACAGCACACGCAATGTTTTGGTTTCTATACCCAATTCATTTTAAGAACAACATGATGTCATATACTGGTTGTAGGTAAAGGGAAAAGGAAAAAACAATAATTTACAACTATGTTGCCGAGAAAGTAATAAATTTTCAATTTCAACGGTGAATTGATTTCACTGAACTGTGTTGGTATGTTTAACTGTCTTAATGACGTCACGTCATTCTTAAAGTGAATAGGGTATAATCAACTGGATGCAGCAAAGAATACATTTTACATTGATTTTAATGGGATTTTTGGAATCTGCTTGCTTTAATACATGAAGGAACATCTTTAGGCCAAAAATTTGGTAACACTTATTCCAGAAATCAGAGATATTATTAAGTAGTTACTTATTTCTGTATTTTATTTGACCATTTTCCAGCTGACTTTCTCTTGTATCAATAAAAACGCATCGCTGTAGATTTGCCAAAATTCCTGAAAATCTTTAAATTTTTCAAATATAACCGACCCAATTCTGGGGACTTTATTTTTTTTTATATATACAAAAAGTGATTAGTTCTGGCAAAAACATACGTAAATTAAGGCATTAGATACCTCTTAATAGCTGACCCTCCCCTAACGGACAAAGGACAGGGTAAAATGGTCCGCAGAGTTGGATTTAAACTTCTGAATAGCAGTCAGTTATAAGCTTATAATTATTGGAAGATTAATTCCACCGAATGTGCTGACTTAATGCAAAAAGTTCAGTACAATACAAAAAAAAAATATTGTTAAATCCCAAAAGTAACTTTTAATGACCCAATTGTTTTTGCAAAAAGTAACTACTATATTTATACTTGACTATTTTACCATTTAATAAAATTACATATATCAAATTTTTTCATTTTTCATTTTTTTTTTTCATTTTAAATTACTCTTTCCACAAACAGACACCTCCCAATAACCGACAAAATGCTTGGTTCTGCTCGTGTCCGTTATTGGAAGGTTTCACTGTAATTGACATTTTGTGTACTCTGATGCACACAAAATTGTACGATTTATACTTTTTAACGCTTCACCGCCATGTGTGGTGTACTTCACACAGTATTTACAACCCCTAAAAAGTGGGGGAAGAAAAAAGAGTGGTGTAACGGCCAAAAGAGGTGGTAATGTACCTAATTAGAACCACTTTCGGTATTACACCATACACGAAATATCACGTACTTTAAAAGCAGTAATACTTCTAAAATAAATTCAAGTTTATCATCCACAAACTATCGTGGACCTTAACATTAGTTAGAGACTCAATAATATTTAAAACACATGAGTGAGTGTACACATTTAATAAAATAATAGTTTGTACATCACAGTACATAAATATACGTTAATAATTATACATATACAATCACAATTCAACAAGCAAGACTATCTGTTCACTAGAGACTTCTACAAGAGAGGTTCCAGGTACTTAGAAGTAGCTGTTGAGGAACTGTGTGTTATTCCACTGAAACGAGGGATTATATACTCGTTCAGGGTATGAGAACGTACGTGTCAGATAGGTAAAGTGAGGTAGGGTGTTGTTATTATAGGGTTGTGCTGACTTGTCGAGTACTCGAGGGACAGGCACAATTAGGTCATGAATATACAGAAAGTATATCTATATTCATAAAATCAAATACGGGTAATTTAGTGGTTGTTTATAAAGAGTTATAGGATGATTATTGTTGATAAATATCTACGTTTTTGGTATTCGAAAATGTGTGAACAAATATGTTCGTCATTTCTGAAAATAGACGAAAATATACGTTACAAGTGGTAGTATTGGTTTGTGTACCACTTAGAAATAATTAAAACTTAAAACATTCATGGTTTGGGGGAAGTTTGAATCTGATTGAGGTTGGTGGTAAAAGTGTTAAAGTTACAGGCACTTATACGTATAGTGCTGGCTTAATTAGCAGAGAGCTCATCTCTATTTTACCTTTCACACGGGACGGAAAAAACTGTTTTTTAGCACAAAAAATTCAATATTTTTGTTTGGTCAGCGTAGGTTTATAAAATCTTTACATGAAAAAATAGTTTTTGCCAATAGAACTTGTTTTATTCTGCTCACAAATAAACAGCTAATAAATTTAGGAAAAAAAAGTAATAAGTAAAATATGAAGATGTGCAAAATTCCACGAATCAATATCGATGTATGGTTTGGACACAAATGCGTTTTGCTTAAATCGTTGTCTTAGACACATTTCCTTTTTCAACTTTGGATAAACCTACCTGGGAGATACTCACATTTTCCTCTTAAATTTTAGAGGTAAGCCTATTTACAACCAGTAATGTAATTGTACGGAGTTAAGCATTTTTATATTTTGGAAAAACAAAAAAAATATACGTATTCATTTTTAGAAGATACGCACTTTCTAAAAAAAAGTGTTACAAAAAATCCACCGAGAGCGTGAATAACCCAATTTTGATCATTTTTGGAGGTACGCACTTTGCTAATAAGGGCGACAATAGGAAACCAGAAATTGTGGAAATTGCTGAAATCTTTTCAATTACGAGAATTTTTCATCAATTATTACTGTGATAAATGATCGTCGAATAACTTACCATCTATAGTTCTGCATTCAGATACAGTGGAGGATGAAGAATCCTCAAAACGAGAATAATGCACTGGAAAAATTTGTAAATGATATCACATTCTTTCCCACAGCATATGGTAGGTGTCAAAACAAGAAAATTTTATTTTCATAGCAAGTAAGAAATGGAAGAGAAGATTATAAGTTCAAACTTATGAATTCTTGTACTTAATTCTGATTTATAGATTCAACTTTTTTTTTTTCTATTTTATTTTCGATATCGAACCATAAATGCGATAGGCTATTGTAGATGTCGATTTGTGCGTCAGAGAACGGTTTTCAATTTGATTCCTTGAAAAAGGACATTATCTTTTTATTTCAAAACGTTTTGAGCCGAATACCAAAAGATGCAATTTTTGTTTGGCTCGGATCTGAAAAATGAAACTTCTGTTGGGTATGCGCGCTATGCATAATGCAGCCAATGGTACGTTGAGCTTGTAGTATATTACTTCGAAACTTTATTGCCCACTTCGTAAACATAGGGTCTTGTTTTTCTTGATTATTTTCTACGCAAACATTTTATGAAAAATATACGAGAGGAAAATCACACAAATTATTTTTTAAGGTGTAAAAAGTGATGCGTGTGCTTACAATTCGATTTATTCTCCAAATTAAATAGGACGGCTTAGATAGGTAGCTTATAATATACCTATGCCTATCCGTTACGAAACAACTCCATCAGAATTCCACCACTGTATATTAACGTGGATGAAGTGGGACAAATAAAACGTCAACCATATTTACTTGAAATGAGATGCGAATTGACCAGAATTTCGCATACCTACATCTCACTTCATTCCGTACCTTCAAATAGCAGAGGATTGCCATTTCTGAAATATACCAGAGCAGGAAACGTTTTAATCGAATAACGTTTAGCCAGCTGTGGATCTCGTATTTTCACAAGATGAATACCGAATACATCACATTCGTCGTCGATGAATTCGAGCCTTTCTAAAATTTGATCGCAAATGTGACAAGTTTCCTTATCTGCAAAGACAAACGAATAGCATTAATGATTTTTACCTTTAAAAAAGCTGGCTCAGAGATGTTAATTACTCCATATAACTACACGATGTCGAACTCGGAATAAGAAAAGAAGTCAGCCGCCGCCATCTTCGAAATGGACATGAGCACCGTGTAAGTACATAATTAGGTATAATTCACGCCTACTTGTATTTTATATCGGGTTAATTGCGTTTATTTTGGTTTTAGGTGTATTATTTATTCAAAATAGACACAATCACTATGATAAACATACGAGCCATTAATTCGTTCATTAAAATTATTTCACAAAATTATTTCCCCGATATTATTTCGCCAAATATTTCCTCGTCTTTGATGCACATGTGCCACTACCCACACAGCCACAAAAAAAAAAAAAGTTTGTTGTTTTGGAGGAAACAACGAATTCTACGGTGTTGTTACCTACAGGTATGCCAGAAAAAATCCAAGGCCAGCACAAGTCAAAGCACAGTGGAGTGGCGCTTCAGTGCTTGTAAAGTAATAATATTACATTTTTATTATGGTAGAGGAGAGGAGGTCCCATGGAACAAGTGTACCACAGACAAAACTGAATCGTTTTAATTTCTGAAAAAACTGGTTCCATAGCGTTGTGTATTATACACCTGGCAATATTTCATGTGTTTGCTGTCATTATCCAGTTTGTTGTTCAAAATTTATTGTAATATTTACCAAAATTATACCGCAAGTAAAATTTGATAAATGTGTTTGTTACCAATGGGAGAGAAGTCGAGCATTCAAATTTTGGCATGTGTTACAGTTGGTAATTAATTATTCAGTCACCAATACTCAAAAACACTTAGATTAATTATAATATTGATTTTTAGTAAGAAGGAAGAAGGTGAACATAGTGCACCGTGGTGTAAATTTAATGTTGTAGTAACATGGAACATGCTAAAAATACCTTTCAATTTTTTGCAAATAATTTTTATAGTTAAAATTGTCTAATAACATGAAATATTGGAGCTTGTGAAAGATTAGGATAATAAGAAAGATATTTTAAATTAGCAAAGTCATGAGGAAAGCTTCATAATTTAAAAGCAATTAATTTTCTTAAAAATAAAAATAATATTACTGTGGGTGTGTGTATATGTAGATACACGTCACCACACAAACACCAATAGCAGTCGGTTGCGTGTACAGCGAGAAGTGTGTGCGGGCCAAGACCAGCAAACAAGTTTAGCTGCACAGACAAAATGTACAGCTGTGAGCGCAAAAATAGAGTTCGTGGGTTTTACCCCACTGGCCCGCTAGGTGGTCGACGAGTGTGTAATACACACTCGTTTGTCAACGACCACCCGTCTCCACAATTACAATAGTCAGTTATGTGTGATATCACAATATGTCAGAAATGTATTAATAGTTGCAGGTAGATGATTTTGGTTGCATACAAACTTATATCGTTATCACAAAACTATGTGAATTCCCATATGATTTTGAAAAATGAAAATAAATTGAAAATTTTTAAAGAACATTGAGGTAGAAAATTAATTGTGCTATTTAGAGTATCATAGGTTATCGGTATAACGGTAAATACAATTTCTATATATTCCGTAGCCTTTAAAAATGTTCTTTCACTTTCCTTAATGTATGAATTAGATGGGTCAGTTTCAACTGGTAACCATATGATGACGTCAGTCCGTGACTGATCTATTCAAATAACAGATTTTATCTGTTATCAAAATATAATTATTTTTAGATGCAGTACACTTCATATTGTATTAAATAAAATTAATGTAATTTTTTGGTTGAAAAATATTTTTTTCATATGATATTTAACACATATACCATGATACTTACACCTATCTTCCATTGTACATTGGGGTAGTGTACCATGGAACAAAAAAAAGGTTACCCCCTTTAACGTGAAATTATAAAAAAAAACTATCACACGTTAACTATTTATTTTGGTATTAATTGTTTTGTAGATAAAAGTTCATTCTTTTCAAATTTATTAGTCCCAAATTTCTGACTCAGTTCTTACTTTGCACCAGAGATAAAAAGAAAAAAATCCAAAATAAATAATTTTTTAGTATAAATCCACTTCCTTGCGTCTATTTTTAATACCTATAAAATACCTATATACCTAAAACCAAAATAAATGAAATATATCTCATAGAATAGAATTTGACTTGAAAATTCTATTTTATACTCATAAATAAGAAGGTAAGTATTTATATGGCGCTTGTGCCTAATTCAAAGATGGCGGTAGTTGGCTTCATTTTTTTTTTTATATATAATGAAAAGAGTTCGATATCTAGTTGTTATAGTATTAACATCTGTGAGCTATCTAGCTACGCTTAAACGATTGGCGTATATTTCACGTTTCACTGATTCCTTACAAAAGTACACAGCCAAGTACTGAGAATCCTCAACCATCGCTTCCAACATAGCTCTGGTAATTAATTCGATACGGTCTTCGATTTTTTGGGTTATTAACCACTGAAGAACTTCCTCTTCTTCTTGGAGATCACCTGAAAAATTCCAAGTATTTGAAACCTTCGTCCTATATCGTTGCTTAGTCAAATTATAAATGCTTTAAACCATTCTGAAATTTTGCGACTCACCATCGAAAACATTCGGAATTTGATTTTCGAAGTAAACTAGCGATGGAAGATCGAGAACACCAAAATTTTCAGCCAGAGAATGATCCTGTTTGAAGATACAGAGATGAAAAATTTCCTGATCAAATGGTTGATACGTGACGGTACTTATAATGTGTACTTATCTATACAAAGTTTTTTTTTAAATGTTTTTTAGACTTTTTCATGAAACTACACACAGTCAAAAAAACTTTATCACAAGTTATGCCATTTACTTTCTGTATGACCTGGCTCTTGCTTCCTTTGTATTTTGACCACGAATACATTATTCTGAGGTAGGGATCTAATTCATTAGTTGATAAATGGCGGTATATTTCTGTCTCACAAAAAAGTGAATTTTCGACTCACTTTAGTGTTCTCTTAGTCAACCTTAATAGTTAAAATGTAAAAAGTTTAATCGTAGTGAATAATTGTGCGTAAATTAACGTAAAAAAAATAATTAAACAAAATAAAATTTTACCAACTTGAGTTTTTACAAATGAAATTCCGTGTCGATCGCAGTCGTCGTCTATGTTCTCCAATTCTTCCAGTATTTTTGCACACTCAGAACATTCATTTTCTTCGTCTGTATATTGGAGGAAAATATTTAATAGCATCGAGTAAGTATAGGTATTTACGCTTACTTTCACATCAATTACAAAACCAAATCATGCAATGTGAAAAGAAAATCTAGGGAATAGGTTTCAATTTTTACACATTTAAAAAAGGTTCTCAATAAGGAATGTTTATAATACGAAGCAGAGCAGAAATATAAATCTACAGACAGTAGAAGAAAACATTCAATTGAGGGTGAAAAAAAAAAAAAAATCTAGAAGAATGAAGACCAAGCTTGCAGAGAAGAGTTTCTTATTTTTGGTGTTGCTTTTGCTTCCTTTTTTTTTTTTCATTTTTTAACGCAGACCTACACCACTAAAAATGGTTTCGTGTTTTTAATTTTTCTCAGTCAAAACTATTTTTTTCATGAATTTTTATAAGTGAAGCATATGGTGTGTGATCTACTCATTCTTATATTCTATATGGTACTTAGTTGAATGAATTCTTATGTCTCAATCATTTTTCCATTCTCTACACATTTACTTTTCACATCTATGGATTAACACTGCTGCTAACCAAATCATCGATAGAGGCTGGTAAAACTACTTTTTTATACTACATGATCAGAAAGGCAATGTTTATGTTGGTATTTTTCAGGCAAAAAGTAACCATACCATTGATGAATCAGTTGCACGTGTACCCTCGATGTAAAATGAACGTGCCTCTGTGCAAAAAGTGACGCATCTTTTTACATGGAGGCACGTTCGCTTTATATTGAGGTCACACTTGCAGCTGAAACATCGTTCATTCCAAACATAGGCTATGGTAGTGAAAAACATTGGACTTACGGAGCATTAATATTATAAAAAATATCTTCCATAACAAGATTCAAAAATGAGATTACATGACTCGAGTATAGCTCAAGCGCTGCACTTGTTTTGCAAATTTGCCCTTCTATGTAAACATTCACTTTTGAACTTCGGTGTGTAGTGTTACACTATGTAGGTATTTTCTTTTCATATTGAACTGATAGGTAAAATAATCTGCTTTGAGATTTTCTTTTCGTACCTCAGTTTGCTCTGGTCAGTTTAATTATTACCGTGTGGTAAGAAACCTTCTCTAACCTTTGTTTTAAGCTGCTGATTTCGATCTTGCACTTTCTCCTGACCAATATTCAAATCCGACAGTTACACTGTACACGACAACTTTTACCATGGACCTCGACAGATAGACCCTTAATGAAAAATTATATTATAAAATTTAATTATGGTTTCTGCGTTTTACAGCAACAATTTGGTTGAAAATGAAACAGGTACCAAATATAAGATCTTCCGAGACAACCCTTCATAAAGTTCTACACTTAACACATCTTCAACAATTTCATACTAAATAGTAAAGATCATAAAATCGTGTAATTATTATATAAAAAAAAAAAAAAAGTGCAACACAGTCTTATCACTCTCCTATTTTTGGTATATGATCTGTGAATTACATCAATAAAATCTACAGATTTCGGTAAATTAGGTAATTTAGGTAATTTCTTGTGAAATAAGAAGCATCATCTATCGAAGAATTAAATTAGTTGGTACCTAACAAAACAAAAGGTTTATATTTTAACAAATCACCATAATCATACTCTTCTAATAGGTACGAAATAGCAGCGGATCAATAATTATTTCTTGTAATAGTTTTAACCCTTTTCTTGCTGGAAGAGACTCGCATTACAGTCTGAAGAATTTATTCAATTATTCAACATTTTGTAAAAGTAGGTATGCTAGAAAAAAGGCCGAGGCAGACCCTATGACTTTTTATACTATTCTGGAATGAATAAAAAACAAAATAAATAATTCTTCTACCTTTTTTCGGCCTCTTTCAGTTTTGAAAAGGATTAAGGTGCTGAAAAGGAAATGCACTAAGCATAAAGGATTGGTGGTAATTTATGCTAAGTATTTTTCTATTTCAAATTTTTGTTCTCATGAACTATTTCTATATACCATTATTATTTTCATCACTTTCTGTTTGATTTTTACTATCAAAATGTCCTTCAATGTGTTTCGATCGACTTTTACGACGCTTTTTATTACGTTTTTCATTCATACATTCTTCGCATTTGGTTGCATTCCCTACAACGTGCAAATCGTGCAAAAAAAAAAAAAAGAAAGAAAGTACACAAACAATATAATATTTATACAATGATTTTGAATTTTTGAGCTGAAAAAGAAAGTTGAATGGAAAGTTGATATATTAAGTTTTTCTTTTTTTTTTCTTCCTTAATGTGGTACACTTTTCTGTTTTCACTACGTGTTAAAAACTGAAAGGTGAAAATGGCTAGCACGAGTCTCGATGCGAGTTTTGGTGCATATTCTGGCACAAGAATGGAATGAAAAAGGAAGTAAGAAAAATTTGTAAGTGTGTGGCCATAAACACACTAATAAAAAAACGAATTTTGTTGTTTCCACCGAAACAACGAATTATATAAGTGTTACCAGACAGCAAAACTAGAAATGTATACCACATTAAATTATTCAGTCCGCTTTCTTATGGACATTGAGACTTCCCCCCCAGTCGATTCAAAAAACAATGTTATAGGCTTGGGTTTACTTACAGAAGAAAACAGCTAAAGATTCTGCATTGTGAATTGCATGCAATAACTGCTCGCCTTCGAGTTCCTCGATCACGTCACCGGAGGGATCTTTTTGCGTCATTAGCCAATTAAGAATTTCTTCCTCGTTGTAAAGATCGCCTGTAAATTAAACAAATTTTGGTAAATTTCAAAATGGTTGAAAAATCATGGCGTCGACGTCGCCCCGAATGGTGCCAAAATAGTGACGTCTAAACAACTTGATACGTTTTGCCGTATCAACATTAAGGGTATCACTTTGGCGATCAGTAGTCTAATGTGTAGCTCGAGTGGTCGTGACATTGACCTTTTGCGATCAAAAGTTAGACTGCATGTAGCCAAAATATTTAAACTGATAATTGTGGTCAATCACACATGAACCATCTGTACTTGACCATCTGTAACCTAGCCTAATTAAAATCCGAGTGAGGTCAACTGTAAATGAAGAAAATGTAGGCTAAACTATTAAACGTCTGAAATTTTGGTCTTTTTTCTCATTTGTTTCGTCAGCAAAAAGAAAATTTGCTTGAACATAAGCAAAAGTTATCTCGAATAGATTTAAATTACTAAAGTACTTACTGGTTTTCAAGGCATCGTGGAGCTAATTTTTTATTAAAATGAGTGGCAGGTATTTTACTGAAAATAGTACTTTGGATTTTAAAATCGTTCATCGGTTATAATAGGTATTTTTGAATTCTGATATGAATAATTTAGATTTAGCTACCCGTGGGTACAGCTTCGGAGTAATCGCATTAACTCACCCGCATAGATTACTGGATCTTTTGAACCAAGTTTGAAGAATACAACGGCTGGTAAAGCAAATACTCCCACTTCTTTGGCAAATTTTTTGTCATTGATTTTAACAAAATCGATTCCTACACCATCAGCTTCATCGTCGATGTGTTCAAGTTCTGCCAGCACTCTGCTGCATTGTTTGCAGTCGTCACTAACTAAGCAAAATATAAGTTAGTTAGATAAAAAATACTTTAATCGATTAAATAATGCACCAAATAGGGTATCAAAAGTACGTGTCATATATATTATTCAGGCATCTTTAATATCCCATTTGAAAATAAAGGAAACAAATAACTGTCAAAAATTACTAATATTTCAAACGACTCAAAAAATATGAGATACAAATTTAAGAATCATTAATTTGAATAATAAAGGATAGGAAGTTCAAGTGGAAATGAAATAATTTGAAATAGTAAATATTTAATTAATCAGATTTACCAAAAAGTTTAGTTAGTGTAGGGTTATAAATTTTGATTTCATGATTTCAAACTTAAGGTACTTATGTTAAAAATTCTTTTAAACTGGTAATACGAAATTAGAGTGTTCACATCCGGAGGACTCGAGGATCAATCCAGATGTTTCCTATAATGTAGATAGTTGTGTATACCTATTATTAAGAAAATCTCACTTAATAAGTGAACATATAAAATAGGTATATTAGATATTCACTTTTTGATTACTCGCATGATTTACAACATAGTACTCTATGTAAGCTATCTTCATTAGAAATGTAAAAATAATTAAAGGGAAGGAAAATCTTTCAGAAATGCTAAAATTTGAAGTAAAATTTTGTTTTTTCATATTTGTCCAGAAAGGTTCCTTTGAAACCTTATTCTATTCCTGTATTTAGATAGTTGCATCAAAAACAAAAGTTATCCTTCGGAACCTGGAAAAGCCATTTTTCATCAAATTAAGTTTCTTTAATTGTGAACGGTAAATGGGTATTCCCATTTCATTAGGCTATCATAAGTTCATTTTGAGGTTATATATATATGTTCATTGATTCATATTTTATTTGCTTCAGATTTCGATTTGATGTTTAATTTTATTGTAAAAACCTTGACTTTATTCTATTCATTAAGAAAAACTCTGCCTCCATTATTTGAATTTTGAAAAATTGGTCATGGATATTCAAAAATTGGGTCCAGTTTTAACTTCGGGTATTTCGTTCAAACTTAAAATTTTGAATCTATCATTACTAATTCAATAATAAATTCAGATACTATAAAATATATGAAACATACAAAAAAATACAGCCACGTAGTCTGAAGTTTGTCGAATTTTTTCGAACATTTTTCGATTTACTCGTTCGATATGGTCGGTCATTTCCATATTCGATGGATCTGTCAACCAGTCCAGTAGTTCTTCGTCATCTTCGATGTCACCTGTTGGTTAAATAAAAATTTCTTGTTACTGGTAGAACTAACTTACTTTTTGTCCTGGAATTATTGTATTTTAGGCTATGACAATTGTACAGAAAAAGTACGACAAAAAAAAAGGAACCCTCTACTGAATGGTTAGCAGTGGTCTAGCCCAAAAATTAAGGTGACAGAGAGGCTGGGGTTGAAGTTCACTAGTGAGACATGAGGTGAAAAGTCCAGGATACTGGAGGTAGGAGGGCTGGAAGTGCGAAGCACCTTAATCCAAGGCCCAGAAATGTAGAGTAGAGGACAGCAGAAAGCATCTCTGTGAGCCACTGCATGTGAAGTACTTAAATAGGTGTAAGTTTTAACCTTTTTTCAGGTATCAGTAATGTTTGAATCCGGTATTATACTCTAACCCAAATAAGAACGTCGTGACGTCACAGAAACTTTCACAATTCACATAGCGACGTGAATCGTATGACGTCACGTCGTTCTTATTTGGGATGAAATACACTAGTATTTGTAGGCAAGGTTGTTTAGAAGAAATTCGGGTCCGGGGAGAAAAAATTTATGGGCCTCCTAAAAAACTGCAAATTGAAAATTGCATTTATGTTCAGGGGCAGTATTTAGGATTTATTATTGGAAGGGATTTTACAAAGCTGAAAAAGCCTATTTTGCTAGCAGAGGGATGTAAAAAAATTTTTTAAGGGTTTTTTCAGTAGATTTTCCGCGAACATTTACTTACTATTTTATTTTATTTTTTTGAGAATGCCGGATCCTTAAAAATCCCAAGTCCGAAAGAATCCCCCCTTCGTAATCATCAGCTCTGTTTGAAGGTTAATTAATGTGAACTGTAGTTTCTCGGCAGTCATTGGTCTTCCAACATACCTCCAATGGATCTAACCAAACAGACTACAATTTTGAGTGGGGTTTTGTTTTTGGCTATGGTTGGACTCGACCCACCGACCATATAATTATGAAGTCAAAAACATAGTCGATTCATTAACCTGTTTACTTAGAGTTTAGACTATAAGAGTGGTTCACGTATGAATAAAAAGGAATGAATGTCTACGTACCGTCGTAATTAATGTGTTTGCCCTTTCTGAAGTACGTTATTCCGGGAGGATTTCTGAAACCGAATTTTTTCGCCATCAGCCGATCTTTGCATTTCACAACTTTGATTCCGTACTCGAGGGCATCGTCGTCGATTAACTCTATATGACGAATCACTCGTGTAACTGACGGATCATCTTCAACATCTGCGATACAATTAAGTTTTGGGTTGAATATTCATTGGAACAACAATCCAACTAGACTGATTTTTAATTGAAAAAATTCATCGATATGTTATATTTCATTCCCCGAATAGAATGAAATCAGAAAATGGTCTGTTCACTACTATACAGAGTGTCAGAAAATCGTCTCCTAAACCAAATAGGTTTTGTAGAACCCATCGAGAGAACCAAAAAAGTTCATGGCCGAATCCTTTTTTTTTAGCATTTTTGTTTCAGAGATTCAGGCTTTCATATGCGTGTATCGAATAAGTTGCATATTCATTCATTTGAAGGCTAAATTTACAAGAGTTTGCAGTAGACATACAAAATTTGCAGGTTCGAATCCAGGCAGCGAAACATTTTTTTTCAGAATTTAAAAAAATGAACACTAGACATGCTAAAATTTTAACAAATTTTTTTCCGATTTCAAATAAATTTAACTTTGTAAGTATTGAAGACAGGTATCTCGTCGAAAGAACGTTTTTAATGTACTTGAAGATTACAATAAGATGCATTCATCGAAAATCAAATTTGAAAATTTTTTTCAACTTCCTCATTTGATTTAAACATGAAAATTTCGAAAATTCGAGAGCCTTGTATCTCTGAAACAACCAATTTGAAATCTCGTTAATGGTAACTTCTTTGCTCCTCTCGATGAGTTCTACAAGACCCATTTAACCTGGGAGACGAATTTTGGACACTCTGTATGTATAGTAGGTACCCAAGTTTAAAAATGTTGTATTTTGTAGAAATTAATCGTTTGATGAATAAACACCGGTTACCTAAACGCTCGCATTTTCAAGAAAAAAGTCACTTAGGATTCGTATTTGTGTACTGCGGGTTGCATAGAACCAGTGCTTTAAAGAATTTCGATAGTTCTTCGAGCAAAGGTCGTGTGTTCTGGTTCAGTGTATGGTCATACCTGATGAACGAAAATATGTCGACACATGTAGGGCTAACAGTTTCCTCATATTTTGGGAACAGAGTTTAATACTTTGATTTATTTTTATTTTAATTTCCGAGTGACTGCTAATGTTTTTTTTTTTTTTTTTTTTTTTTCTTAACAAAAGGCTGATTTTTATTAAATTTTTCTTATTTATAAAAGTATGTTTTTGTGGCTAAGAGTAGTCAAGTTTTGAGCTATTTGTTGTCGTTTGTTACCTTCATTGCTCAAATTTTGTTTGGACTCTTATTTCTTTAATTTTACTTAGTTTCAAATTTTATTCTTCTGAACCGAGTATTGCTCTCAAATTTTTTACTTTTTCATTTAATATGAATCTACGTGGCACATACTTACACCATACAACAGCTAGAAATTCCTTCGACTCGATGTACTCGTACAGCGTATCTCTGTCGATGTCTTCAACACTATCGTCCAGTTTTTGCTTCATCATCCAATTTAATGCGTCCCCTTCGTCCAATAAATTACCTACGCAAAATGAAAGCCCACTTAACAATTTGGTTATACATAGTCAGGTGGTAGTCGATATTAGAAACCCAAGCAAAAGTATACGTTAGAACATAGTCTCAGCGTTGGAAATTAAAAATGAGAGCCAACTCACTTTCAAAAATAAAAATAAGAAAAACATCCCAAATTCAGAGACTAATGAGCAGTTCTCTGGCTTTTCATAACTCACTTTTCATTAAAGACTCTTTTTCCACTTTGAACAGTTTTTGTTTTTTTTTAACTCTATCATTAGACAGCGTATTTTGGATAGATATTGGAAAACGATGACTGATGAGAGTTATAACTCAATGAATTATTAGTTAGGGTCACGGGTTGTTAGTTGATAGAGCAAATACTTTTTTCAACATTGCGAGACAATGGATGAATATTTTTTATACCATGTAACATTATTTGAAAGTGGAAAGCCTAGCGGTAGTTTTGGTTCAAAAAAATTAATTCCATCTTGACCCTCAACTCCAAGTATATTTATTTAATTCTGTTGGACAACTTTTTTGAATCGATTATCATCCTGGGTTTCTTAGTTGAAACAAGAGGTATTCTTAGTTGAAGGAGGAGTGCGTTTAAATGTCACACTTATAAAAGTTGTAAAGAAAATAAATTTCATTAGTTAAATTAGTACAGATTTGGTGTAGTTCAAACTGGAACTTCAAACATAATTTATCTTTTAAAATCCGGTCAACTACTTTATTTATAATTTCAGCTGTATATTTTCTATTATTTGTCTTCCTTTTCTAATTTTTATATAAAGTATTGTTGCGAGAGTAATTCAATACTTTTAAATTACTTCAACAAATAAGATAAAATACAAATATTTATCTTTTATTAAATTTGAACTTCAAGTTATTACAAAACACATTTAAACTTTAACTTAATACTGATACTTAATAATAGTGAGACCTGATATCCATAACATCGAGTATGGACCTTAACGTTTCTGTTCGACTGCTAGTTCAGGAATGACCATGTCTTCGAAATGAAGATATGACATCACTTTGTTTCTTGTTTCACTCAAAAGATGGCTGACCAAAAAGGTGGCGTGACATGGAACATCCGCCAAATATGATGACACTTTACTGTCAGCATATCTGGTGGTGTCCGTTCCTAAGAAGCTAGGAAGAATATAGACAGCTATTATTCCAAGAATTAGGAATAATAGTTGTCTATAATTTGTTTGACACGTTTCTGTAGACGAACTGAATCGTCCGCAAAAATGGGACGGAACAAAGGTCCCTGGGTGAAAGAAAGCCCGAAGCTCCTGCTTCGTTAAATTTTGTGTTCCTGAAAGTTTATTGTTTTAATCTACTATATTTTTAATTCTAGTCATAGAACAGTATTATTTTTTTTACAAATATCCCTTAATTTTACGTTGTGGAATTGATCATCGCCTAAAATTATAAAATTTGTCATTTGAGCATAAAAATTTATTTTTGCAAATGGACTTAATTGAAATAATTTGGCACAATTAAATTTATTATGCTTTTTTAATGCTAATTTATTATATTCTACTACAAAAATGGACTTAAAATTATGGACCATTAACGATGTATTGCTCCCAATGCCAAATCATTTATTTTATTGTGCGCATTGATAGCAACACAATTTATTTTTAAATTTACGTAAACTAATATGGCTACTATGAGTGTTAATAAACTACACCAACCGATTAGTAATAAGTGTACAGTGTTTATTGTGTCTTGATATCCAAGATCTGGGATTTTCAGTTCTGCTGATTTTAATCTTTCTTCGAGTTTATGAACTGGAGTTATTGGTGAAAGGTAAGGTATGTTGTCATGCCATTTATTATTGTAGGCTATTGACATATTTGGAAATTTGAATGATTGATGAAGACCAAAGTCAAGTTCCATAAATTGATATTTTGTCCAAACCAGAGGTAGATGATGTTTGATGAGAATGTCCTTTTCAGGTTCATCTATACATGGGAATCCTGCTGGAATGATTGTTTCTGCATTGTTTTCTTTTTGTAACTGTTGGATTTCCACTACACAAGGAACTGTTATTAGAGTTGCTCCAGGCCATGAGTCATTTATGATTATACTACTTAGTACTTGTTCTAGTTATGGTGTTAACTGCTATTAATGTGTTTTTAGCATTTGTTATGGCAAATTGGTTGATTTCAATTTGTTTGACTACGATTTCTTCATGATTTATCTCGCATTTGAAGGTGCATTTCTTTATTATTTCTTCAAATTTCATTCCTTTGAATAATGCCCTCGCACAATTACCTTTATTATTGGTTGTGCGGTCTTGGGGAATAAAGCATAACAGGCTATGTTTGTCACAAAGGTCAATGTCTATTCCAGTTATGATTCTTATTGATCCATCAAATTTGTTGTGGGATAAGATCGAAGGTTCTTGATCACAAGAGCAAATTTTATTGTCATGTGTTCGGAATGCTAATGGAATAAAATTGTAAAGTTCGTATTTGGCATGAAGGTTCTGAAGTGGAATTTTGATTTCTATCTCTATTTCGTTTCCTGTCACATAGCAGTTTACTAATTTTGTTCTGTAGTAGGACTGGATTGATTTTTCATCTAAAACTACTGCAAAGTTTGATTTTTCTGCGATTTTCTTGATTTTTAGTAAGTCTTCTTTTAAAGTTGTTTTGTTAACAATTGCTGCTGGAAGATGGTTATTTTTGCAAGAAAGAAATTATTGGCTAAGTTTAGCATTTTCGGTAACTAAACTAGCGTGAAAGGTTCGAGCTGTGTCGAAAATGATTTCTCTTCTGGCTTCAATAATTATTTCGTTATTTTGGTTTTGAATGGCGTCTTTTAATGCTTGGATGTTTTCTTTTAAGATTTTAGAGTTATCAACTTCTATCTTTTTGAAGTTTTTAATGTCATTCGTAACGTTTAATAATTCAGCATGGCTTTTTATTACGGACTCTCGGAGTTTTTCATATTGAGATTTTACATTTTTCTCATTTTCTATAAAATCGTTGCCTTGGGAAAGTGTCATGACATTGCAACTTCATGTGTCAAAGTCACCAAGGATTTGTATTCTACGTTTACTTCGTTTCGATGGTTCTCTGTCAAATTCCTTGATTATTGCTTCCTGTAATTAAATCTATGATCTTCAACATGTTTTTCGATCTCTGTATACACCATGTGTTTTCCGTAGATGTGCAACTTTGCAGTTTCTTTATTTCTTCAAGCCATTTGGGTGTTTCTATGTTCTGTCTTCTTGGAATTTTCAGGCTATAGACTATGGGAATTGTTTTCTCATAAGCCTTACTGAATTTGTTTAATTTGAAATATGCTCCTGACGATGCACTAATTTTCATTTTTAAGCTTGTGTTCTCAGTTTTGTGTGTGAGTATGGTAATTATGATGAAAACGATAACGGCGAGTTTTATCATCTTATGGTCTGAAATCATTACAAATCATATGAAATTTTGTTGTTAGATGCAGTATTATATTTGTCGGTACGTTATTTAGTTGTTATCTTTCGACGCGAGGAAAAAAAATTTTACAAGGTGTAAAAAATGTATATCGATGCACAATATTTTCTCGATTTTTATTTCTTTTTCATAAAAATATACATATGTGCTGAAATTACACCATCTGTGTTAGTGTGGGACTCTGGAATTTGATTCGCGCTATTACCATCAAGAGTAGGCCTTGGAAGATGGCAAACTCCAGTATATTTCGATTGTTCAGCAAAAATTCATCTTGCTTTGCAACTCGGATATATATGGAGGTATCGCAGTCTTCTCGGTGTGTTCGATATGTTGATTCGATTTGATTTTCTCCATCCTCGTCCTTCTTTAATTTTATAGTTCATGTTCCTATTAGTTATAATTTTTTTTAATTTTTATTATTTTTTTTTATGAAGCTTAATAAGGACTTGTTTTACGAATTTGATAAAATTATGAGCTTAGGTATGGATCGTGCTAGTGAGGATGTTCTCCAGGATACTCCTTTGTATCCGTCTCCTGCTGAATTACGTTCCTTACCCAAATTTATGGTACCTGATAATGGAATTTTTGAGACATCAGAAAGCTCATGCTCATGCAGGTGTCTCTTCCTTATTTGCGTTGTTGGTCGCCGAGTTGTCCATGTTTGTTCAATGGCGTGATTGAACTTTGGAAGATTTTCAAAGCTATCCATTCCTTCTTGGCAGCAGATTATGGTCCAACAGGGGTCGACGCATACCGGAAGAACTTTCCTGGCGATTCTCTGAACACATCATTTGGTTTGTGGAGGCATGTGATGCCCCAAAGTTTATGCGAGTGTTGTTTGCAATCCATGGTACCACAGTTTAGCTTCCTTTTCCCAGAGGCAATCTTATGGAGATGGGAAGGATCCGTGGTCTGCTTTTCAACGCTCGACGTGAATCCGTCTGATATTACTGGTTATGCCGTCGGTTTGAATCTTATGACTGCTGTTATAATGGCGATGCAGGCTCTAAATTTCGGTGCTAAAGTTCGTTTTGCGATTACCAATACCGCGTATGCCAATACATTAATGGATAGGTCCCAATTTCAATATTTGGTGGACTATCTTGTTCGCTTTTATTGGCAAAAAATCATAATCAACGACACTCCACATTATATTGAGGTTTTGCGTGTACTGGAGCCATCGGAGAAATTAACCATTTCTCCTGATCGTCGTGTTTTGCGAGGAGGCAATGCAAGAAGCGAGCTGACTGCTGGACCAAGTAAGATGATTGTGCTCAGTCGACGCATGTTTTTGGTTCCTCGGCATCAGCAGTTTAGGCGTCGTTCAGTTTCTCCTGAGCTCGAGCTTGCCGATCATCCCGAAGCTGCGGAGCAAGGAGAGGTCAAGCCTGACACTGGACAGGCCTTTGCCCAAGATGCACAGGATGATTGGTAGTTGGTGAGTAAAAAAAATTTATATTTTTGAGGGGGAGAAAATATGTACGTAAATGGTCCTTACAATATATATATATTATCTATAGTTGTTACGAATTAAATTACAAGGGTTATAATACAGTGGTTCGGGTGGTGGTTCTGAGTATCTTTTTACATATTCCTCTAAGCTTAACTCACTCGGTTTTTTAATATCTTGGGGAAAAGATAGAGACAAAGGTTGTATTATACTTTTTCCCTCATCACACCTATTGAACAATTTGATTTCTTCCAAACGTTGTTTTTGGGTAATCGATTGAATCTTTTGTAAGGTTATCCTTCTCTTTTCTGGGTCTTTTAATTCAAATTTCTTTCTCCATTCTGAACAATCTTTCCCTTTTAATAAAGCTTCGTCATTAAATTTTACCTTTTTATTGTTTTTATTTTTATTTCCAGATTTCTTTAAAATTCCTTTTCTTGGTCTTCCTCTCGGACGTTTGACAATGATTTTAATTTCGTCCTCTGATCCATTTTCTTCAGAGCTCTTTTCTTTCTTTGGTCTACCTCTTTTTCTTTTTGGATTAGATTCAGGAATATTTTCTTCATTTTCCGAATTATCGGAAGTAATATCTTCAATGTTCGACGGTAAAGTAGCATTAGAGCAGGCATTATAAGGTGTAAGCCTTCTTATATGAACGGTATCGTCAATGCTATTTCCATCTTCAGAAGTTATGCGAATTACGTAGTTTAGATCTGAAATTTTTCTCACTATTCTGTATGGTCCTAGAAATTTTGGTTTGCCCTTTCCATAGTTTATTGGTGCTTTCAAGAGAACTAAATCATTAGTTTCATAAGAAATTTCTTTTCTTCCTTTATTGTAGCGTTCTGAATATTTAATTGCATTCTTTTTATCAAAGTTTGGAATTGTTTTTTGAATTCTGTCTGCTTCACTTATCTGTTCTTCTCTGGTTTTACTGATAAGTGGTGATGGAATGTTTAAATTTATGGGGGGTTCTCTTTTATAACCATTCATTAGGTAAAACGGATCGTGATTATTTAATCCTTCAATAGGTGTCATATTATAGGTCAAGGCTACATTATGCACGTGGTCTGGCCATTCTTCGCTATCGGTACTTTCATATTTCGCTAACATTTTTTTTATCGTTCCATTCATTTTCTCTACTTGTCCTTGACTTTGAGGTGAATATGATGTAGAGTAGAATATTTTGATACCGTTATTTTTACAATAATTTTGTACGTACTCATTTAAAAAATGAGTTCCGTTATCACACGAAATCTTCGTTGGTTTTCCGTAATGACGTATAATTTCTCTTGGGAATTTAATTACCGATTGTGCGTTTGGTTGGGTTACTGCTTTGGTCCAACAATATTTTTTTGCCTTATCTATTCCCACTATGACAAATTTCTTTTCATTGTTTGTGTTAAATTTTCCAATAAAATCAATTTGGATATGTGCAAAATCAGTGTTGCCAGATATGAGAAATTGTAAGTGCGTACTTATAGGCAGGTTTACTTTACATACTCCATAATTGATACATTTACCCTATGTTGAAAAGTAGGTACTGTTGAAATTCAGAATAAAAACTGGAGAAATTAATCTCTCATAGGATTTAAAAATACAATAATAGTTATCTTTAACTTCTCTTCTACTTTTTTCTCAATTAATGAATTGCTTAGCTACTGTTTGAGAATCTTGGGTAATTTAAAATTGAAAAATGCTTCTATTTGTCGATTAATAAGTATAATTAAATTCTGGTATGTCACCCGTAGGATTTTTGATAGAATATGGTCCATTAATATTGAGCTCACTTAAATACCGTAAAAAACAAACAAGAATGAAATCAACATAATTATTAATTGTGTATAATGGCGGATCTAGAATTAGTTATGAAGGAGGTGGGGTTAAATTCAAAATTTTTCCTTCAATCATTACCATTAGTTTTCTAATCTGTGAAAATAGTTCAGATTATCCAGTGTGTGTTGGTACCTCAAAGGGGGCTATAATCCCTGTAGCTCCTCTTGTGGATGCCACTGTTTGTATAGAAAAATAACTCTTTGTACTCCTACCCCTTAGGTACCTCCTCGTTTACCTACCAATTTTGTTCTCATATACTCTTCAATAAGACTACCTTTCTACCTTGCCTAAAGTTATTAGAGAAGTGTTACCTATGCTGCAATTGTGTGTGTAGGATGCCGCGGTATGTGCAGGCGTACAACCACTAATCAACCTTGTGTATGGGTGAGCCTTGCTCAGTATAAAAATTAGATTAGTAGTGGTGAGTTACTAATCCGTGTGTACCAAAAGAGTATTTGCCCTATGTAATGTAGAGAGGGGCCACACAACCTACCAGTAAGTGCACAAGTATACACGTCACCACTGGTAGGAAGTCGCCACAGTGTGCAAACTTTACAATATTTAAGTATAACAATACAAGAGTACAGTCTCATTTTGTGTTGATTCCAATACTTGGATCAGTTTATTTGTTAATGTGGAATTAATTTTTTTACATTTGAAGTCATCTGAATTCACGGCATGAATAATGTAGATTTCTGCTACTGCCATATTAATGAATGTTTTTTGCATTATTTCATGAACATACTAGTTTTCATTTTTGATCATGTCTCAGTGTTTTATTTAGACATGAGTTGTAGCTAGGAGGTCATTGTATGGGCTTTATCAGCAAGGGCAGAGAACGAGTTTGTTGGAAAATATTGTTTTAAGATGGTAAACCATAAAATAGTTTTTTCTGGTTTTGTACAACCTTGTAAATGGGAAGACTCGAGATTGAGTAAATTGTTTCACTATCCTGGTAGTTGTCCAAAGTTATTTGTTCAAATCGTGGGTCTCTAAAATATGGAATCCAGTTGTTTTTGCTTCTAGTTGAGTTGTATTAGGTATGTGAAACAACATTAATACACTTGGTAAGTGCTGGATTTTCTGCAGTCAATAGGGTTGTTTGTTTGTGGCATGTGCCCAACTCCTTTAGCAACCTTGACTTCTCACTGTGTTTTAAGTTAGCAGAATTAACTAATACCATAATGTTGATCTTTTAGCTAGTATTTTCAATGTAGACTACTACACAATTCTAGCACATCATGCACAGATAAATTTTTTTTTTTACATATTTTCGAAGCATGTTTTGGGTGATTAAAGTGGCCTATTCCAGAGCAGTGCAGCTATCTATTTTTCTACATGCCTTTCTGTTAATTTAGATTAATACTTACTGCACACTTTCTTCAGATGCATTTTTTCTATCATCAATTATTAACATTATACCATCTATCTGAGAAATTATTATTATTTTTTATAATACATGATCAAAAATACAATTTTTACACTTGGTATATTACAAGCAAAAGTAGCTCATCATTGATGAATTTAACCTGGATGTAAAATGAATGTTCCTCTAAGTGTAAAAATGTGGTACCTATTTTTAGATGCAGGCACACTCACCTTATAATAAAGCTCATTCACTTTAAATCGAGGTAGAGGTTACACTTTCTGAATGAAACGTTAATTCTTTCATAATGAGGAGGTTTATATTATTATACACCAGTTTTAATGTGATACACATTTTTGTTTTTGCTATGGGGTAAAGACAAAAATGTAAAGGCAATAGGCACAAATCTCAGTGCAAATCTAGGTGAAATTATGGTGCGAAGGAGAGAAAAAAGAGATAAGAAAAAAGTTTGTGTCCATGCGAGTAGGTGTGGGGTTGTGTGTACGCACTGTGCACACAAACAACCAAAATTGTGGTATGCCAAAAGAGGCCAATTCAGCAATTACCTTACAGTCCCAACAAAATTTTGAACCCAATGAAACATACACCAAGGAACATAAGTATTAACCACCTACACTGGATGATCCTCACAGAATCAGCATTACTTAACCCACAAAGCTTGCTAGGAAATTTGTAAGACTCGAATTTATACCTTGCTGATCAAATTTGAAAAGATTGTGAACTTTGGCTATTTACCTTGGATTTTACTTACATTATGAAGTCATTAATTTCCAGCTGTACTTAAGTCAAACACCACCAGTGGTTGTCGCCACTGAAGAAAATTTAAATAGCCATTATGAAAATATTACACAATGTATTATAATATTGAAACACATTATTACATAAGCACATTAAACAAAATAACAAAAAGTGTTCCTGTTTGTACAAACAGAGAAAAATGTTCGAGATGAAAAACAGTCAACAATCAATATATGAAATGAATTTAGAAAGGTTTGCTCATTTAGAAAAAGTAGAAAGTGAAAGAAAAAACCAGTTTTTAATAGTGGGAAGGTGAATTTATTATCGTACACGTTTGTAGGAAAATACCAGGGTAGTTGTGTAAAGGGAAAGCCAAGAGAAAAAACAAAAAATAAATATCCTAAGTATTACTGGTTACATACCTAGACGTATTTCAGAACAGTCTTTAATTTTGAATTTAGCACTTATGGTAGCTCATAATTTTTTTTTCTTAATCCTTGTTTCCATCTCTGCCACCTCAACCCAGTGACAGATTCATTTATTAATTAAATTTTTTATTGAAAATCTACTTATCAATCTTGGTGTCATGGAATAACCTGTGAGTGGAGGGGGGTACATTTTTCATTTTATAATTCATGGAAAATTTTGGCACTAAAAACTTAAATTATTCATATAGCCTATATAAATATAAGCCAATTTCTTGTTACCATGATATAGGTTGCAGTTTTGGTCCTATATAGTCATAAAATTTTTGACAAACATTAGTATTGAGTCAAGGATCAGACTTATTGGTTTTGTTGTGAATCAGCTCTATGGTACTTCTGGTATCGCTATTTTTGTTTTTGATTTGGTGAAAAAATTTTTAATTTTGAACCAATAGGTAGCTTCAAAATTCAGAACAAATATTCATTATAATCTATTATAATTTGCATTAAATGTTGGTATGCATCGGCCATGCGATACTTCCGATAACACTATTTTATTAATTTTTTTTTTGCTATAAAATCCCTAATTTTGGACGAATAATAACGTAATTCAGAAAAAATATTTATTATGATCTATGCTAACATGTAACTAATTTTAGCATGGATGAGCTGGATAGTACTTGCGGTGCAATTATTTTGAGTATTCTTTTAACTATGAAATGCTTCATTTTTAATCAATAACTAAGAAATTTTCAAAAAAATATTAACTATAATTTATTGACACATTCTAGCAATTTTGTTGCGAATCGGTCAGAAGGTATTTTCAAAAAATTTATTTTTGTTTAGATTTTGAAAGAGGTAACTGTCTTTAATTGGGTAGTTTTACGTCAAAAGTAACAAAATATAATACAATTATCACAATTATGATCTATTAATAACTTTTTATTGACTAATTTTATAATTTTAGAAAATCCATAGCAGAGTTAGAGGTATTCTTTATTAGGAGAGTAATGATAGAATATTTTTTCTCATACTTACAAGATTAAGACTCAGCAGCTAATAAAATGTATACCACATTAAATGTTTTAGTCTGCTATGGCAGTCACTAAAGCGCGCTTTTTTTCAATAATTTTGTGCTACACTCGTCATTATGACAGAATTTTAACGTTTCTTCGCTTTATGATCATTAATTATGTAAAATATCTTCCACAACAAGCTTCAAAGTGAGTTTATATGACTCAAGAATTGTTCACTCACTATGCTTGTTTTGCGAGTTTTCCCTCGCATGTAAATGCCCACTTTTGTACTTTGGTGTGTATCATACTATTTCCTTTTTTTTAAATTCTCCTTGATGAAAATTTCGTATAAAGATCTTTGAATATTAAAGCCAGCATTTCAGCAACTACTTTACGAAAAGTACAATTGGTTGAAGGTTATCAATTTGTCTATTTGTTTTCTTAATTTCGGTTTTCCTCTGAAATTGTTGAAAACTCATAAAATTCGTGCCATAATAAGTTTTCTTACGATGGGAAGGGAAGAAGTTTCTTATTTAATTTCCTATAGTTGTATATTTATTATTCAATACATTTCTTTTTTTCACTCCGTTTTATTTGTCTAAAATTCCTTTTAATTTTATACGAAAAGTATAGTCTCTAACAGGTGGAGAAAGACAATTTCTTACTTGCGTGAAGTTTTCAGCACTTGCCGCTATAGCGGAAACTTCACATTCAGCAATTGGCTACTTTCCATTTAGGTTAGACAATAATACTATACCTAGCATAGCCAAGGTAATGTAAAATCTTGGCAGCAGTTATCACCGTAATAATTATCTTACCTCTCAAAACCAATTTTCACTCAATTTAAAAAAAGTCTTCGGCTTTTCACATGCAGGTAAACACCTCACACCGAGCTAACTCCCTAGCAGACAACATCTGAAATTCGCTGAACAGTAGAAAAGTAAAATTAAACAGTGAAAAACAAATTCTTAGTTGAAGTTCCTAATGAATATATTCATAATTTTTGAATGACCGTCAATTTGAAGACTTCAAAAAAAATATTCGTGTATGAAACGAGAAACAAATTTTGTTCAGGTTTTTTTATTAACAATTGTTTAATTTATCACACGTCGTTAAAATGTAATATTTTGATTCCAAATGAATAAATTACCGCTCTGTGCACGACTTAATGCTTTATGCCATGAATAATGAAAATTTCAAAATATTTTGCTATCGCATCGTCAAAAAACGAAAACAAATGAAAAATATTTAGAAGATAGCATAAAATATATGACTAGACACGTAGGAAATAAAATTTTTCACTTTTTTTTTTTTCGCGGTATAAAATCTATGTATGAGATAAAAAGGTAACCAGTTTAGTAAAAAACGAAGAAAAAAAAACAAAAAAACAAAGAAAAACGAAACAAAAAAAAAGTTTACAACAAATGTTTCAATTCCCAAGTATGGGTACAAGAAAAATAACAAACTTTAAATAGCCTATCCAAAAGCGTAAGTAAATAAACTCAATACAGTATCAGTCATTGAAAGTTAATTTTAGATTAATAAGTTTACCTACGTAATAATTTAGTATAGGTACAAGTTTTTTCTTTTTCTTTTTCTTAAAGTGAGATTCGATTTAAAATTTATCATAAGCATTTGCATTAGGTATTTGGTTATCTGTACAAATAAATAACAAAGCACAAAATTTATGAATCGAGAAGCAATTTTTTGCTGGTTCTCAGGGTAAATGGCTTCTCAAATTTAAATATTTTTAATGAAAAATTGTATATTTACATTTTTTTTTTTGAATGTAATAATACGTCACATGCAATATTTTTATATTACCTAAAAAGCGATTTTCAAAATTTCATTTTATTTTTTGTACTTACTTAATTCAAAAAACATTTATCATCTATCTTACTCGTTTAAGTTAGTCTAAGTGAGGGCTTAATTTGCAAGCAGTGTATTATACAGTCTTATTAATTGTGTTGAAAATTTCTTACTTTCGAAGACTGGAAATTAAAATAATTACTTGCAGCAACTTCTCTACATTAATAAAAATTCTTTAAGGGACTTTGGTTTTATGAGATTGGAAATTCAGACAAAAGAATATTGTCTAAAGAACAACTGAAAGACAATGCGAAGTAATTTATAAAATCCAAATAGTCCAATGGAGATATTTAAATGGTAGGCTATGCACCTACTTGCAAAATTTTTCAATTTTATATTTTTATCTAACGGCCATTTCGTCATAGAATTTTTCGTTTTTCGTTGATACTTTTTTTTTTTTTTTTTTTTTTTCATAACATAGGCATAACAAACTTATTTAACTTATTACCTATTAAAACAAATTTGTACATTTTGTTCGAGTGTGGTTACATAGCGACGTAATGGTGACTGCTGAAAATGAGGTACATCGTACAGAGGCTTAGAATAATTTTTCATATCTATTTTGGATTAAAATGATTTAGGTACCGTAAAAAAATTATTGAGGATCACGTTTCGACTTGAAAACGTAAAATTTGCTAAAATATGTTCGAAGAAGACGTTTCATTGTGAAGACTGATTCCTTTCTTTCAGAGTGGTACGAATATGATGATAAGATGTATTGACATCAGCTGGACTTACACGTTTGACTGGAATTCACGGATGTGGTAAGTAGGAGAGCATTTACGTATCTGAAATGAGGTTGTTACAAAGAATTTCCAAATTTTGTTTAAAGTATTTACAATTGAAAATTTGGTAGTTGGCAACTTCATTGGTGAATGTAAATTCATATACTTATGATAGCAATAATCATTACTTTGAAATGGGATGAAGTGGGATACAAGTATGGTTTCTCAAAAGGTCTCATTGGATAAGGGTTTCGAAACTTTCCTACGAAATTTTGAAACGAATGATTGACCGATAGTTTGCAAATTATGAAAAAACTTCAGCTCAAAACCCTTATTATTCGTTGAGAAACAATAAAAAATTCGATCACTAGTTTATTTTTCTGAAATATGAAAATAATGATTATTTTTTTAATGTTCTTACAGCAATAAGTGAAATACACCTTCCTATTTTTTATTGGCTCCAGATTTAAATACTAATTTTTATCGATCTGTATTTTTTGCAGGTTTTCAAGAGAACCCTGGTATTATTTCATGATTTTTTCGAGTTTTACCTTAAATTTTATGTTCCTTAATGTTTTCAATTTTTCTTGCAGTAGTTCAACTACTTATGCCGAAAAAAAAAAGAAGTACTTTATTATTATTATTTTTGTTTATATTCATAATTTATAAAATAAAATTGTGCATTTTTATTGAAATAATTCTACAAAAAATACTTACATGTTTTACAATTTGAAAAAATGCAATAGGTAACTTACCTACTTACCTATAAATTACAGATACTTTAACCATTGAATGGGAAAATTAATTTTCTAATTTTCTACTTGAAAAAATTACAAAATTTTTAGAAAACACAAAAAACTTTTTTCATTCCATTATTTACTACCCTGTTCTCTGGTTGATTTCAGCGCTTAAACTATAGCAGGTAGTTAGATTGTACCACTGATAGCTGCCAGACATCACTATAATGAACGTACAACCCCCACGTTATTTCGCCAATTATTCCCTCATATTTGATGCGCATGCATCACTACACACACAGCCACACACAGACACGAAAAAAAAGTTTGTTACTTCCTCCAAAACAACGAATTCTGATGTTACCTATAGGTATGCCAGAAAAAATCCAAGGCCGACACAAGTCAGAGTGCCAGGGCTTTTAATTATCATAAAGGTAAATATGAAAATGCCTATAAAAAGGTTTTAATAATATTTTTAAAATATTTTTTAGACCTTGTTGAACCGTTCTAAAACTAAAAAAAAATTTACATCCTATTTTTGGGTAAAAAAGTTCGTACGATATTCTACGAAAATGTTGTGGAGGGCAGTCAGAAAAAAATCCAGAAAAAGGTAACTTCAGTTTTCATCAAGTCGATACAAACCTAATAAAAAATACTTTGTACATGTATTTTAATGTTAAAAGACTTGGAAGAACTATCCATGATAGCATACTATTTGTAAGAGCTGAGAAGAATAAAAATATCAGTCAATTTGATAGAATTATTTATAATTTCTCACCAAATAATGAGGTTTGTGAGCTGAAATTTTTTGACTTTTTTGCTCTATTCGTGCAGTCTATTAACCGGTTGTCCACTGGAAAATATCCGAGGGCGGTGTTGAAATTTCACCCGATAAGACCATTTGTAATTTGATTAACATTTTGATTCGTACTCTGTAGTTTTGGTTGGCCAACCATAATTATTTAAGAAAAGTGTTTTCCATCAAAAAATAGAATTCTATATGAGATTTTCGAATCTTCGTCGAACCATTACATCGTTACGAGCAAAAACACAAACGACGACTACCAATTTTTCTTTACAAAATTATAATCATTACGTAGGACCTGCCCAAAAAGCCAAATGTATTTCCAGTTTATTTATTTAGCTACGCAGCTTACGCATGTAGGTAGTCATCGTCCAATTAAATAATTCAATATATATATATATATATAGGTACACGATGGAAATTAACGAATAATATAATTGAGCGAACGTTTATGGTTTTTTTTTTTTTTTTTTTGTTTTTTTGTGTGTTTTTTCATAAGGGCTTTACTCTTCGCGAACGCTGGTTTTTCTCCTCCGTTACCACCACCAAATGTATTTTGCATCATCATTACTATGAATACCTTTCTTGCCTTTGACAATTTTCTCCTTCTCCGGTGGAGTGGATTTGACCTTCTGATGGTCATGGTCAGCCTTTGGTTTGGTTTTGCTTTCTGCGCTGGTGGCTGCTATTTTGTCCTTCTTGGACGCCGAAGACGACGACGGCTTCCCACTCTGGCCATTCTGCGCGTTATTATTAGACGAATATTTCTTTTCACCAGAACGACAACACTGATAGGGTTCGAACGAAGGGACAGAGGCATGTTCTTTTCCACTCAGACCAATGTAGAAACAGCTGTCTCCTGCAGCAAAAAATTCGCTTTTTAGATGAAATATTTAAATAGATAGACAGGTAGTTATAAAAATACGAAGCTTTAATTAATTCTTTTCTCGGTTAGTAGGTAAGTAAATGAATAGGGGGGTATGTTGGATTTTGGTATTGTCGAAAACGTTAGTTAATAAAAATAAATTAGGTACGAGAAAAAAAGAAAAGAAAAAAAAAGCGAAAAAGGGCACGAGTGGAAAAGATCATGTTACATATATTATAATTTTTATTATTCATCGACTGCAATATAGCACTGAACCAGTAAAGCTCCATAAGCACAATATAATAATTTTCAATGTACAGACATGGTGGCATAAAAGTAGGCAACCAGCGGGTACCTTATACGTACTTTCGACGTTTTGCTTCTGTTCACCAATTCAGAATACATTTGGTAAATCGGGTAAGGGTCATCCCTTAAATTCACGAGGATATCGTTTATAAATATAGTTTAAACTACATCACGTAATACGCTATGATTGCCTACTTAGCGCCGGCATGTCTAACCTGAAGTCATTGTTCTTTATTGGTCCAGTACTATAATATTATGACGGATAGTCAAAGTTATTATTATATATAACCGAATAACAAAAATACGATAAGCATTCATCAAACTTACAGGGCTATATAATTTTGTGTAATTTTTAAACCAAAAATGTAAATAAAAATTTAGGCTTTTTTTTTTTTTCCATTTCGACACCACAATGAGTTAATTTACCTGAAGACGGTTGTAATTGCCTTTGTAATTGTTTTTGTATTTGTCTGCTTCCAGACAGATCTTTTTTCGTTGATTTCTTACCTATGAGTGGAAATTAAGTTTTTTATATTAAATTTCATCTCAAATTTACCGATTGTGTTTTGAAAGAAAATTGGGATATTAAAAAAAAATTAATAATAATCAAAATATGGTTTGACTCTTACTTTTTTGGCCAATTAACCATTCCAAGACTTTATTCTCGTTTTTAAGGTTTCCTAGAAAATTAAAATACAATACTTATTCACTACCTACGTTATGAGGCTAAACAATACTACAAAAATTATTCTTATCATAAATACTACCTATATTTTAACTAAAACGAAGGTAACAGGTAATAGTAATAGCGCAAGTGGTACGCGCAGTAGGCTTCTAAAGGATGTATCAAAAAAAAAAAAAAAAAATATCTAAAAGAAGGGAAAGCAAAGTAAACGTAATTAAATTTTTTTTTCTAGTCAAATTACCAATTAATGCCCAAATTTTACGTCATAAAAAACATTCTTTTACCAAAAATATGAGGTTTTTAATATGGATTTTAATAACTGTACTGCGAAATCTCAGTATTTACACATTTAATTTATGTAGCTGATACCCCAAGTCCTAGACAAAACCATAAACAGGTTGATTTATGCGGAAGGCTTCATAAAATGAAAAAAATTTTTTGTACTGATTTTTAGAATATTTTGAACTAGGTAAATTAACTGATATTCATTTAATTGTGTACAGTTTAACAGTAGATAGTAAATTTAATGAAGGCCATTAAAATCTAATTTAGTATAAAATGCACAATAAGTGCGAAGAATGTAAAAAATTTTACCAACAGTCAAACACAGTACCAGCTGAGTGAAACTTTTAAAGTGATTTTTGAGTGAATATTCGAAACAAGTGTTGCCTATCAATTCATTTTTTTTTCTATCGCAAAGCGAAAAATCTATTTCGATGTGTATAGAAATTTTCTTTCGGACTTAGGTTCGTATTATGTTTATGCAATCAAACAAAGTATTTCAATATGGTCGGCGTGGCGCAGTGGTTTAGTGCTCAGCCCAACAATCGAAAAGTTGTTGGTTCGTGACCAGCCGCTATCACATTCCCAACCCAAAATGGCGTGTATTGGATTTTGGTTCAGTTGGTGCTCTTTCATGTGATTAGAAAATTCATTCTGGGAAACTAGTTCACCCTTATCGCTATCAATAATCTCCAAACGCTGCGTAAAATGGTTACTCTGCCAGAACCCAATAAATTGAAAAAAATCATTTCAAATAACAATCTCTGCGTTAGTATTAAACACCACGATGAGAATTCGTGTTTCGGCATAATTTTCCATTACAAAATCACCTGTGATAGTCAATTCCGCCCAATTTGAGTGGTTTTAAAAATTAATTTGTACTGTTGATAGTTCCCAACTTGTTCGATCAACTGAGATTCCTAATATTACAAAAAAAAAAAAGTTTGTTCCTTTAATAGGAATATTGCATTTATTTGTTAAATGTGATTCCTAAGAATAACCATTTTGTAGTTCTATATGAAATATTAGTCTGTATGATATGTACGAAAACTCCTACAGATATGCATGTAAATTTGAATGCCTAAGCGGTTTAAAATGAAACTGTTAACACAACAGCAGCCCAATGCAACAACTCCCTACGAACCAAAAAGAGTATTTATCCGGATGGACACACCTGGGTCCCATTCAGAAATGTTACTGGGGAGAGAAAAGTGTTACAAATGTATTCGGAAAGGTAGTTTTGTCCTCCAGAGAGTAGTAACATTCATAATAATTTGTAAATATTAATAAAATTTCAGATAAAAATCATTTTATCTTGAATATTTAGAGTAATTCCTCTGTTTTAATAATTTTAAATCATCTGTCACTAAATTTAACGAATTTTTTCATAACTCTTAAGATTATTTACAATCCTTCTGAGTACTAAGATGAAAATCTCCTCAAGTCTGTTCAAATTGTGTTTACCAATTAGGGTAAATGTGAGGTCACGTGGTGTGGAACTTTTACCTTCTCCAGTAAAGTTTTTGAACACGCCCCTGAGTGGTAAATGTGTAACACTCATGTTTCCTACAGATCAATCGTCACCTCAACATTATTATGGAAACTTGTGTATGATAAAATAATTTATTACCTAATGATTAATAACTCATTTGAGATTGTTATAAATATTATTTGTCGTAGTTCATGGAAAATTTATAGTCATACCCAGGGAATGAGAAATCAGAAGGGAGAACAAATTTTTTGGCGAATGGAAAGCATATTTTTTTGTGTTGGAAACCGAAATAAATGGAAACACTAAAATTCAGAAATGGAAACCGAATTGAAAACAGTGAACCAATTTCTTTCAAGACCAATAACAGAAATGGAAACATAATGGAAACCAAAATAAAGATGAATTGTTTCCATTTCTCACTTGATTAATTTTTGATCTTAGAGAAAAAATTTGAAAAAAATGTATCGAAAAAATATCGGTATACTGATATTTGAACTGTATTTGAAAAATTTTTAATTTAGGAAAAATGTTTTTTTTGAGTGGATATGAAACACGAAATGGAAACCTAATGAAAATTTTTGGTAAAACCAGGAAACGTAACAGAAATAGAAACCAAAATGATGGAAATGAAAACAAAAAATAACTAGCATTTTGGTAAATTTCACAAACTCAATTAATGGAAACAAAATGAAAGAAAATAGGGTTTCTCAATCCCTGGTCACACCATCTGTTACATAATTTTAATCTAAGGGCCGATTTTTCAATAACCAGTTAAGAAATTCAACTGTTAGCTGGTGTTAAAATCTTATTTAACTCTTAGCATGATCTGCCAGTTCAACTAACTGAGCTCTTTACTGAGGATGGAAAAACTGGTACTAAAGTTCACATTAATATATGTAGTAGGCAAAAGTGCTCTGTTCGTAAGGTAATGTCTCTAATGCTACGAAGACGAAGACGAAAAAAAGGAAATTGAAGAAGATTTTCTTTCTCTTCTCTTTTCCTCACTCAATTGTTTCGTCACGCACGTAGGTAAGTGAAACAAAAATAAGCATTTCAAGAAAATTAAATGGCCAACATGACAATTGAAAAAACTTTTCTGTCTCTCTCTATTTTTCTTTCTCTCTAATTCGTAAAGTTTCTTCCAGAAATCTGATTTACGAAAAACTTGAAAGGTCAATTTTCGCACGATCTCTAAATTCATTCTAAATTCGGGAAAGTTCTGCAATAGTATCATAGTTTCAATGCTGCAATGCACCTTACAATTTTCTTTCTTTTTTTTGCTTCAAATTTCTATTTTACTTTCAGAATTATAAATATTAAGTTTTCTTTCAAACTCGATAACCTTCAAAACTGCTCAAAAATGTTGGTCAGACTTTAGCAACATTCAAATTACTGTACTTATTGATTTGAGATTGAGCCAATATTTGAAGATAATAATGATACAGTGGGTGCCGCCTAACTTGAAAGAAAGAATTTTGTTAGGATTAACCAGAAAAAAGGGTTACATAAGAGGCTAAGGGTTACATAAGAGGCTGACCCTAAAACAAAGTTAAAAATTATTTGAAAAATTAATGGAAAAAGATTATATTTTTGGTAGGTAGAGGTACCTTACCGTCACTGAATAAGTATAGAGTTGTAATGCGTACTAAACATGTAATAAGTAATTTGTTTGTAACTAGGTTTGGTTAACTGATATTTGTACTGTTTAGAATGTAATTATTAACAGAATTTCAGTCACAAAATTGGATTTTTCACCTTTGAAAATCATTTTTTGTTAGTTTACCTGCACATTTATTCTCATTACACCTGCTTTCAGGGTAGAAATAAAACTGAGAAAGTGCTGGAATGTTTAAAATTTTATATATTTATGAAGCATTTTTTGACAATTTCTTTGTCCGTATTATCCGAAAATTTGTTCGAACTGAGCGGAAAAAAATGTAAGGAGAAATATACATTTTATTCGTTTCAGGCTATTTTGGCTAAAACAAGCAGAGGTCCGAATTATTCAATGGCCAAATTAGGCTAAGCAGCGCCCACTGTATTAGAAAATAATTGGCTTCCTATATTGTATAACTTCATTTGTATTTTTGAGTGTTTCTGAAATTTAATGAGCGTCAAATAATAAAGCTAGATTATGAAATTTCTATCTTCTATAGAATAAGTCATAGAACTTCATTCTGTATAATACACACATATAGTGAAATTATCTTAACTACGTAGGCAATTATTTTCTTGAGACTAACAAATAAGTAATATTAATTCGGATTGAAAAATAATAAAAGTTTAAAATTGAACTTACCATCGTACATGATGGGAACGCCAGTCTCGTAGTATACTAAAGCTGGAAAGCTGAATATTCCCAACTCTGATGCTAATTTAGAATCTTTAGATTTGACAAATTGTATTCCATGTTTGTCTGTATCATCATCGATTGTCTCCAAATCATTGAGAATGGCTTCACATGTATCACATTTATCATTATCTAAAAATAATAAAATAAAAGTTAAGGTGGTTGGCCTGAGCTAATATTTTCAGATCACTATTCACTCAGTTTTCTTAGGTCTATAGGTATCAACTTGGAATCGATTTAAATAATTAAATCGCGTTTACAAAAAACAACCTCAAGTTGTTATTACCGATGAATGTAATTGAAGTCGGTACCTATAGCCTGAATCGGTTTATATGAAACTGAAAGTAGAAAAAAAAGTTCGTGAATATCGGTTTAAAATCGAATTTGGGTATTGAGCCTGAAAAATATAATATTGAAAATAAAGAATTGGCAGGTTCATTTCGGAAAAAATGTTTAGTTTATTATTTTATGTTTGAGTTGTAGTTATAAACACCTCATTTTGAATGTTTTCTGGTTCTCCTTTATCGATTGAAAACACAAAAAATTATAATTGGGATATTATTTCCAGTTTCATTTTAATGAAGGACTTATGAAGTGATACCAGCATTCCTCAAGCTAGAATTCTTATTTCTGAGAATGTTAAATGGAAAATCCATAAATTATGTTATGAACGCTTGAAAATGAAAATAGTTATCTAATGCTTTGAATTCACATTCCAAATAAGTGCAACAGAAGTCGCTTATTGTAATTCATGTTCATATGAACAGCCACTTAGTAGTATAATTAACATCATCTTTTTACTAAACAAAAATCAGTCTGTTTAAGAAAATGAGTTCTGCTGGGGCATACTCATGAAGGATTGATGTGTAAACATAAAAACAGTGTGGTTGTGTGGGCGCGCAATGTGTTGCACATGCACACAACCACACACCTACATGCCATGTAATACACATAAATGAGATTCACGATTGTAACAGTTACAATTAAGTGAATTTGATGATCGTAATTCTCATTTATCCCCTACCATGGACCAAGCACGAAGGCATTTACACATCAAAAACTGTTTATTGCGTTCAAATACCTGCCTAATGACCAGAGAGAACACGAATGTTCTTGTTGACTACAATGCCAAGTCACTTTAACTTATATCTTCTTTGGATTTTTATATGCTTTTATTTAGATCAGTGCTGTTGTTTCATGTGCTGTTCCTGTTCCATGATTGTTACATGAAGGCTGAATTTAGAATTTATATAATTATGATAACTGAATAGTATATTTATGTAAGAAAAAAAATTTAGTACGGTAGACAGTCATGTTTGTTGAGTGCTGCGGTCTTCATACTGTAAGTGGGTGTCGGTGTGAGTGCGCTAGTTTTCATACAATGTTTTATATTTAATAAAAGTGTAGGTATCATTAAAAATTCATTTTTACTAAACTTATTTTTATCGAAGTTTGCTTTAATCAACACAATTTGTTTTTTAATATTGTCAAGTGACGTAATAAGTTGTGACAAACTATGCACAGTTTTTAAATTAATTTTCTCGTTGATCATCTACTTTTTTTATTCTACTTTTTTTTATGAGTCAAAAGAGAGACATTTCATGTATAAAATACACTTTCTTTTATCTTATTTAGGTACGTTGAAATTTCTTTTGCCTCAGAAATTGCCCATTTGCTTCCTTATTGTTACCATCTTGCCCCAGTCCCAAAGCAATCACAATAAGCGACTTCTACATTAATAATTTTTTCAAATATTTCCCACATCACTCCGCTCTTTAATGGGGAAACATTCCTCAAAATAGGCTAGATGAACTTTGTTAGGTACTTATAATTAATCAGAACTTTCTTGTTTTATTTGACGTCATCAAGTTGTAAGAGTTAAACACTTACAGAAAAATACAGCCAAATGGTCGACTTCCTTGATGAGCATTTGAAGCGTTTTACGATCTACACTCTCGATTATATCTGGAGTTGAAGCAAATAGATCTAACACCCACGCAAGAATAGCCTCCTCGTGCATTAAATCACCTGCAAAAAGATAGAACAAAGTTATCTATGAAAACAGAAGTTTGAAATAAGTATAACATACCGACCTTCTTAGAAATTGAGATGCAAACCATAGCCTATTGACGATTGTTTTTTCTCACAATATGAGAATAATTTTTAAATTGAGTACCCTTCTCCCCGTTACTGTATTTCCAGTAGCTTACATGTGAAATCAAGGAATTTTAGAATTTTTAATGGCTAAAATTAGCACTTAAGTTGCCATTTCATTAACAGATGTGGTTAAATTTCCAACATAAAGTACCGATGCTCAAAAGCAAGAACGACACTTGGTCGGATAGGTACCTATTAACAGTGAATAAGGAATTACCTACGTAGAGTTATATAATAAATATAAATCTATTAAGATTAGCAGTTTAGGTGTACGTTGATTTACATAACAGGCAAATGGTGAAAACAGTGAAAAATTATGCAATAGGCATAGGTATTTTCACTGCATGAGAACAGTTCAGTAGAGTGAAATGATAAGAAATAAGGACGGAGGAATAAAGTGAACAAGTCATTGTGATATTAATAATAATAAGGTGAAATGATTTCATACCTACTGTTTGCATTAAATAGTTTTTGGCTTCTTATTTCTCTCTTCAGATTGATTTTTTTTTTTTTTTAATCACCTAAAACACTTCTCTCATGTGTACCTTGGCACAGCGGTGATTCAAATGTTCTTTCTTAATGTTCTCAATATCTGAGTTGCCAGTAGGATATGTTTCAGAAACAAGATTTGGATCAAATTTTCTGCTAATTCATCCAATTCATCGAGTTAGTAATAGTAAATTTGATTCACTACTCTTCACCAACATTTTTACCTTGTTGATAACATAGATTTTGTAGGTAGCTTCTATTTTCATAAAAATGTCCATACCTATATGAAATATATTTGCCAGCTACAGCCAGCAAAGGGATGGTTGTGCGGTTAAGTTCACCGCTTTTGGCTGGCAAATAATATGTAGGACGCCAATTCGAATTCTCAAGCCGATAATTCTACACTCACCAAAAAGACAACTGATAAAAATAACACCTCCGTCTTATGTGGTAGCATTAGCCTAATATTTCACACTTTGCCTAACTTAAGTTAGAAATTTCATAGAATGCCTGGAAATTTTTAGAAACAAGAAGGAATAAGTAGTAGATACTTATTTAGACATTTTCTGAAATTCCTGATTTCACACTTTGCCTGAAACATATTATAACTGACAATGAGAAAAATATAAGAATAAAATAACTTTGGTGTCGTTCTTGCATTAGGTCCCAAATGTTTCATCCCTATCATATTTGCAACGAAGTAGGTATTTCGAATTCACACTAAGTTGTCTGAATTTGGTGGCCTAATTTTTGAAAAATGAAAAAGGTGAAGTTTTTATCACTCTCATTTGAATTTGCTGGGGAATTTTGTTTTTTCAAGTAGAAATCTAAATAATTTAGAAAGTTTTATTCTCATAGTAAAATTGTTGAAATATTCGGAATCTGCATAGTTTTCTTAACAAAATGAATCTAGATCAGGCACAGTTACCTCTTTCCTTGAATATTTTTCGTGTAATTTCTTACGTTTTTTCCATAATTTTTATTGAAACACTACTTTCACCAACTTCGGAGAACATGATTTTTCCACATACTATTTTAAAAATATCCAATTTTTTAGAAATTCCAACCCAGTATATTCACTACGTGACACTAGAATAACTTTGGAGAACCTCTAATTCACATAAATGAAGGAAATTCCCACAAAAAATCATTTGTAATTTCTAAATATTGGCCTAAATAGATTGAATCCCTGTAAGAGTCGATTCATTTTTTCAATCATTTCACCTTTTTCGTTCTTATGAGTTTCTGAGTTGCAGCGCACTCTACAGTCTGTTTAACTGCTCATTAACAAATAGGAAAAATGTCCCACTAAGTCAGTCTTCTGTATTCATCTCCTTCAGTATTGATTTCATCATCAAAATAGTTTTGTAAAATAATGTTTAAAATTAAATTCTATGAAAATTTTTTCCCTATTATCAGTTTTCACGGGAATGTATTCGATGCCCAGAAAATAATTATTCAATTCACCCATTTTGGTTAAAATCGTTGATCTGTGTTACAATGGGTTTCCTATAACTTATTTCTTACCATATTTGGAAAATGGGTACCAACTTCATAGTTTAGATGCTAGATGGAATCAAGTATGAAAATTTTTTGATGGTTGATGTTCTGAAAGTATAACTAGTACTTACATTACATTTGTTGGTGAAAGCCAATCTTTGGTGAAAATTGAGGTGTGTCTCAAAAAAAGATTGAAGTTTCAAGTAAATTAATGATCTAGAAGCATTGAACTTTTTATTTAACAAAATTGGCTCCAAGGTTTTCCTCCATGAATGAGTGAAGAAGAATTTCCGAAATAACATATTAAAAGTTTTACACCAACCCGCTTTGACATCGTAATAAACGTAGAAAAATTTAGCCCATTTAAACGATTTTCTCACGTTCATCTCCATCAGTATTAGTTTTAACGTAAAAATGATTCAATAAAAAAGTATTCAGCTCTTTGTTTTTTAAACAAAAAGTTGTAATGAATAGTCTCGTACAATTTATGTAATGTTGGTAATATGCGGATGAAATAATTTTAATTTTGTATTACTACAAAATAATAATTGGTTCATGACAAATGGGTGACTTTAATCTAAATTTTCTTCAGATGGTCTACATTGTACCCAGGTACAGAGAAATTTAAACTTTTTTCTTTTAATATAAAATAAAATATTCATGTTGAAACTTCGTTGGTGAAATATATTAATATGTTTGTGATTCGATCAATATTAATTGTCCTATCTACCTGTGTATATTTTTCGGAATTTATTGCGATAATACACGACAGCTGGTAGTTCTGGAAGATCGTATTCCTTTTCCACACCGTTGTCTGAAGTTTTCACGAAGCTGATACCTTTTTCTTCGCATTCGTCGTCTATATTCTCCAATTCGGCGAGAATTTTTTGACTTTTTTTGTCACCTTCTTTATCTGAAAACATTATTATTTTGTTTCGATATGTTGAAGGTTATTCTGGTAGATCCTAAACACAGAAACAGCCTACTACATAATTATGCATCGGTACTCACAAAAGAAGACTACAGCGTGCTCAGTCTCATTTAGAATTTTGTCAAGCATCTTTGTGTTCACTTCTTCAATTTTACCTGGAATCTCCAGAGTACTATCTTCGTTTAGCCATGATAGCACTTCGTCTTCGTCCTCGAGATCACCTAAATTAATATGAAGTCACTATGTAAGTATATTCCATGTTCTGTAATGGCTATTTGAAGAAAATGGCAGTTTCCTCTAAATTGTGGAAAAATGTGGCTGTTGATCAGTTTTAGGTGTCCTGAGAGATACTCAATTACTAACATAGACTGCCATACAGGTAGGTGTTTATTTGTTTTCTGGGCCTAGAAATATGAAATAATTGTTGGCACGACCCTTCAAAATTTTATGTCTACAGGTGAGGACTTGCAGAGGTTTGGCCTTTTGTCAGTGTAGTTGCTCTCCACAGCACCTATTCCAATCCCACTGAGTCAAAATTTAAGTTTTATTTTGAATTTTATTTCTTAAAAATTTCAAGGAGGGAAGACCGGGGTACCACGGAACACTTTTTTCCTTTTTGTCTCTGGTTTGGGCTCGAACTGAGTTAGAAATTTGGGACCAATAGATTTGAAAAGAACAAACTTTCATCTACAAAACAAAACCAAAAGAAATAATTAACATATGATAGTTTTTTTCTAATTCCTTCTTAAAGGGAGCAACCTTTTTTTGTTCCATGGTACACTACCGTAGTGTACCATGGAACTGAGGGTGGTGGACCGTGGTACATGTTAAATCCCATAAGAAAAAAATATTTTTAAACCAAAAAATTAAATTTATTTTATCCGTGCACTGCATCTAAAAGTAATTATATTTAGATAACAGATGATATTTGCTATTTTAGTTGTAATAATATAGTCATTATTATGAAAACTGATCAGGGACGTAGCTAAAGGGGTTGGGAGGAGGATCCCCTAAAAGTTTTTGGCAGTTTGCAAAATTGTACAAGTTGTTTATTAGTTAGAAAAATTGCGCCTCAGAGAAAAAAAAAAAGACATAATATTCAAGTGTGTTAGGTGGTTTTTTTTTAGCAGTTGGTAATTTCAAAAATTTCAATTGGCAATTTTCATTTTTCTCCCCTCCTAAAAAAGCCTTTCTCTATGTCCCTGAAACTGATTGTTTTTCAATTGTGACATTTTCCTCATGAATTTGCTTATTCAAAAGACATCTCTCACAGTATCCTAAACTTTCTCAAGATCCAATGTTTCATGTTTTAGGCAGTTTTAATTCTGGAAATTATTTGCAAAAAACTGAAAGGTATTTTTAGCATGTTCCATAGTATACCAGAAAATTTACACCATGGTACACTAAGTTCACCCTCATATTAGAAATTAACATTATATTTAATCGAAGTGTTTTCGAGTATTGGTGACTGAATAATTAATTACCAACTATCACATTTATTTTAAACACATGCAAAAATCTGAATGCTCAACTTCTCTCCCATTGGTCACACTTTTTGTGAGTCATCAAAATTTTACTTTTGGTATAATTTTGATAAATACTGCAATAACTTTTGAACAATAAATTTGATACCTAAGGATAGTAAACAAGTGAAGTATTTATTAAATGTATGATGTATAATGCTATGGCACCAGTATGTCCAAAAATTGAAGGGATTCAGTTTTATCTATGGTACACTTGTTTCATGGTAGCCTAGTTTCTCCTACGGAAATACCCTAAGAAAAATATCGAGAAGGATGGATATATGTTTATACTCGTATCCTACATCAAATTCTATGCAAACGTGAATAATCCACACCTTCGTAATGAATTCTCAAATTTATTTTGATCTCAAGAACCACTAGACTGAAATTTAATACTTAATTTTTGATTCGTTCTAAAGGTGATAGGTACCTTACCTATCGATAAAAAATTGGACATCTAAAAAAGAATTTACACGACCAAACAAATACAAAATTGGTACCTACCTGTGTAATGTAATGGTTCTTTATTTCTGAAAAACACCAAAGCTGGGAACGTCTTGATGCCATACTCCTTGGCGATGCTCAAATCTTCTGTTGTTACGAATACGATTCCACTTTCGTCTAGTTCGTCATCTATGTTTTCGAATCCATTTAAAATCTGGTCACATTTTTCACCTTCTTCGCATCGTCCACCTGATCAAATTAATACCAAACTACAGTCTTCATCAAATTTCAAAAATTTAGCATAAAAAGTATCCTAATATGTATCCCAAACGTGGGAACAAAATTCAATTTTGACTAAAAATAAAAATAAGAATATAAAAAAATATGGGCCTCAAGTTCCAATTCGGAACTAAATGTGCGGCACTTCGTTGGTATGTCGCCTTTCGCATATTGCATTTTGATTGTGGCACTTCGTGTGTCTGTCAGTAAATTATTCTGAATGCATTGCAGTTGATTACGAGAACATGTCTCATCTCATTTAGCAATAACAACATGTATGGCCCTCTGAATGATGTCATAACTCTTTAGTCACCTAAACTATAAGCCTACCCCCTTGTATATACCACGTACCTATTTGGTAACACACAGGAATGTGCTACCTCAATTAGCAGCAATCAATTCCAAACACTAGCATTTAGAGTCAGATCAACGCACTTGTCTGTTCTACAGGTTGATTTTTAAAATATTAATGAGTTCGCAGATAACCTCTGATTGTGTAGCCTGTGGTTCCCAAAGGAATTATGTAAATTTTGAACTTTCTATTAAGGAGGTTTCGATTCTTAATTGCATATATCCCTTAGGTATCTGTCTTATCCAAAGGGGCTCCTTACCCCTTTCGCATGCAGCCTTATTTAATTACACAATTATAAAATTTTGTATACTTACTGAAATACACCAACACATATTCATGCTCATCCACCAAACCCTTAAGAATCTCGTCGGTAACTTCTTCAATTGTTGCTGTAGACTTTTGTTCGATTAACCAGTTCAGAACTTCTTCTTCATTAATCAAGTCACCTGTTTACAAGTTTTGCAGGTTTAAAATAATGCTTCATTTTTCTGAAATTTACTTTTTTTGGGTTTATGATACCAAAGTAAGTAGGTAAGTAAGGGGGTAGATAGCTCTATTGTAAGATAGGGGATCCACGTATTCCCAACCTCATCTTTCAACCCCTTCTCCCACCATAATACCATCATCGCCACTACCGCCACCAAAAACACATATTACTTTTTATGTCAAACTTTTTTTTCAGAGTTAAGACGGAGTCGAGAGCCCCAGGACCCTACACTTGCCCACGTTCTTGAAGTAAATGCAGATATGTCTTTGTTATACCTTCGTAAAGAGCTGGAATTTTATTTTCGAAGTAAACCAACGTTGGTAAATGATCAATTCCATATTCCTTGGCTTCGGCATCATTGTCGATTCTTACGATAACGATTTCTTCCTTTTCTAATTCATCGTCGATATTTTCCAGTTCATTCAGTATTCTGATATCCTGTTTATCGTCCTTGTCGTCTGTAACATCCATCAAATGTTAGCAGTAAGGCAAACATCAGGAAACTTGAATGAATTCGGTCAATTAAAAAAAACTTACAGAATAGTACAGCTAAATATGGCACCGTGTCAATGAGTTTGTCGACCATTTTGTTTGTCACTTCTGGAATTTCACAGTGCCTCTTCTGATGAATTAGCCAACTCAGCAGTTCTTCTTCTTTCATTAAGTCTCCTAAAAATACGATTACAGAAGTTTGAAAGTTAATTTTGTTCTGTGCTGAAAATACAAAGTTAAAGCAATTGTGAACAATATTCACTATTTCTCACCTTCGTACAGATGAGGAATTCGTTTCTCGAAGAAAATTAACTGTGGGAAACTTTGGATGCCATACTCTTGAGCCTCTTTTGGATCGTCGATTTTCACGAAGGCGATATCATTTTGATCGCATTCGTCGTCAATGTTCTCCAATTCGACGAGAACTTTTTGACTTTTTTTCTGATTTTTATCGTCTAAAAAAATAGGTCAAATAAGTACCCAAGTATTACCGACATGCCAGTCGAGATGATAGTTACAGCTCTTAGTTTTGGTTCCTGCACAGAAATCTTAATAGATGTGACAAATATGAGTCTTCAGCTTGTTGCACCAATGTGAGAAGGAGCAGACCGGAATATATTGAAGTTCCCCTTCTTATCATTACTTTCCACAAAAAGATCAACTACCTACCTAATTTGTATTTGAATTTTTTCTGTGATTGTACGATTTTTTCTCATTAAAATCAAAGAAGAAACACGAAAATAATATGTGAGTTAGGTAGGTAATATAAAAATTAAGTTTGGTGAAAATAAGATTTATTAAATAGAAAAGAAGAAGAATAATTACATTAAAAATGAATTTTAAGAAAATAGGTACGTTTTTATAAGGGTGAAATGTTGAGTGAAGATGTGAAATGAAACCTGGTGCACTCTATAGTACTCACATTGAAACACGTAACCTAACCCGGCAATTGCAATTCTAGTACTCTGGTGGCATCATCAAACACTAGGCCCACTTTGTGTAATTTAAATTATGAGCTAGTAGAATAGGATTAGGTTAAAAATCGGTTTTTGAAAGATACGCTTTTACAGCTGTTGAAAAAATAAAAGCGTGAGTTCGAGTGGGCGCTCATGAAGATTGATGTGTAAACATAAAAGCGTGGCTGTGAGCGTGCGTGTTGTGCACACATACAACCACACACCTGCATGCTAAAAGTTAAAATATTGTAATATGTACGAGTTACAATCGTAATTTTTGTTTTAGCCTCTATAACAGTACTAGACTGAGTGCTGAGATGTTTACATATCAAAAATTAGGTACTAAAAAATCTCCATCCCTACGGGGAATTGAACAAAGCATACTTTGCATGAAAGAAAATGCCTCGAATATTACATCATAGCGATGATTATAAATGCATGATGAAACTCGTATTAAAGAAGCAAGCATGTTTCAAGTGATAACTTATGACAACCAAATTCAATTTTGGTGCCATTAGATGTTTGTATAAGAACTACATCAAATTTCATTGCATTAGTAACATAAAAAAAAAAAGTTTAATAAAAGTACATAAAATTCAAAATACACAGTCATGTAGAACTATGTACCCCTTCTTCCTGTACTAAATCGTAAAAAATTGCTAAGCTTAGGGGGAACTACTCCAGTTAGTGTTGCTGAGGTTATTTTAAGTATGGGAGAAATTACGAAACATCGAAAAGAAAAACTGATTAATTAATTCTAGGTGGACATTTGCTTGGGCTAAGGACCTAGTTTTTATAATTCTCGGGGCATAACCTCATTCTAGGGCTGATTGACCAAAATCTTACATGTGTTAAACGTTTAAAATTTCCATTGTTAGGAACAAAATATTTGCTGGAGATTATACTTACAGAATAAGGCAGCTACATGAGGCATTCTTTCAATGAGAATATCAAGCATTTCATCAGTTATCTCTTCAATTTCATCACTTTGTAACTGATGTTCAATCCAGCTGAGAACTTTTTCTTCTTCTTCCAAATTTCCTGTACAAATAATATGACGAGTTTAATAGTTTAATCTCAAATTCCTCTTTTCTATAGTTCAGTACCCAAGTATATAGAAAACAAATCAATAATCTCATTTTTAAAGCATGTGGAGAACATACTAACAACTTGGACAATCTTGTCCTTTCATCAATTGCTAAAAAGTATCTCCTGAATTTTTATTCCTGTAGAACTAAATAAACCTTTGAATATGTAGTACTGGACCAGTAAAGATCCATAAGTCCAATGTAATTTTTAATTTCAAGACATGCCGGCATAAAAGTAGGCAACTTGAGTGTATTTTGGGCTCACTTTTGATGTTTTGCTTAAGTTCACCAATTTAGAATACGTGGCGACACATATCGGCAGAGTATTCTCGTCACCATCACCCGGTGCTGTGGCCAAGTGTATACGGTTGCTATATTTTGGTGATGGTGGTGATTGAGGTAAGGATTCCTGTTGGTTGTTGGTTCGAGTACCGAGGCAGGCAGGAAACCTACATTGGTGACCTCGATGTGATCTGAGAAATGGTGAACAGTGCTATCTCTCAGAAGAACACATCAGCCGCTAGTTCACCTGCTTTCCACCTCATAATGTGATGGTGTTGAACACACTAGTGCTGAAGTGGTAGAGTGTACTGATGTAATGTGGGGATGTATTGGAGTAGGGCATCCATTGCTCCCTTACATGAACCTACCCTTCCATTATTAGCTCCACCTCCATTGAATTGTACTTCGCACTGCTGTACTGTGGGGGGAGTAGTGTGGTGACATATATTGGAGGCGTACTCTCGTCACCATCACCCAGTGCTGTAACTGAGTGTATACAGTTGCCGTATTTTGGTGATGGTAGTGATTGAGGTAGGGATTCCTGTTGGTTGATGGTTCGAGTCCCTGGGCTACCTGGAAACCTACAGAATATATTTGATAAATTCATCCTTTAAATTCCTAAGGATAGTACGTATAAATTTAGTTTAAAGAGAATGGTCTATGTTCAAACAAGGAGTATATTTTTATTTGTGTTATAGTTTTAGCATAGATTATCATAGGTGTTTTACAGTCATGTTCTATTGTGATGTTTAAAACTAGGATTTTGGAAGTTCCACTGTAGTTTCATGCTATAAGGCAAGTATTGCAAGTTTGAAGCTCCGTGTTCGAATTGTTATTAAAACAATAATTTTTTAAAACTTGTTTTCAGAATTGTTTTGTTTTCATGTTGCGTCTTAAGAGTGGATTAGCCAAATTCTATATTACATTAAAAAAATTAAAAAGGCAGAAATTTCATTATTCTTGAACACTCTTTTTCCAATATCCCCTTTGTCTGTTCATAGATGCTTGTAGTTTAAAGTATGTCAAGTGGCCAGCATGTCTAATCAGAAATCATCATTCTTTACCATCCAGTACTATATAGTCAAAGAAATAAATATATTTTCACTTAGTCTGCACTTGAATTTCATTTTAAAAATACCAAAATTTAAAATTTACAAGAAAAAAATCTTTAATTTTTATTCACTGTTGGACAGTTACCTATCGAGTAAATACCTTCGTGAAGTAAAATGAGAGAAAAACTTGATTTAATGGAAATTTGGCTATGTACCTGCTATATTATAGTATGAGGAAACAAAAAAGAGAGTATATTGAGGATTCTTAACTAAAAGAAAGAGTGGGTGCATGTGGTTACTCAATTATTTTTGTCAAAAAAGGAAATATGGTAAGTACAGAGACATATGCAGCTAAAGAGATCTCCAATGAGCTGATCAAGGAATGAAAGGTTTTAAATCAGCATATTTGTTATTGCTCATCGTGTGCCTCTAATGAAGTGAAAATACATATTCCCAAAAAGTTCAATGATAAATTTCACGAAATGTGCGCAGTTTTAGATGCACAGGATGTAAAACTCTGATGGCTCTGTTTTCATCTTTGATGTATTTGTGTATCACAGTATTTGTAAGGAATTGGACATATTTTTAGCTGTATGTCTCCGGGTAAATACTATGAAAAGAGTAGGTATATCTATGAACCCTGGTTATAGGCCTACAAGTGAAACAGGTTCTAAAACATTTCGCAATTATTAGGAGTATCGAACAATCCAGCACTAGTACAGCTCTTCTGAAATTTGGGGCCCCCTCAAGTAAAGTTCTGAGAGCCAACCATTAGAATGGATTATAAATTGTATTTCAGTTTTATGTTTGTCTCACCTTTGTACATTAATGGAATTCCTTTCTCAAAGTAAACCAACGCTGGTAACTTCTCAATTCCATATTCTTTAGCCTCGTCCGAATTATCAATTTTCACAAAAGCAACGCCCAGCTTATCGCATTCGTCATCAATATTCTCCAGCTCATTAAGTACTCGTATTGATTTTCTATCATTATTGTCATCTGTATTGGTAAGATGTGAATTAAATTAATAGGTAATTGAGACACGAATAAAAACCCAGCAATTTATTCGTTCTAAATTTCAAGACAGGTACTTACAAAATAGCACAGCCAATGTTTTTCCATCTTTTATTAATCTGTCCAGCATTTCATCGGTTATGTCTTCTATTTCATCCTTCTCAAGTTGGCTGACTAACCACTCCAGTATTTCTTCTTCGTTCTCAAGATTTCCTGATGACAAACAATTATTTTTTCATCATCATCGTCATCAGCATTTTATATTTATGATAGTTATGTATGTGACTTATATATTGACTTTCCTAAAACACACGTAAATAAAATACCTAACCCAGATCTATTTTTCCAACCACTCGAAATTTCTACGCAGACCTAGGCTGCCCTTAAATTTTTTTCTGGTATTCCTGTTATGGGAAGGTATGTATTTTATGTAATATATTATGTTCTAAGAGGAAACGTACCATCGTATAGATTCGGAATTTTTTTCTCGAAATACACAATCGAAGGGGTTGTGTCGATACCAAATTCTTTAGCAGCTTTTGGATCGTCGATTTTTACAAATTGTATTCCATGTCGATCACAATCGTCGTCAATTTTTTCCAGCTCATTAAGAACGATTTGTGATTCTCCGTCATCGTTGTCATCTGTGGGAACAGATTTGTGTTGGATTTATTCGAGAAAATTGTTAAGTTGTGGGAAACTGTTAAGTGGGTCATGTGGGTACATATATACTCGAACTAAATGTGGATAAATTATACTTACAGAAAACGACTACGAGATAGTCCACTGATGAGATCAGAGTTTCTAAGGTTTTGGCAGTCACTTCTTCAATCACATCATCTTCATCTCCTGTGGATTTATTCTGCACTAGCCACTCGAGTACGTCCTCTTCCTTTGTAAGTTCGTCTGTATAATAAAAACAGAGTAACGTGTTTTAGTTGGACTATTAATATTGCAAGTTATAAATATGGGTTATATTTTTACGGATTGTATTCAAAATACAAAAGCATAAAACTTGCTAAATTTTCAAAAATTTGTTTTCACATTCCTTAATAAAACTAGGACTTTTTTATTTTTTATTGTGCTTGGCAATCAGTTTTTGTTTTAAGTCAATTGAACTGCTTTCTATTCAAAGTCGTGTGAAAAGTGAAATAGGTATTTACTTGGGACTGAAACCAGACAACTAATTCACCCAGAAAGCGTAATATATAGGTACTTACTATCAATATTTAAATTGAATACACTCGGAAAACATTAATATTGTGATGTACCTAATTAAATTTCATGTATCAGCCAAGGCAGTAGATAAACTAGGAATTTTCTGCCTGGGAACTATAGCTAATGTTTCATTGCCTCTGTAATGTGGCTGCTTTGAGCATTGAGGTAGGAAAAAATGTTTTTATAATTTAAAAACAAATTTTCATTTGAAAGTTTACCAGCCCAAAATCTGCCCTCTAGTTATCCTACTGTACCACAAGGAATCCTCCAATTCTCAGGTTTATATTGTACTTACTTGTAGAATTATTTTAAATAGAAGCAAAGTAGACTATGATTCCTTATTTTAAGATAGTGTCATAAATATAGTGGAAACCGCTTATTAAGGATATCGGATTAATGGTGCAACCTTATTAGGGACAAATCAGAGAGGTCCTGAAATAAACACATAAAAACTAAAAGAAATTAAACTACTTATTAGGGACAGCTCATAGGTTTGTTAGGACAGGGCAGTCAATAAATATGGGAAAATTTTTGTTGAATTCTCTAATTTGAAAGATAATAACCGCAGTTCAGTTCAATAGAAACAATTTTTGTTGTTCACTATCATTGTTTGGCCTGTCTTTCGTGTTTTCTTCCACAAGTTAATCAGAGGAGCATTGTTAGGAAGATACGCTAGAATAGGTATACTGAGTCAGTAGGTTTGTTGGGGCAGTCATTTTTCTGCTGATTCTGGTAAAATTTCTTGATATTACGTTAAAACACTTCCCGGCATTAACAAATGTTTCTGGTAAAATAACAGTACTTCCAGAGATACTGTTAAATTAACAAAAATTTCTGATAATTTTCGAAATAGAAGAATTATAGTATCTGCTAGAACATGTTTCTGTAATTTTTTTGTAGGATGCGACCATTCTCTAAAAAACAAAATTAAAATTTTTCGCTTTTTCCCCAATAATAAAATAAAATTAATATTAAAATAAAACACACGCACTTTAAAACGCCCTGAGCGTCTTCAGCTAGGCTAAACTCTTAGCCTAGCCACGAAGCCTAAACATTTTTTCCCTCTCTTTTAATCTTTCGATCTCTTCACACCACCATCTTATTTTTAGTGGTGGTAGAATTATAATACAACCTCGGTTGTTGGAAATTCCCTTACCTTCTCCTTCTAAAATTATGTTTTTTCTGGAACTTTGCAATATTGTGAATTTCTTATATGAAATCATCCTTTGTTTATTCGTCAACCATTACGGGTCGAAATATTTTTCATCTACATTTTTTATAAACTTTAAATTTTTAATATAATTTTTTTTTCTTTTTTATTATGGTTTAATTTATATTTGCGGGCATCAGGCCTGCACGAGGAAATTCACTGAGGTTAATTCAGGCCAATCTTTTCTAAAAGACGCCTTCTCGGAAAATCAGCTATGAGGTAATTAATTAATTTTTAATTCACCTTTTTTTTCCCCTGAAGCGGTTCAAACAATCACCTGGCTAGCTGAGCATCTTCACCGAATTCTGTTGGTAGAGATGCTCTTGGAACACTCAATTGAGTGTTTTTTATTTACGGGGAAATTATGTTAGGTTTGTATTGGGTTGGATTCTGCCACCCAGGGTTGCATACCACATTTTTTGCAGAAATTTTACCAGAATTACCTGAAAAATGGCTGCCCAAACAAACCTAGTATCTACCAGTTATCATCTTTCATCGAGAATCTTCAGTTACCTTTTCTGTTTTGTCATAAATATTGGACAATTTGACATTTTCAGTGATGTAAGCTAAAAGTTTTTATTGAAAATTACAACTTGCATTTTTTAATTTTTTGCTTGCAACTGAACACTCGGCATTGCTTAAATGGGATACCGCTTATTTGAAACAAAAAGGGTACAGCCTAATGTGTCCTTGTTAATCAGTTTCCCCTGTATATCAATAATTAAATTTTATTTAGATAGTTAGGTCCTGCATAAACAATTCCAGTTCAATTTCACAATACCTCCTGGTAATTTCTGTTCTACATCTTTGCTGTGCAGTGGCAGTTTTGCCACTGATGCAAATGACCATGTAAACTATCTAACAAAAGTTAAAAATCAAGATTTGTGTCTAATAATTGAAAAGAATTAAATTATTTAACTTGTAACAATCAAATGAAGGGAAGGGATCATGGGAGCATAATATTCCCCTGTACCGTTTCCACTTCAGTAGTTTATTACAAGCATTTGTCGTTACAAGACAATTTCATAAAAGAAAATAAAGAAAAAACAAACAAGTCATGAAAATTCTCATATGTGCGTTTAGTAGCTGGACCATTAATTTTTTATCAAGTTGAAGGTACTGATACAAGACTGATAAAAAGCTGAGATGATTTTCATCGGACTCGATATCCTTAACAATATTCCATCAATTTATTCACCATTTTGGATAACGGAAGATTGCTTATGTATTGCGCATAATGCCAATTATTAACGTAGGTAAAGAGATTTTGCAAGATTCCTTCGTATTATAAAATGCACAAATGAAAAATCAAAATAAATTGAAAAGTTATTTTCAAAATATAGAATTGATATACTTAGGTACAGGAATATTTATACATATTTGTAAATCATGCAAACCGTATGGTAATATGAGTGACTGATAAATCAATCACTTCCATGCTAAGTGTGCAATTATAACAAAATTAATTAATAAAAGTTTAACCACGAGAATGATGGAAAAATTCGTATAAGAACAAAATAGCAAGTATTTTTGGTATAATATGTTAAGCCACAGTGACATTTATTCATAAACACTGCGCACTGTTCTAACGTAAAAAAAAAAGGCATGTTTTGAATTATCGCAATTATATGGGTAGTGTTTATGTGTACTGCATTTCCCTCCCTCTCATAATAACCGATTTACCTTCGCATAATTATATACCAAATTTTTATTAACAATATTCCAAAAATGATTCTGCAGCATAGTTTGTTTTTTACGCCTTCAAATTCTCTATTTTACTGAGACCGCCTACCTTCTCAACGATATTTACAGCAATACTCTCTGGAATACTCTCTGAACATGAACTCATCTTGTGCTACCCAACACACGTCTTATATGTATTATCCTTAATGATTTCTTTAGCTCCTTTTTTCTTCTACTGGCAAAATTCACAGTTGCATTTAGCCCATTTTTGTTTATAATTACCACATTCGAAAAACCACTTACTTTCGTACACGATCGGAATTTGATGTCTGTAATACACTAATTTTGGAAGGTCACCGAGGTTGTACTCTTGTGCCAAAGCCTCGTCGGCAATTTTCACAAAACCAATACCCAATTGGTCCGCCTCATCGTCGATGTTTTCTAATTCTTGTAATACTTTCGCACATTTTCGACAATTTTGCTTATCTGCAAAAAATTACATGTTCTTGTACAAAAATACTATTCAACATTAATATTGTGTTAATAAAAAAAAACAAAGGAAACATGCTTAGTTAAGGGATTATTTCTCTTTTTTTTTTTCTTTTATTTTTTCCATTTGTTCAAAGGTACATTGGTAAAAGGTGGCACCAAGTTAGTAAGAAATATACGAACTACACGAAAGTCGTTTCGAGTGTTTCATACAATATCGAATAAGAATACATTAATATCGTGACTATAATGGTTATATAGGTGTACAAATTTTACTGCTGGTTAATCACTCGCTGATCTGGGTCCAAAAATAATTTACGGGATTCGTTTTACGTTCAACGGTGGTAAAGTGTACGGGCGTAGAGAATAAGTAGATGAAGGTCAAAGTTAAGCTACCGAATGTGTTGAACTGATCGGTTATACTACCTACTATTTTGCGACAAAGAAAGAAGAGTGTTTGAAGACAGTGTGAAAGCGCAAGTGAAATAGAGAAGTCAAACACGCAGATAATAATAAAATTGCAACAAATGTACGTTCAGCCAATATGCGAGAAAAAAACTGTATCAATGTTTTTCTGATACAGTTTACTTACTTACTAGTTGGTTTCGAGTCACACGTATCATGTTCAGGACCTGACAATCATGGTCATATAGGAATTACAAACGGAAATAACATTACTGATTTAAATTCGTGCGAATTAAAAAAAAAAAGTTGTAAATTTTACTTATTACAAAATTGTTTTGGTGTCGTAAAAATTTTGAAGATTTTCTTTTCCAATAAAATTTGAAAACTAAACAGAAACCATCGAATTTTTATGAATCTTTAAACAAATATGTGACTGACCACTTGAGTACCAACAGGTAGAGCTATTCTAAAACTATAATTAGAACTACGAGTCTATAATTTGTGACTGCAGGTGAAGAACGTTCGAACTAAATTTTGTCAATTTTAAAGGGAGAGGAAAGAGTTCAAATATTCTCCATGGACTTTGTAATCGAGTGAGATTTCAATTTTGAACCATTGCACTCAATCAAGTAGGCTTAATACAAATAATAATCTACGAGCATCACGAAGTATGTTTGATGCAGGTAACCTAAACCCACTAACTACCGTTAGTTTATTTAGATATTGAGTAATCAAAAGACAAATTTCGACACTCACGAGAGTAATAATGTCAGAATTTTTGTAAAATAATAATTATAATCGACAAAGTTTTATTCTAGACAACAAAAGAAAATGACTGAATTTTATAATCTAATTTCATTGTGTTAACCGGTATAAGTATCGCAGGGATTGAGAAATTTTACATTTTTTCATTTTGTCTCCGTTAGTTGAGATTCTGAAATTTGCTGTAATCTTTGTTATTTTGTGTTTCCATTTTTATAATTTTCGTTTTCGTTTCCCTTATATTTTCTGATTTTACCAAAATTTTTCATTCAGTTTCCGTTTCGGATTCCGTTTTTAAAATTTTCTAAATCCTATTATGTTATTTTTTGAAATTTTTTTAAATCGATAAAGTTATCGATATTTGTTTGTCGCCTTTTGGAGTTCGAAATTTTGAATTACCATTTATCAGAGAGAAACACAAAAGCAACAATTCCAAAAAAGAAAAATATGTGGCAGGAACAGTGTCAGGGAGGCAATGAGGGAGTAGTTTGTCCCCTAGAATATTGGCAAGTAGAATTTTTTCATTAGTTAGTTGGACAGCACTTGGACAATCTTGAAAGTTAATCCTTTTTTTTTTCAGTCGATTTCATAATAATTTTTAGCTATTAGAAATTTTAATTTTTCTGTCCTAAAGAAGCCTTTTGATTCGGCACTGATGTGCAGTTAAATATTAGATCATAGAAGACAATTATTCACTTCACATTCTAATTTTTATTATGAACAATAAAATTCAACATAAAATATCTGGTGATAAAAATTTGGAATTCCAGTTTAAAAAAAAAATTTTCAGATTTGTTTGTGTTATAATTGTAATGGTTGCAAAAATATTAATTATCGATAGTTGTAACGTACTATCCATATTTTGAATATTCGAAGATTATTGATAATATTATCAATATGAAAAAATAAAAAATAAATAACACCGCTAAATCCTACTTAAATATCAAAATATTTTTTCGATATTTTCCAAAAACAATGGATTTTTTCAAATTTTTTCTCTCAGATTAAAATTTATTTAAGTTAGAAACGAAAACAAAAACGATTCATCATTAGGTTTTTATGATGTTCCTGTTATTGGTTTTAAAAGTAATTGGTTAGTTGTTTTAAATTCTGTTTCCATTTCAGAATGTTAGTGTTCTCTATTTATTATAAGCTTTTATTCTACTCAACACTGCGATTTTAAAATATACCAATACTGCAGCCAACCTTCCGCAACAAAATAATACCTATTTATTTCGCATGAAATTAAAGCCAAAAAATAAAAAATGAAAACGTATTTTAAAAATTCGTTTTTAACCCAAACTTATTTTGGTTTCCAGTGCAGAAAAATATGTTTTCCATTTACAAAAAATTCCGTTTCCATTTCAGTTTTTCAATAGGTACGTGGAAAGTATACGTACCTACTACTTAAAAATTCATATTTGTGAGGAAATTCAGGAACGTAGACCCCTTAAATGTTGAAAGACAACTCCATAATCATTTATTCAGTTTCATTGGCATTAGATGATGTTAAGTAATGTAAAATAAAATTAATTCTTATTTTTTTAATGAGAAATATCGAAGAGTATAACTTGCTTGGAATCTTTGTTCATTTAGTATTGAATACACAGCAGCCCTATCTCACCAGTGTTAATTGCCATCATTCTAAAGCCCTAACATGGACATAGGTTTTCTGAAAATAAGCTATTTAAATACGTTACTGTGAATTCAGTGAAATGGAGTGGAATTAATTGATAGGTAATGGTAAAAGTCAACAGATTAGCTCGAGTAATTTTGTGGGTATTGTTTTTACCCATGCTCAGATGGGGTGTGTACGCTATAAGAATGTGTTATAAAACCTCTTTACTCCAGTAAAATTTTCAGAATTTAAAAAAAGCAGGGTTGTCTGGTTTAACAAATGGTGGTAAAGTATGATATAATGATAGGGAAACTAGTTCACCGTGTCCATGGTCAATAACTCAGTACACACTACACAACAAAATGTATATGTAAATTGGTCAGTCTTAGTGTCTTATCTGTGGGCCTAGTGAGAATGCTCAGTAGCAAACCACATTTTTTGGGCTGGAACACTGATAAGTACCGGTAGAATTCAAACCCTAAACACTTTCGGGTGTGAAGCAGAATTCTAGATTTTCAAAACAGTTGAATTATTTATTTTCAAATAAATATCTATGCATTAAAATTGACGATAGACGAACGTGGCATGTTCTTCACCTGCGCACAATAAACGATAATTATAGTAATGGCTTTCATGTGTGAAGCATCAAAATATTTTCCTATTTGTGCGTTAATTAGAATAAACTATATTGTTAGCTGATCACTTTCTATATCTTGAACAATGTTTGTGCAAAATAGACTAATTCTCTAAAGAAAAATATTTAATAGTTTTGTCAGGATATAAAAATAGGTAGACTTTGAAAAACTCACAAAAGAGAACGGCGACAAAATTGGTATCTTCGATAATTTTCTGTAAAATTTTCGAATTCACCTCCTCTATTCGGTCTGGTAAGTCGAGAGCTTCGAGACTGGTCAGAAAATTCAGAACATTTTCCTCGTCCATGAGGTCTCCTGAAAATAAAAATACGTAATTATGCTAAAGTGAAAGTGGAAATTCACAAGTAGGCTAGTAGAAAGTTTAAGGAACTTTCGAGTTCGTAAATCGTATTGGTAGGTTTCATGTTTCCCATTTATTTCATTTCCAATACCACGAAGTGTTTTCTGATTTACATTGAAAAATAAGTGACCCACGTCTCAACTCACCCAGAGATGAAGCTCGGGAAAAGAATGGAAGGCCAAGTCTCCAAAAATCTGAATTAGCCACCTCCAACCTCCCCACCTACAAAAAATTCGAAAATATCTAACGTTAAGAAAAACAAAACGATAATTATTCTACTTATTTTGACAATTTCACTTGAGGAAAAATGAAAGGACGTTGAGTTCTCTTGGAAATTTTTTTTAGCTTCGTCTAGGGTCTGTAAAGAGAGAAAGACTTAGATGGACGTATCGTAAGTAGAATGGGGGAAGATTGGGTGGAACTAGAGGGAAATTGTAGGACAGAAGATTAATTTGTAAGAAGATAATGCGGAATGGAGGGAAATGTGAATGTTTTAATTTGATGAGGTATTTGGATAGTTGAGAGCATTGAACAAGAAGAGATGGGCATGTAAAAATATGTGATTCAAGTCCCTCTCGCAGAGAGAATTTGGATTTGGAGGATAGAAAGAAAAGGATGCAAGATGGATTTTGTGAAGCTAGGATAAAGGCAGGCAGTGACTTGCACGCAGGCAGTGACTTGCACGCAGGCAGTGACTTGCACGCAGGCAGTTGATGATGCGAATATGATTGGGAGGGAAAGAGGAGGGAAAAAACCAAGGTTGGGAGATGTGGGGGTTCGATGGAAAGATGTTTAGGCCTTACTGAATTGTTGACCAGACCGAGGATCATTTGAAGAAGATAAAGTACTTAGTTTGAGATTAGAATAGGAATGGATGACGCATTTAATGAGGCTGATTTTCTGCTAATAGAGTCACCCGTTTCATTATGACTATATGAGGGATTACCTGAGTCGTATGGAGCACTAGAAGGCATAAAGCGTGGAAAAAATATCAAAATCTGTGGTATTAGATGAGGAGTAGAGGGATTAAATTATGCATGGAGAATAGATAGGAGGAGACTTCAACTATCTGAGAATAGAATCTCATGACTGGGAATATTAGGTACCTACCTAGGGAGATTTGAATAAATATGTTGTAGAATACCATACATTGATGAATAGCATAATATTATGTTCCTGCTGTGAAAGTAGAAGTTTTGGGGTGATGAATATATATATATATTTCTTTTATTCGATCATCGATGGGGAGCTGAGATTATATGTTCCCTAAAAGTGTGCCTAAAGTTTCGACTTAAAATATTCATAACTACCACGTTTACATTTACGTATTCATTTGGAATGGTTTTACAGCCAGAATGACTAAAGAAATTCCTCAGTGCTCTCTGAAACGACACTGGTGTCATGATTAGAACTTTGCAGTGTTTTCGTACGTCAAGGAATTGGAGGAGCGAATGTGATGAACTGAAAAATTTGTGATTTTGTCTATCGTTTGAAATAAAATTAGCGGTGAGATTTATTAAACTTCGATTGTCCGGAATCATTTCTTCCCAAAATAATTGGCCCTAGAAGGGACTTCAGTACAGGAATCAAATTAACAGACTACCATTCACGGGTGACCTACACACTTGATTGGAAAGTGTCTCAAATTCACGATCTTTTGAGAATGAGTTTGAATGCCTGGTCACTATATCAAATAGATCAATACACAAACTCTATAATATAAATCTAAATCAGTGGTTCCGAACCTTTAAGCAAAAATGCGATTTATAATGGATCATGTTCGCCTGTAACCGATTTTTTTTTGCAAGAAAACAAAAAAGATGTTGATGTCGTCCGTGGACTATTGGTTGGGAACCACTGATACAAATATCCTGAAACGTTTAACTAATTACTTAATAAGAACCTTCGTATATGATCGGTTCTTTTCCCCGGAAGTACGTGAGTGCTGGAAAATTTTTGATTCCATAATGTTTCGCTAGTCGTTTGTCGTTGATTTTCACAAAATCCACACCAAATGTGTCCATGTCGTCATCGATATTCTCCAGTTCCTCCAGTACTTTGTCGCATGTGTGACAACTTCGTGTGTCTGCAAATAGAAATGCGGTGAAAATTTCGGTTACATACGCCGTTAGCTATAATCTAAAACAACAACATATATTGATGTATTTTTACTCATATTCGGATCCTGTTTTCATCGTTTAGAAGAAAAACAAGAAATATAAATGTGTAAAAACAAAAACAATATAAATTTGACTATCATGAGTCAGGAATAATTTCGTGCCCAATGGAATATGGAATGCTCGTATAAGACGTGTTTTCAACGGAGAATCGACTGACGGAGGACAGACGATGACGATACAATGGTTCTAAATTTAGCTGTGGTTAGATGTGGGTCATCTTCTTATGAAAAGTACCTGTCAGCGAACAGAAGTATATATTTTGATCGTAATTTTTTTTAATTTCACTTTCGTGGGCGAAAGAGTGAAAATAAATTCGATTTGCCAACGTAACCTGACTTCAAAATTTCATATTTCGTATTCTATGATTTTGGTTTTAATGGCGTTTGCAACGAAATTTATGACATTTTTTAAATTGTTTAGATCGGATAAGTTGCGTTACTTTAAGAAAAAGAAAAAAAATATATATACATAAAGCTTGGTTATATACAAACGTCATTTGTAAAAGTAAATTATTAAGACGGTTCGTTAGATTTTTAATAAATTACAATTTTTGACTAAAACATCTGAAAACAAGCTAACTAGTGTGTGCCCTTGAATCCGATCAAAGTGCTAAAGGTTGCTTCCTCAAGTCATAATTTGAATAAAAATGTTTATCAGAGAAAAATAAAATTATTGAACTGGAAATTAATATTTACCTAAATAAAATTTTTTTAATGGGCTAACGTTGGAAGAAAATGCGGAGACTAAACGGCGAAAGTTTTTCACTTGTCATTTGATAATTTATATGCCTGTATAGCCTATAACGTAAAAACTTTGAAAAAATGAAATGAATTGAATGTACAATAGAACCGTGAAACGAAAATTCACTGATTGAGTGTTTTCACTTATGAAATTAGTATAAATTCTAGAAATTAGGTAATAAGAGTTATGGTGATTCAATTCTGATTTTCTGAAAAAGCTTAAAGCAAAGTATCCCATGCCCTAAATGCCTCTTAATTTCTCTATTATCAACAAAGTTCTTTATACATAGTATATTACTATATTTAAGAAAAAATTTTTTTGAGTTTTGTTACTTTGTAGAATCGAAACAAAACCTTCGACTCGAACTGAGAATAATCACTTTGGCAGAACTTGTACAGAATTTTATGGGTTGGCTGCATAGTACCGAATGCAAGAACGATACTTCAGTAATTGTTACATTTTTTACATTATCAGTTATATCTATTATTATAAATAGGTTAAACATACATAAATATAACTTTGTTAAGATAAGTAATTTTCAAGTTACTGTTGATACTTAAGTATCGTTTTTGCATTCGGGCCTTAGCCAGTAAAGGGTAGTCTACTTTCATTCCTTTTTTGTTTTATTAGTGTCTTTTTTTATTCATGAGTTATGGCCAAATGTGTATTACCTTTCCTACTGACAGAAGTTTGAGTGTGACTTTTTTTGGCCATATCGAACACGTACCTATGTACTTAAATTTCTGTTTTGAAATATTGTTGCAAGCAAAACGAACAAATTTAATAATTTAATTGCATTAATTTCGTAAATTAAAATAAGTACAATAATATATTGCAAGAAAACTTTGAAGCTATATTTTACAAAACTATATTAGTATGACTTCTGCGGCATTATTTTTTTAAACGTCATATTTAGCTCAACTTTCATCTGATTGGGTTTATTTTACTTTTTTCTGTTTTCTTTTGCAATGGATACCTTGCAAACACTAGAGTCTGGAGAATGGGATAGACTATGCGCCAAAAAAAAAAATCAGTTTCTCCAATTTGAGATAGGTACCTTATATTCAACCTTTTCCTCATTTCCCAAGTCGAATTTCCTTTGTCTACATCAACAGTCTGCTTCATTAATGAAAATTCGACTGCCATCTGTCGCTTCATTGTTACTTTTGCAGCCTCATCCAACTCACTTTTATAAACATTTTACTTTTGTAATTTCATTTACATAGATATATTTACAGAATTGTATTGATGGTAATTTAAACATCTAATTTTACGTATAAGTCCATGATTAGTCTTAATTGTTTTCATTAAAAATTAAAAAAAAAAAAACAAAAACAAAAAAGAAAAACCACCTTTAACTAATTCAAAATCTGGCTTTAAGCATATGCCATAGCTGCATTCGACGTAGCTAAAGTCGATAACGAATTTCACGTTGTGTAATGAAGTACAGCTTGTGAGTTAAAAATAGTCACCGCAAACGCATTGTGTGCATGCGTACCGTATTTCATTCCTCCACATTATCCCATATTCAAGACTACTAACCTCATTAATCTGGCACGCAACCGTGAATTGTATAGTCGCTCCATTTACGTTTACGTTGTGAAAACATATTATGGGGAAAAACATAAAAAAATCAAAAAATCACAAAATTGCCAAGAAAATATGTTACAACTTTTTTTTTTTAATCTTTAATTGGTAGGTACTACTTTTGGTATACCTCTAAACTAATTACGCATCTGATTTCTTCAAACTTTGTCCGTTGGTTTCTTCACGAACTAAAATCTGGACAAATTTTACCTGTAATGCTGTTATTGTTCTAGCTTTTACTTTTGAGATCCCTAACCTAGAATAATTTCAAAGGTTTCTGAATGAGGATTCAAATCGTAACCCATCAGTAAAGAATATAGGTGCGTAGGTACACTGTATAAGACGTGTGGGTGCTTCGTTAACAAAAAAGTCAATAGAACCATTATTCGAATTTCCTATTTTTAATTAGGTGTAGGCATTTCTGGAGGAGAGAAATAGTGGCCTTGAGGGATTTATTAGCAAAGAAGGTGAAACTTTTGTAATCAATTCTTTGATAATTTGTTAGCGTCTAACTTTTATTTAAATACTATATAAAAGTGAAACTCAAAAACACTTATTGGCAAAACTTCGTCATTATTGGATTAAATGAGATGACATTGGTTTCAAATTGTCGGTTTCACCGGGGGGAAGGTTTTAGGATTTAAAAAAGTCTGAAAAAAATGTGATGATTCAAACGATATAGGTAGCAAATTGTAAGCCTGATATATGCAAATGTTTTAGAGCTTAAAAAAGTCCGAAAAAAGTCTGTCAAAAGTTTGGAAAAAGGTATCTATTTTTATATCCAACAAAAATGGTCTAAATACGATGACTTTGGTTTCAAATTATAGGTCTGATCCGTGCAAAGGTCTTAAGCTAAAAAAAAGTCTGAAAAAAATCTCTCTTCATCTGCAAATATTAAATTTATTTTTCTTAACATTTTCTAAAAAAATGTAGCCTTTTTGTTTAGCGAAATTGAGTTTATTTTACCCAATTTTCTCGTAAAATGGGCTAATAAAATTGATCTCACGGGAAGTTAGCGGTGGGGATAATAAAAATTATCTGTTTCATGAAAAAATAAAACAATTTCTCGTTTTGACCTAAGTAATTGTTTCAATATAGGTACATAATACTTATGTAGGTATCTATAATTACGAAAATTTTTCCAATGCTCCAGTAGAGGCGAATGTTGTATTATATGTCACACTAAAATTCTTTTGACCATATTTTCCGAAGTTTTTATCCAAATGTTTCATTTTTCATATCATTAGATAGTGCATTCTAAATACTATAAACTGAGAATAAATTTAAAACTCAAAGCCTTTTACAAACTGAGATAAAGTTACTCAAAGAAAAAACAACGATTGTGATACATTACAACAGGGGGTTGTAAAAAGTTAAAGTCATGTTGTAAAGTGTCACAACAGATAAATAATTGTTCCAAAATAAAAAAAACTACCATATAATATAAAAAAATGTCACAACAAATAAAGAATTATTATTTTAGCCTGATTTTATCTGAATATGAATAATTTAATCAATTTTTTTAAACTTGTTCAAATCAAAGAATAAAATAATGAAAGACAGTGATGAGGGAATTGTCTGAGTCCAAATTTTTAAAATTACAGAAGAAATTACTAAAATGAACACCGGTTACAGCAAACAACCTACTAAAGCACGTAAAACGCCTGGTCCTTGCAGAACTCCATTAATTTCTATGTTAAGGAAAATCGGATACAACAAATTCGGCGACTATGAACTATTGGCTACAACAATCAGATTTTGGTATCAAGAGAAGCCAAAAAACCAACTACAACAAATTAATTCACCGATTCTCTCTTTATTTCTTTTATACAACAAACCACTTTTTCCATCAAATTGTATGGAACTCAAGTGCTTCGTAAGATATTGCGTTGGTGTTACACTTTACTACATGGGACACAATAAAATAGTAAGTTGCTCCTATCTAATGATGCTCAAAATTAGTTTCAGTTTTGGTTTTGGTATTTTAGAAAGGTCAAGACAAAAATTTGGTTTTGCAATACGTACCTAGACCAGACGTTAGTTTACATGAAAAGTAGTGGGCAAAGCCACTGATATTCTCTCTGTGCATTTTTACTCCATCAAAGAGAAAGCAGTTTTAATGCTTAATTAATAGGGTAAGGTTGCCAAAATTGTACCGTTTCCTAAATCGTACCCCTTCTGATATTTAGGAAATGGGGAAGTTAATTACTGATTCACGTGGTGATAAGTGAAACTAAATGCAACTAACCACTACAGCACCAAAAATTCTCCAAATCAACACTTTTTTTCTCTTTTTACAAGCTTTTGAAAAAATGCATACTCAATGTTAAATAATTTGAGCATGTAGTTTTAATAAGCTTATGTCTGAGGAAAATGTTTCAGTTCTTGAAATTGTTTATTTTTTCAAATTATAGAACCTTCTTCATCATTTATTCAGAAAATTTTAATCAAAATTATAGTTTGCAGATTAACAATTTAAGTTTTATTGGAAGTAAACACTGTTTCCTAAATCGTACCTCAGATGAGTTTCCTAAATTGTACCACTTTTTATTGATAGGCTAACAAAAATTTATCAACTGTTATTTTCACAGTTTGGAGCCAAATTGTTCACAACTTTAATTAGAGAAAAATTATTTCTATTCGATTTGTTTCTATTAAATTAATGTGTCAACGTTTTCTCCAATGGACTCCAATAATAATGAGCCTACCAAACGTAAAAATGGATCAACATATTCTAAAGAAGAAACCAAGAAACCTGGTAAGAAAAGAGAGGCTACAAAAAAGTCTGCCAGAAAGCGCCTTAAATTTGATAAGAATCCGACAACTGATGAAAATTCTCTTGTTATTGAATATAATCAAGAAGACTGGTATTATTTTATTTGTACTGAAACATTTTTCAAAGACATGGTAAAATGTCAGAAATGTGAGCAGTTGGCCCACGTTTTGTGTGCTGAAGTTGAGAATGAAACCTAATTTTTTTGTGGTTTTTGTTAGTTTTATAAAATATTTCTGATGATTATTACCTATTACCTACGTATTCCTTTTGAAACGTGTGTGATTTTTGTGATTTTTATTACTAAGCTACCTACCCAATTTGTTTTCAGTTTTTGTTAATTTTATCAAATTTTTCTGATGATTATTACCTTCTAAGTACTTATTCCTTTTGAAACGTTTGTGATTTTTATTACTAAGCTACTTATCTACCTATTATTATAATATTTTTTTACATTTTCTTTTTAAATTTCAATACATTATGTTGAGTTTATTGCAATAAAATAATAAAATGCATAATTTTATTCCCTAAAGGTATGGTAAAAAATAAAAACTAACGCCAAAAATAGTTAAACAAGGTATAAAAAAAAAAAAAATATCCCAGGTACGATTCAGGAAACTGACTGGTACGATTTAAGAAACTAGTTTCCTAAATCGTACCATTTGGAGTTAGTTGACAAAAGCACCTATAATTTTCATAATTCACGAGTGAGGCCAGTGGGAATGAGAATATAATTGGCCTAAGAATGCACGAATCAGAAAATGTACCATTGGGGATTCCAAAAATATTATGATTGTGATTACAGACTGCTGAAATGCAAAGTGGTACAATTTTGGCAACCTTACCTTAATGCTGAAATTTGGTCGAGTACAAACATTTAGCCTAACATTCAATATTGTAGTATTTAAAAATTCTATTTAATTAATTTTTTTGGTCGCATAAGTAATTTTCATCAGAAAAGTAATCTTAGAAGGGGACCTAGTGCTTGTTTTAATAAAAATATTAAATTTGGAAAAAATATTCCAGCTTTTACTTGCTGCTCGAAGTGGCTTTTGCTAATTCCTATTTATTTTTAATAATTTCAGTAAAGTTATTTTACTTTGACTAATTATCGCTAATTTATGCAAATTTTGAGCAGTTCACGTTCTATTTTCGTATTTTATGGGTCTGATCTTAATTATAAGCAACTTTCTAAAGAATTAATTTTTGAAAATCTTTGTAAGTCAAAAATCCAAAAATTTATTTTCATTAAGCAGCTCTACACCACTGGCCTTACTTTTCTTGACTTTTTGTGGGATTAATTAGATCGCTTGTGGTCTTTGACCCTTTCCAACGATGTCTAGAGTTAATCTCAACACAGAAAGCTACAATATTTAAATAATAAACTCGATGATGTTTTGTCGACTTCTTCATTGTGACTTTCAACACTGCAAAGACAATTAGATTCATTTTCATAGCAACGACTAAAGCGGGAGGGATGCTTAACGAATATTTTTTCTTCTTCTTTAGACTTAACCTCAATATGTCAAATTAGGCCTGATTGTAACAACTTTAAACTGTGGGATAAAACTAAGTGTAACTGATAAGACACATTGTAAAATAAACTGAAACCCTACTCATCGGTGGTTTAACTATTTGGTATAACCAGCACTTAGGTTAGTTAATAGATAACAATATTCAGCCAATAACGCAGCGAAAAGCTTTTTTAAGGGGGGAGGCATTAGAAAAACGAAACAAACTGCTAAAAATTGTGAAATCATCCCTCTAAGAAAAAAGGTCATCAACTGGCAGTATTTGGAAACGAGTAAATGAGTATAACGTTTTGTTAATTTTGCCAACTTCCAAATTTACTAACTGATGCAAAATTTTCAATTGCCTAAAAAAATTCATCAACTTTCACTATTGGCCAACTGCTTTTAATTGATGAATGGAAAAATCTTATTTATTACCATCCAAAAGACAAATTTCGCCCTTTGCCTCTTAACTCTGTCCCAGCCTGTAGGTCATTTTTCAGTAGCTATGCTTTAAGTTCGAATTATCTCTGTCTATAATTTAAGCGAACTTATTAATTTGTGTTCTCATTTGATGAATGAAACTGATCAGTATTGCTTATTTTCTCCCCTTTTAAATGACTGTTTTACACATTTCTCATAAAAACAATGAGGAATACAAATTTTTCTACTGTTCAATGGTTGATGTTAAGGTAGTGGTAGACATCGATTGGAAAGTTGAGCAGTCGATCAACTTGTATCAATATTTGCTAAGCAATGGGCGAAAACGAAAACCCAACCAACTGATTGGGTTGCAAAGAAAGATCCATTAGCCAACTGGAAAATATTTTTCGGCTTAGCAGCAGATGAAAATCTAAATTCAGTGCAGGAACACAGGGTAGGATCGTGAAAAGCTCGTAAGAAACCAGTTTCATTTGTAAAATGGTGGCCAAAGGTGGCCCAAGCGCACCATGTCCAAGTCAATGTTGACAGCGGTCAAACAGGAGAAGCCAACTGAGCCAAGTGATGGTACAACTGTGCCATCGGCGCTTGATGGAATGTTGGCAGCAACTGGAGTGGCAAAATCACACAATGTGGTCGCCATTGCCGGATCAGGTCAACAAATTGACCTATCGATTTCAAAATCGTTGGACCCTGTGCCGCAGTATGTGCGTCTGCTGGTTCGGCGACAGGCAAACAAATTCATTCGCAAGCAACGCATTCTGGAGAGCGGCATGTCAAAGGTGGGCCTGCGAAGACATCGCCAGGAGTTGAGCATGCGACGTGACATGGATGCGCAGACGATGCATGAAGTTATGATGCACCCCTACTATGGTCGCATGTTGAGGGTGATCACCGAGGAGATGATTGATGAGGGGGTGTGGCGTAGGTACAAGCCAAATAAGTATTTCAGGGATACGGAGGCCACCAGACGACGTATACAGAATGCCATTCCGATGCATTTCATGGAGTACGCCCTCAAGTATGGCAAAAAACCGTGGCGATATCCAGGCCGAAATAAAGTTAAGACCAGGTTCTTCGACAGAGTGGATTGGGTGGATGATCCGTATGTGGTGCTCGAAGAGAACACCGAACAACAAACCCACAGCAAAACAATCAGAGGCTGATGCACATGCCACAACCAGTTTGGATATAGCTGGACTTTTCTGCTTGGAGTCTTTGCCCAAGAGTTTCAACACTGCTTGATATGCACTGAGATATGGTTCCATTTGTATGTAGGTATGCAGTTTTTGGCGACGATTAAAAAATCGGTACATACACAGTATAGTTGTGTGATGAGCCAACAAGTGCTTCTTTTCTCATTTGTATCTACATTGGTGGCTGATGAATGGGTCTGAATATTCTCTAGTTAGAAGTCAAAGTTCAATTTTTATAACTGAGCAAAGCTTACACAATAGGTAAGGTCAGAAATATAATATTGTTTGATACCCATCTCCCATAGTTTACACTGAGGTATCCTAGTCCAAGAGGTTAGAATAAAGTTATCAGGCCTTTTGATATATATTTAAATTCTCCTTTTTATTTCACTCTTACTATTCTTGTACTTTTCTCCATTTCTGCTCGAAATTCAATCTAAATTCACTGATGATTCGCTCAACTAATATTATCTCGTTCTCGTTCTTACTTATTACGTTTCATATATGACTTTTTGTGACAACTAAATATGTATATGCTACTGCTGAAATTCATATAAGGTTTTCTCCTCCTGTGTTCCTTCTAAAATTGGTTTATTTTTCTTTCCAGCCTTTTGAAAGACAAAACAGTATATTAATGATTGTGGGACAGTTCACACCCCTTCTAGAAAAAATAGAAGAAATATTTTACTTTTTACTGAAATTTGGTAATTGAATTTTTTCGCAGGATTATCCTTTAATGGTTCCTTCATAAATCGGAAATATGGCTTCTATTACTTTTATTTGTGGTTGAAATCCATTGAACCGAATCTGAGCTTGAGCATATTCGATGTAGTAGGCTCATGATTCATCAACATTTGTAATAGTCAGAATTCTCAAATCAGTTAACTGGTTGTTCTTATTTGACTTATTGGATGTAAGTAATTATACTGTATTTGAGTCCCGTAATGGGGAGTCAAATTCATGATCAGTGCTGCCTGAAGAATCTGTTTAAGGAATATACCAGTAGAAGGAGTATTTTATTTATTAGGGAGTTTATGTAGATGTTTGTTCGCAACTGTAAATGAATAATATTTATCTTTCTTACTTGCGATCCATTCTTCGTCTGCACTAGGGAGATTTTTTAGCTTTTATTTTCTTTTTCTTTTTTTTTCCAATTTGGCTCTAGTATACCTGTCCCTGCCTGCAATATGGACATTCTTAGATGTCACAACACCTAGAGACTTATTATGAAACTCTTAACGTTGTAACGACTTAACGAAACCTCTTGACCAGTCATTAACTTAACAAATTAAGGCATCAAGTTATCACATTAACATTGATAAATGGTGTTTTAACGATTTTTTGTAATAGGGCAATACAGAATTAACGCGTTAAGGAATTTTCTCTATCTTGTTAAATTTTTCATAAATCTCTGATTCGTTCAAAGGATACCTACTAAATTATTTTTAGTGCCATTTGTTATCCGTCTTCTTTCATCAGTTTTTACTCCTCTGAGAATAAATTTTAATTTAATTGGTTCTTGATTAGTTGATTGGAGTCCTTCGTAGGAGATACATCCCTCCGCAGTGGGTAAAAGAATTGCTGAGAAATTAAAAATGATATGTTGGCCAAACTATCAATGCAGTGAGAATATGGTGACTTTCAATAAAATTAATTCCAGTGCTGAAAAGTCTTTTTGAAAATATACAAAATGTGTCTTTGGAAAGTTACCTGAAGAATTTCGAAACTCCTGAGAGAACTGATTAGTCACTTGTAAAGACAACAAAGTACACCTAATTATTTAAATACCGCAGTGGATACTTGAACCAAATTGACTTGTAATCCATACTTAACCAGTACCTATTGATTTGATTTGATTTGTTTTAAGTTTATCATTCCTGATTTGTTTCACATGTCAACATAAAATTGGAGTTATTTCGAACAAAAATATATGTAAAATTTAGCCCCTAAATTGGTGAGTGTGTCTTCTGTGTCAGTTCTTAAATAAATCAATCCTTAAATGAGATGGAGAGTATACCGTAATATCCCGAAGGTTAAAATATACAAATTCTTTGAAGTAGGAGTCAGTTAGAATGAAGTACACTGTATGAGGTGTAGGCAAGAAGCGTCAAGAGCAGGCCCGGGTAACCCTCCATATTTCGCCAGAAAATTACTAAATAAGTTGCAATATAGAAAAGTAAATACCTATATAGAAATATTAAATTTCTTACAACTGCTTCACAATGGAAATAAAAATTGTAAGGTTTGTAATATTGACAAACGGGATTTAATCAAATTTAATAAGACCCTTACTGACTGCTTCCCAAATTCTCAATCTCGAGCAGAAATTTGGTTGATACTGCCCTCAAAATTAAATGCAGCCTGCAGTGTACTTAGAGAAGCTATAAATGCGACTTGCAACTCAGATACCTACAAGGCTCCCTCTCATTTAGAGGTGTCATTTGATTGCAAAAAAAAAACAAAAAAAAAAAAAAACGAAAAAGTACAAAGCTTTTGTGTCCAAGTACCTTACTGTATAATATACTTTGGCGAAGACAAACGGTCTGGGGAGTTTATTGTACCAATGCATTATTCCTTAAGCTGTGGTTAGTATTTTCAAATTACATAAAATCCGGGGTTTTCGATTTTTTATATATCTTTCGCGACGCTTCCTCTTTGACTAGCTAAGGTTGATGATTTATAATGATGAATTTAGTCGTTGACTCGTCTATAAAAGCTGTATCTTCTGATACATTTGAGGCTTGACTGGTTGTTACTCGCAGAACTTTTGGTGACTTCCTAAATTCTTTTTCTGTCCCAATAGAACTTTATAATGATACACTACTTGGAGAATTAACATTTGTTTTTTGTGTAACATCGTTTGTGGTTTTGACTGGAGAGATAGGATTTCCTCTAGTTGAAATGTTTTTAGATTTGGAAGGATTAATGATTTGTATGTAGTACTTAAAATGACAAAAAACATGGTATAGATCACTCAATAAGTGATCGTTTTGTAAATTGAATGATTTTAAAAGTTTCGGAAGTCTTTACGTAATGTACCTACGTACAAGATAAGGTAAATTATTGCTAGAATGGGGTGAATCGGTTTTCTGGAAAGATATTAAATTTATTGAATTATACGTTAACACTGAAGAATGAAAAAAGTACATCACCCAATAATGGATGATTCAAGTTTGAAACAGAAGTTTTCAGAATCGTTTTACTTGTCATCGTCATTGGTCCCCTATTAGCATTAGAATTTGTTGCATTCGCTATGTATACTGCTTGCATATAGAATATTTTTCAGTTTACGAACCATGTTCTTAGTCGTTCGGTTCACCTAAGTAATCCCTCAGTAAACCTCTTAAGGGAAAAATTAAGTGTACTGAACTGCTTTGGTGATCTTAAAGCGTCATTTTTGTCACTTAAGTATGAATTCTAAGGGGGGAAATATCAAGTCTGTTTAGGAGGTCACTTAGGTGAATCCACTTAGCTAAATCCCCTTAAAGTTGAGTGAATGTGAATGACGATTAAGAATATGGATTTACCATCTTCTATTTTCATTCTAAATACATTTGTTCTTTTTTAAACTTCCGAGCTCCACAATTTTGATCAATTGTTTTCTTTCCTGGCAGACTTGTTCTACAGTTCGAACAGTGTTTCGACTAATTTGTATATTTTAACGTGGTGTATTCACACACAGTCGAAATGAACAAAATGACCTTTACACAACAAACTGCTTTTTTTGGCTTCGAAATATTTCTCTCTCCGCGTGCGTCACTGTTTCTATTTTCTTCATTCTTATATTTCATTTCATTCATTCGTTTTTACTGGGCTAACTTAAAGTTATCACCAAATTTTACTGTCTCTCATAGGAGACTGAAATAAATACTTTTAAATACCTACCGAGGGTGTACTAGTAAAAAATTGAGTTCAATGAAAGATAAAACACAAATCCTCGTCCTAAATATCTTAAATACCAATTAGTTTCTGAGGTCACATTAAAATATGTGTGACTCGTCTACGAATGAGAAACGAAGGGGTTAAATTTCGACAATGTAATTTAACGCCACCAAATAAAGGCTTAACTATAATGGAGGGGTTGAATGATCGCGAATGGCTGCATATCGGTACAAGTGCGAAGGTATTATATAAGTAAATTATAACTTACACCAAAACACGGCCACATAGTCTTTTTCGTTAAGTACTTTCTCCAGTTGTTTGGCAGTCACATCTTCGATTATCGGCTCGGAATGTTTATTCGCTGGATTCGATTTCGCCGAATCGATTTTAGGCGCCGGCACGGCGCCATCTTTTTTCGCGAACACCCAATTAACGCTCGCACTTAAGGTTAACCAAAAAATAAACGTTCTCAACGTGAAACAACACATCGTTCGACTTTTCCAGCATAACGATATAGACATGAGGTTACCAAAAATTGAAATTTTAAATATTAAAACAAAAAAAAACAAAAAAAATTACAAGACGGAACGAATTTTAAATTAATAAAATTTATAACCTAATTAAATCGAAAAATTAAAATAAAATAAAACTACACGCACTTCGTATTTCGATCGTTTTCGAGGGGTGACTTTTTTTTTTTTTTTTTTTTTTTCGCTCCCTTTTGTCGGGGGAAAAAAATTCGATACGAAAATTTTACATTCGCGAAACTAATGGATATCGGCTCTTCACTTGGCTAACATTCTAACGTCCAATACCTAAGCGGAGACAACGCACTAAAAATAACTCGCGATATAAGCATTTTCCCTCGTCCCCTGCCACCCGTGGCTTAACCCTCTCAACAACAAGCCCATGGCGGGCTTTTTTTTTGGGGGGGGGGAATCGTATTTTTTAGCCAGATCGTTGCTTCTGCGGTACATTATAGATAAACTAGTGCTTGTTGGATGATATTTTTTTTATTCTTTTTCCTTGTGTGTGTGTGTGTGTGTTTTATTTTCTTTTCGCTTTTTTTTTTTTCCCACTCTGTCGTTTATAATGACCAAATAATTTTTTACTATTGGTCTATCCAAAACGTACACGTCTTGTAAATTCGTTTTTATTTTTCGCTATGCCGAAAACGTTATTTTCTAATTCTTATTTTTAGTACATATTATGCTGCATCGGTAGGTAATTTGAGAAGCCCGATTGAAGCAGAAACTTTGATGCATCGGAGAGATGTCTTATATTCGAGTGGACATAATATGCTCCTTGATTATATTTACGGATACCCATGCAAAACAAAAGGGGGGAGAAGAATTCACGGTAGTTGAATCAACACTAATTTATCTATGTTTTATTTACATTTTATATACCTAATAATTAGTACGATACCTGTTGGGTATACCAATCCTTTTCTCTCCACACTGATGAACAACACTTAATCTTTTCTTAAACTCTCTCATTCATGGTAACACTTTCTTTCCCACTCATTCAACTTTATTCAATCAAAACCTAATCGGGAACCTTCATCTAACTCTGTATCGCTTGTTAAACTATCATACAGATTGTTATACTCATTTTACATGAAATATAGTGTACTTCTACAGCTTGACTGAGTTTAAACATCTTTTTATTCGTCATCCGAGGTCCTTGACTCATCATGGTAGCATCGCTCGGTAACAATCTTTAAACCTATGTAACAAAATTTTTTTTCCTACCAAAAGTTTAATCGTTTGTGATAAACAAAAATCTGCTGCAAAGCTCAATGCATTTTTTTTGTCATTTTTGTAAATTCTTATGTTTGCTAACTTAGCTTCAACTTGTGCTTTTGTAAAATTTTGGATCAAAATATTAATGACCAAAATTGTTTGTTAATTCACTGATTATCTCTTAGTCAACGACGTCAATTGTTTAAAAAATTTGCGCCCTGCTTGTGTGTCAAATTTGGTTGTGTTTTCAAATTTCCATGGTTGTCGTCGATTGCTGAACTGTTTGGGAGCCCTGCTTGTGTTGTCCGGAAGTCAGTAAATGTCATTAATTATCTCCCTGCTTGTGTGAAATTAACTCGTTGAAACTATTATTGGATCATATCGTCACAAACCACTGCAAGTTGAATGATCGCCTACAGTGAAACAGCTGAAATTAATCGTCATAACTCGTTATTAATTCAAATTGCCAAGTTACCAATGTAGAAATTATCTAGTCAAAATTCAAATTGTTAAAATCATCCAAGTTCCAGTCAGAGTTTGTTAAAGTACTGTATTCATCTTTATAAAATTTGTCAAAGTCCAAATACAGAGTCATTAGCTGGTTCATCAGATCAAAAATGGTCAAATTCAACAGTCATTTGTCAGAGAAGTCAAAAAAATTGGTGTACAGTCATAAAAAATTGTAATTTGCTGTAAAAGTTAGTAATACTAACATCAGGTATTTAACTTTGATTCATAACATTTTCGTAATTTTGTGCATATTATTTCTTTTCAGATCAAAATTTTATTTGTATATCCAAAATGCCTGTTATTTTTGGATATTTTTGGCCAAAAAAATAATTGAAAACGAACAATTTTCAGTAATTTGTTTGCAGCATTTGGCAAACACTTTTGTCCAAGAATGTACCTTTCATCACATAAGCATGGCTTGTTTCGTTCTTTTGTTCAAACTTGTATACTTTACCTATTGTTTGGTGCAACAAACTCTCGCCTCCTTATCTTAAACTATTCATATTTTCGTTAGCGCCGTTTTCTCTATTCAAATCTACATTTTGCATGAACCTGTAATACTAGGAATACTGCACAACTTTGTCTCGAACATTGTTGAATTTTATTTTATGTGATTTAGCTTATCTGAACAAAGACTTGACCGTTTTTATTTAAATTTTTATTCTACTTTGAAATTATGTTCACACAAATTCTTGAATTTTATTTATTTTTTTTTTTTTTTGAAATTCTTTACTAGAATTATTTAATCTTGAGTGGATTTTCCCCATTTCATTTTTTTTCTTCAAATCAAAATTATATCCTCTCAAATTTTTTTTATTAAATCTTTTTATTATTTGGAAATTTTTTTAATTTATGCTTTTCACAATTCTACAATCAAATATTCCCTTAAAGAAACAAAATTATCCCACTATTGTATTTCATTTCAATTGTATGTTGTGCATTTGCTATTTGATTTATTTCAAGATAAACACTTACTCAATTACCTATATTTTTTGTATAATTTACCAACTTAAAGTTACCATAATTTCACCAATATAATAATTATTAACAATGTAGCATGTGATAGTTACCAATTTTTAGCTTTTAATGAACACAATCCACTTGCCTTTTTATTTTTTTTATATATTACGAATATTTCAAGTGTAATTGTATTTCCAAATATTTTTATCAATTTTTGTGTAAATCTGAACAAATAATTTCGTGCTCCGTTCAAAGGATTGTGGAGGGGTGTTGGGTATACCAATCCTTTTCTCTCCACACTGATGAACAACACTTAATCTTTCTTAAACTCTCTCATTCATGGTAACACTTTCTTTCCCACTCATTCAACTTTATTCAATCGAAACCTAATCGGGAACCTTCGTCTAACTCTGTATCGCTTGTTAAACTATCATACAAATTGTTATACTCATTTTACATGAAATATAGTGTACTTCTACAGCTTGACTGAGTTTAAACATCTTTTTATTCGTCATCCGAGGTCCTTGACTCATCAATACCAAATGATTGTAGAATGGCCTAAACTTTTATCGATGAGGTTTATAACTATGCAGTTTAATAGGCTAATATTATGCAGGCAGATACGCGTCTTTGCAAATACTATTGCAGACTGAATAGCTTACTGCGGTCTCGTTTGTGTCAAGTTCTACAGGAATGATAAATAAAAGCAAGACCCAAGATCAAGACCATGGTATTGTTGGTATTAATACTGATGCAGGTCAATGCTACCCAACCTGTGGGTCGAGACTCAAATTTGGGTCACTGTGGGCTTTCAAGATGGGTCGTCGTCATGACCTTCCAAAAAAAAGGTAGCCTTTACCGTATGTTCATTACGTGAATGGAAATTATAAATTTGAAAAGTATTCTTGGGTCATTCATTATGACCTGTTGGTTGGTTTTTGGTGAAGGGATTGAATGAGGGGGGTTGTGGAAGTCTGGAAGCCCCTTATCATCGAAAAAAGCTTGAAATTGTAAGTTTTAGTCGGTGGTGATGGTATTTTGGCGGGAAGGGGATCACAATGGACCATCAAAAAGATGCAGACCCCTCCTACGATCTAGTCAACTACGCCCTTGTTTGATGTCGTGGCCAAAGTAGGTTTGGAACACTTGATATAATTTTTGGATCAGTTTTTGTCTTGGTCTACGTCTTGCTGACAAGATTTTTAATGGACTATTATTCTTGACTACCTGTGAATTAAACTTAGGTAGCTACGTATCATTAATGTGCTTAAGAATTTAAAAGAAATTTAACATGGCACAAACAACAGAAAGTAATCAAAACAGTGAAAAGAAAAAAAATTAATTTTGAATATTTCAAATTATTCAAGAAGCAAGATTGTGAACATTTTACAATTATTATTGGCAAAATTTTTTTTAAGTTTTGCATTTGATCTTGGTCTTATACAGCAGTTGAGTTTTGATTTTAGTTACTTTCGGCCTTGCACAGACGAATCCTGTCATTGGTCTTGCCTCGTGACATTATTAGGTATGATTTAAAAGACTGAAGGTTCTTTTAAAACCACAGCCTGCATAATCATAGTTCGAAATTTAAAAATGAAAAATAAAAAAATTAATCAATGTTGACTTCTTTTTACTTTTTAGAATTCGACTTCTCCTGAGTTCGATAAAGTTTATATTTATCATTAAAGAATTATTCAGCAATTATGGTACTTGACGCTTTATGTTTCGAAATTCTTTATTTTTATACCTTACGAATTATTTTTATAATTTTTTCAATAATTGAGGAATCAAAGTAAGTGGGCTCCATTCGATGGCTTGCAACTTATGTAAAAATTTATAAACAACGAAAAAGGTGAAGTTATTATCACTTCCATTTAAAGCTTTGTGAATTATTTTTTATGGAGTAGAAATCTAAATAATTTTGAAAATTTAATTTTTGTGGCAAAACTTTTCACATAATATCTGAAATCTGTATAGTTTCCTTTTCAAAATTATTCCAAGTGGGGCTCTGTTGAATTTTTTTAACCTGTTTTCAAGTAGTTTTCCAAATTTTTTTTTCTTAAATTTGATTAAAGCTGTATACTTTTATAACTTCAGTTGATACGATATTTATAGTATGGACTGTTGCCCAACATCGAATCTTTTATTATTCCAAGTAGTTATGTTCACTACAAGGTGCTAAAATAACTTCAGACAGGGTTAACTATTTCACATAAATGAAGGAAATTCAAATAAATTAAATTGTAATTTCTATATATTGGCACAAATGTACCGAATCCCCACATAAGGTAATCCATTTTTTTAATCTCTTCATCATTTTCTTTCTTATTAGTTCTTAAATTACTGCCTTTGAGTATTATGCTATGGAGGGCTGATTCATATAACATTTCTACAGGTAGTTACTATCAGACATCGATGGCGTTTTTGGGGAATGAAATTACTTCGTTTCACCTCTTACTATATTTATATACACCAATATAATATAGATATACATCTTACAGTAATTTCGTTCCCCGAAACACTCTATCGTTGAAGAACGGTATTAGGAAAATCAGTCCTCTATTAAATATATATTCAAAAATTGCAGTCATAAGCATCTGTGATCGGATAAAGAGGATTTCCCAAAAAGTGTACTAGATGAGGGTAATAAGACTTCCCCCTTTTTTGGCACTTCCTTTTTTTTATAAATGTAATATAATTATACAATTTGGCTAATCCACTTGCAAAGATGCAACGTGAAAATAAAATAAACAAACGATGAAAAAACAAAATTATAGAAAAAAAAAATTATTTTAAAAATTCGAACGCTGGTCGCCAGATTGGTGGTCCATGTTTTATGGCAAGGTGCCAAGGAGAAGCTTGCGAAATTGTCCCTTTAAATATCACTACATAGAACACCACTGTAAAAACACCTATGATAAGGTATGATAATACAAATAAAAATATACTCTTTGCCTGATCGTAGATCCTTCTGTTGCAGCCTACGGAGTAGTTTCAACTAATATTTCTACGTGCATGCCTGGGAGATAGAAGAGGGATTGATATTTCTATGTACTGTGAGGAAAAAAATCAAGCTATAGAAAGTCATGCGAATTGTAACAAATGATTTATTATCACACCCGTATAGTAAACGATAGAATAGAACTTATCCAGGGACAGCAGCATTGCTAATCTCAATCTGTAGGTATTAAAATAGAGTTCAAACTTTCTTCGCCCATAACTGCAGAACCGTTCGACAGATGAAGAGGAAATTTTCAGTATTAGTTTGTCTTGTTCCGAGGGATATTTGAAGCCATTGCCAAGCCTCTAACTTCTCTGTGGGCAAAGTTGTTCGTTTTCAATAAAATTCATAATTTATACATTTTATCGTGGAAGTACAAAGATAAATAAAAACAAATAAAATAGAACGAGAAAAACTGATCTTTCAAGCTGATCTCTCGCTCGCCCTCTCCATGTATTATTTATATATCTTTCACTATTTTTATATATTTTTTTACATTGTTTCATCTTTTATCTAAAACCACTACACACGATTCGTTGTTTTGTGGTAGGTCATGTTTAGCGATTTGTAGAATAAGAAAAAGTACAAAACTCTTGACGAAGTGACAAAACCGGTTCTGCGAATCGTGGGCCCTGGTGAAGCTGCATGTAACAATATGTAGTTCTGTACATATAAGTAAAATAACTTACCAGGAATAATCACCGCCTAAATGACCTCGGGTGCCTTTGTTGACTCCATTTTAAACACATCTGAGGTTTGAGGGGAGTTGAAAATCATCCTTCATGGAAATAAATTGCAACGTCAAATCAGTGTTCTTCATTTACTTGTCCCATATCGTCGTTTTCACTACTACATCCTTATCAAATTACTCCAATATGTCGAAATACACTAAACAAAATGTAACGTACAAAATCAAAAAAGGTAGATTGTCTCCCTCCGAACAAGAGTGTTGATTTTGACCAATAAGAAGAAAAAAGAAAAAAAGGGCGTGATGAGAACCACAACAGGAGAAAACCAAAAAGAGACGAATACCGATATATCTTTTTTGAAAAACCAAATACTGGTCCAGCATGCGTTGGCATGTGTTGGGGTCTGGTTTTTCAGTTTGAAAAGCAGAAAAACTATATCAAAAGTGTGCCTTGAGAGAATTATGTTGCCTACAGGGAACGCACAGATGCAACCGACATGACAAAGACAGCCGACCAGCCAACGAGTGGAGTCAAATAATTTAACACGCAGTGATTCGAACAACACCAGACTCGATGGCTGCTGATGAATAGGGGGTTGCAAATCATAATGCGAATGTCAGCGAACGACAAAGACTCGACTATACGCATTCAATTAACAATTTGTGGAATTTCGGTGCAATTAGCTTTGGCTAGTAAAAAAAATTTAATTCGCACTTCGAGAATCACTTTGATACATTTTTGCGTTTTGCCAGCGTATTAGGCTCTTCTCATTACTGAATAAAAACTGTCGACGTGTACCGTCGCCGACATCAAAACATATTTTCGCATTTTAATTTTCTATTTAATTAGCGAAGTTTTCGGTGTGCGTGCATCAGCCAAACGGAGGGCGCAAGCATTAAGACGAGGTGGTGGTGGTGGGGGGGATGCGTGAGGAAGCTGACCGTCTTCAGCTTTATTCGCCGCATTTTATTTCCTGGCTTCGTGGGAGTGTTTAATGTTCGAAGTGTTATTCGGATTTATTTCGGGGCTACTTGTTCAAAAATTAAAAGTGACACGGCGCAGTGGGCACGGTGTGACGTCGATTCGAGAAAAATATTTGTGAAAATTTTGAACGCAAAAAATAGAAGAAATACGGAGCTTACGTGGGTACCTACTGCCTACGATATAAAAGACAAAAGTATCTGTGTTTTTTTTTTTTCTATTCATGCACAAACCATGTAAAAGTGTGGTGGTCTCAAAGGTCATTACTAGGGTAAATGTACTGAATATGAAGTACATAACTTTAAAATTGTTTATAAATTTTAAAAATCACTCTGAATTAAATTTCATGGAGGAATTATGATCAATGGTACTTGATGTTGTTGCTTGTAACATAAAAAGTTCATAGAACTCAGAGACATACAGCTAAAACTGCTTATACACGATGTGGTACATAAATACGTCGAAGATGAGAACAGACCTATCAGAGTTTAACATTCTGCGCGTCCAAAGCTGCGCACATTTTATGAAATTTATAATTACATTTTGACGGGTACGACCTGTCATGATGAAAATAAAATTGTAAATTTACCCCCTAAAATTTTTCGCACCCCTCGTAATAATAATAAATAAAATAATAATAATAAATTAAAATAAATTTCCCAAATAATTAGCAAATTCGTCGTGAGCGTCTTGGTTAAGCTATAACACCTACAGCCTGGGTTGTTCACGCTGAACATTTTTTCTCCTTCCATTTCTAAACTTTTTCCTTCTCTTTTAGATTCTTAATATCTATTCCTCACGTCACCATTTTGGTTTTTGTCCTCGGTGGTTTCTTAATAATAAGTGTTAGACTGTACCTCTGTACAATTCTAAGTGGTTTTTCCTTCTCCTTCTTTATTTGTTGATCGACTGGTAAAATTCTTACCTTTACTGTAAACTTTTTCTCGCCAGTCCGATCAACCAGCGTTTGTACCTCGTATATGATACACGTTTTTATTTTGCCTCTCAGTAAAATTTTGTCTTCTTTTCAATACGTAGTTTTTTTTTTTTATATATTATGGATTGATTTTTTTCTCTCGGGCATTCGGGCCCACACTCCGACAAATTAATTAGGTAACTCGGATTTCTTTTCTTTTCAATGGATACAAACACTCGGATTTTACTCACTCGGTTTTTATCCACTCGGTTATTTCCCCACTTGGTTTTTAAGAACTCGGCTAATTCGGTTGATACTTTATAAAAATTCAGCATGGTATAAAGCGGGTCAAAAAACAATACCTGGCTAGGCATGCAGATTTGGACAGATGCCTTTTTTTTATTATACTTGGACATTAACTAAATGTTTTGAGAATTACGTTGGTTTTGCTGCGGTTAGATTATGCTACCCAGGGTTGCATATCACAACTTTTTGGGAATGTCTGTTACCACATCATTAGAGCTACATGACGCATGCGTAGTAACAAATATCATGGTTGGAAACATTTTATCATTGACGTATTTTTGATCATCTGGTTGGGGATCTCTTTAGCTGTAGGTATGTCTCTATTATAGAACCAATTTTTGATTTTATATGAATTATTTTGTTTCATCACTCAAAATAATGACTCGATAAAAAGTGTTCCTAAAATGGGGTACCACTCTTTCCTAATATGGGGTGCATAATTATAGTCTAAAATATATGCTCCATACACCTAATATGAGGCACCTGAAAATTGAGACAAAACATCAAAATTAGAGTTATAAAAAAAAACTCTTAAAATTAATTGAAGGCGTGAAGTGCAAAGTATCCTAAGTGCCAAATTTTCTGAAATGGGTTTTTTGCATGCAAATATCCTATGAACTAGCGCACGTACAATACAAAACATTCTAAGTGCCCACCGTGCCTCGAGGTACTTCTAATTGTAGCTTAAAGATCGCAGCATACATATGTGGTGGCGAGTGATGCATGCAAAACATCCTAAGTTGTACGAAGCATTTTGACAAGAATCTGTTCAGATTATCAGTGAACTGAGCTAGTGTATGCAAGTGTATGACTTCGGAATTTCGGATACTGTACAAGTACGATTATTATTTTCTCTGAAGTTTATGAATAGGTTTAACGATGGATCCTATTCCTTCAACCTCAAACAATTTAACACCAACGAAGATCAGTCCGTTCCGCAAGGAGAAAAAAGAATCAGAAAGTAAAAGAATGCAGCGACGAAAATTATGAGCTGCTGGCAAAAGTTACAACACTTCAACGGGAAAAAAATGCCAACAATGGAACCTTTTAAAGCTATAAGAACTTTGAAGCCAGGTTATACTATTCGCGATATAATATCATTGGAACTCAATGCCCTTTCTAAAAAGATTGAACTAAATGCAAGTAAGGTAAAAGATTTGAAGGCTATGCTTCCATATATCGATCTACCCAATCGTCCTTTTTTCAACTCCATTATAAGTCCATAAACGTATAATTTGTACTTTGTAATTTTATCATTAAAGTTAATGGCACTTAGAATTTTTTGTTTCATATTTCACATGGACTTAGGATGTGCAGACCTTTAACCCTCATTTTCTTAGCCTACGTATGACTTAGGCCTAAAATTGGTACACAGACATATGCGCCAGGCTTCAAGGAATCGATTGAGCCCCCATTTTGCCGAATTCAACCCCCTCACCACAAATGAAATAATTTTTTGATGCTCCTGTAAAATTTTGAAATTGCTACATAGGATAGTTTGCACTTCACGCCTTCAATTGAGTCAACTTACAGGATTGACAGTACTTGGAAATAAAAGCCAAATTTTCTGTTAATATCGATCGTATTTCAAAAAATTTAAGAGAACAGTGATAAAAATCAAAAAGAGAGGAAAAGTCATTACATGCGTGTTTCTTTCAAGTTTTTTGTAGATTGGTACAGTTGAACCACAGAATATTAAATACAATAGAGGACCCACATTCATCTAAACGCTGATACAAAAAATTGAACCACTTTAGAAGTTATTTGTCCCAACTCCTTTGGCACTGAATTTGAATTTTCTTGCCTGCCATTGGAGCTCGTGTACAATAATCAGAAAATTATTTTTTCAAATAATTCAATTGAATCAATGAACAAAAATAACCGTTAATTTATAAATTATAATCAACACGAATTTCGTAGATAAAAATGTGATTAAAAATTGTGGGTACCTACCTTAGCAATGGCGGATATTTTGATTGTGAAAGTGATGCCGTTTTTGTTCCACACGCATTCTTTATTATATTTAATATTCTGTGAATAAAACAGTTTAATTAACAATCTTAAATTTTTTTCAAGCAAAGTGCGTAATAATGGTTGAAGAAAAACAATGGTACCCCATATTTGGTATTAACTTCATAATCGGTACATTTACCCTACGTATTTTGTAATGCTTCATTTTTATGTTGATTTTTTATGAAGTAGTTTTCCCACTTCTAAAATTAAGACGACCTGCCTACAGTACCTAAGGTACGACTTAACTGAGTAAACTGATACTAACATTACGCAATCCATACTGCAAACTGTGAAATATAGTGGAAAATACGTTTGAAGATTAAAGTGTAACGTATTTAACGACCACGTCGCTGTATAAAGTACACTTCTTATGGAAGTGGAAGGTTTAAGACAAGTCTGAATTATTATCAGATTGTTCATATAAAAGGTGATCGCTGAAAAATTGAAATAAGTTTATTTTACGTCGTAAACGCGGAAAATTAAGAAAATTTTAGGGCTTAAAAAAGTATATTTTTATTTTCTAATTCTGCTGTAAAAGTTACTAACCGGAATAGGTGAAAATTATGACTGAGCAACGACCAAAATTAATAATCGTTGGTGCTGGATTGGTAAGATTTTAGGTTCAACTGTTTATTTATAAGGAGTGCATGCAGAGATTAAAAAACGAAAAAATTGGTTTTCGTTTTCGTCTCGGTTTTAGTTTTTCTTTTAATTTTTTGTTTGTGTTTATATTTTTTTTTTTTTTTCTAAAAAGTTTTGTTATTTTTTTTGTTGGGTTTTGTTTCCGTTTCTGTTTTTCAATGAGCAGGTAAGTGCTATAACTGGCGATGTTTTACATGAAATCAAAATAAAAAACTCAAACACAGCAAGTCTCGATGGAAAAGGTAGGTTTTCGAGAAAAAGAATTATGAATGTTGATAGTCATATTAATTGTTTGTAAGTTTATATGCGTTAATGGTATATATTAAAATTGTATGAAATTTTTTAGCTGTTGACAAAATGTTAGACAATGTGAAATTTAAAAGTATTATTTCTTGAAATAAAAAATTTATCCAGATGATAAAGTATGGTAAATAATCGTATAATTTTAAATATCACCAAATAAATATAATAAAGTTATGATATCAAAAAAAAAAACATAAACATGTTGATTTTTGTAAAAAAAAAAAAAATTTCAGGTAAATTATAAAAACAAAAGAGGAAAAGAAAGCTTTACCAGAAGTGTTCCATCGATCCGCACCAAAATTGGTAAAATACTACAATAAATTCTAGTAGATATTTGTTTAAAATTTTGTACATGTTGTTCAAACATTCGGCATTTTATGACCAATATAAAAATAAAAATAGCGGTACTGTCCGGTCGGTCAACGTCAAAATTGAAAGCATACTATAACGAATTAAAATAGATATTTATTCTGAATTTTGTGGCTATTGGTGAAAAAAATAAAAACATAAATGGTGGTACCGGAAATACCTTTCAACTGATCCGCACCCTAATCAATAGGTTTAGTCTTTGGCTTAAAATAAATATTTGTGTCAAATTTCGTGATTATTAGACAAAAATTGCGACCTGTACTGTGGGAACAAGAAATTCACTTATATTTATCTATATATATATTAGAATTTGAGTTATGTGCCAAAATTTTTCCATAGTCATGAAACAAAAAACATACCCACCCTTAACCCTGGAGGCTAATATTGCACCCAGCGTAATAAGTAGATTTTATAAAGAAAACCTACTTAAAAAGTTTGAAGTAGGTAGCCTACTTGTAATTTTATTAATTTGTGAATTGTACAAAACAGATTTTCAGTAAATGTACTTAAATTCAAAATTTCAATTGTTGTTTTAAGTTGTTCCGTCCTGTTTTTGCAGACGATTCAGTTTGTCTACAAAAACGTGTGAAACAAATATAGACAACTATTATTCCTAATTCTTGGAATAATAGCTGTCTATATTAAATCTTGCTTCTCACAGACAAACACCTCCAAATATGCTGACAATAAAGAGTCATCATATTTGGCGGATGTTCCATCTCACGCCACCTTTTTGGTTGGCCATTTTTGATTTATAACAAAGGAAACAAAAATAATGTCTTGTCTTCTGTTTGAAAACATATTCATTCCTGTACTGGCAGTCGAGTAGAAACATTAAGGTCCATACTCGATGTTATGGATATCAGGTCTCACTATTATTAAGTATCAGTACCAAGTTTGAAATTCAAATTTAATAAAAGATAATATTTAGAAATTATCTTATTTGTTGAGATAATTCAATCATTGAATTACTCTCGCAACACAAGTGGAAAATCAAAAAAAAAAATTATGTCTCGGTTTTTAAAAATGTTGTTCCCGTTTTTACAAGGTTTCCATGTTTTGTCAAAAAAACCACATCTGGTCCGCTTCTATCTTCTTGTTGGTCTCTTTTTCCAATTTCTGTCAGAATGAGAAATTTTCCAAATTGGATTAATAGGTACCTACATAACGTTTGCATACCTACGCAGCAAATTAAAATGCCAGAGGCGTCCGAAACGATATAATTACAACTCATAATAATACATTGTCACACCTCATATACACAATCCACCCTGTATAATAACACCTGGAGGTATGTTCGTACATTGTATTTATGTCTTAGATATGTTATCTACCTATGTAGATAGTTGAAGGTTTAGAGTCCATTTAAAATAACAATAAAATGAGTACTTACTGACTTTATCGGAATTTCATATATTGATAAGCCAGTTTGAAATTCAGTATTACATGGCAAATAAAATGTACATGATGAAGATGTTATGCTTCGTAGGCGGTAACAAACAGTTTCATGAATTCGGTGATAATGATAAAAATTTTCAAATACACTTATTTGGTGTGCCTTAGTAGTCAAAATAAAGGTATCTTATTTTACATGAATGTGTGGGGTGATTTTGAAACTCTAGATTCATTTTATTCTGTAAAATGTTAATTTCTCAACTTTTTCCAACTCTGATCACTTTATTAATCTGTGTATTCGCCATTTTAGGTTTGATTAGGTACAGAAATGGTTCAGATGTAATAGGTGTGAAAAGTGGTATCTTCTGGGGGGAATTTTTATCCTTTTATTCAAAAATATGACACTGACGCTGATTGTTCCTTTCTCTAGCTGTTAAAATAGTTTTATATTTTTTTAATTTATTTATTTTTTTGTTTTTTTTGTAGGTAGTTATAGAAATATTACGTTTTTGTACTTTTTATAGCAGTAAAGTAGATAGTTCGATTCGTGATTTTTTAATTAGATTTTTGAGAAAAATCTACTTATTAAAATTACTTGAGTATTCGAACTCAAAGGTAGGAGTGGGTATGTTTTTCGTTGCATGATCTTCTCAGAATTTTGGCTCTATTCTTGTAAATTAATTTGTTTTTAATATGAACCTTCTTTTGCGTGGAGTCCATTTCTAAGCGTAATTTTGATCGGATGGTTTCGGAATTATGAATATATATTTAATTCACATTAGGAAGAACCCTAAAGTTACTGGTTCGGATTGGGCGCATAGTCCGTCCGGTAGATCAGTTTATATGCATTTTTTATTGAACAGCATATATATCGCAATTTTCAATACCTTAATTTTGGTATAATACGTATGTCTTTTAGGTCAAGGAAAATACCTAATAATTTTGATGTAGATAGGCTTTACGGTATGTCTGGTAAGAGCGATTTTGTTGCATTTTTGGCAGATTAATGGCTCTAAAAGGACTAATTTTCAAGCTATAATCACAAAACTTTTTACAGATATTGTTTCAATATATATCTAACATAATTCCAAATTTGATTTCTATTGGTATCATGGTTCATTCCTTGGGGTTGTTGGAGGTGTAATTATTCATATTATCTCAATAAAAGTTGAAATTCTCTTTTAATAATCACGAAATTTTTTTAAAAAGATTACTTCTTATATAAGGATTAGACCTACCAATTTTGATTTTGATTGGTTAATTTGTTCCCAACTGATTAGCAATTCAATGTGATTTTCCTTCTTTTACCCTTCTCATAATGGTCCTGAAAAATTCATTTTCTAGCCTTCATCGAGAAAAACGTTAATTTTAACCTTAAAACAACCAAATCTCAACAAAAGGTCAATTTTCGTCCTCTCTCCACCCGCTTCCGTGCACTAGATTTGAACACGGACGCTAAAATCTCTGCTTATACCTATTTTCTTTATCAGCACGTAACTGCACTGTAATTCATTTTGCAATGTGGGAGATACTTTTCATACATAATTTTTTTTACATATATGCCTATATAATTCATGATTTTCGTCATTACAGAAAAGAAAACCATCGAATTGTGTTGGTTAGAACTTGAAATAATTTCCAATTTTAAAGAAAAATTATGATTTTTCACACAAAAATTATAAATTTATTTATACAATATTTTGAAACCATGTTACTGAATCAATATATTTTATCGCATATATCGTATTTGTATGATATTGATAATTCTTTGCAAAAGATATGAATATCATATTTATTACTTTATTAGAAGAACGTTAGTGATAGAGGTGATTTTTAAACAAAAAATATCTACTTTTTCTGGCGAAGCTTGCTGGGCAGGAGTTTTTTTATTTTATAATCTCTTCTGGTACTGTTCCGTCCCAGTTTTTGCAGACGATTCAGTTCGTCTACAAAATGTGTCGAACAAATTATAGACAACTATTATTCCTAATTCTCGGAATAATAGTTGTCTATATTTTACCTAGCTTCTCACAAACGGACACCACCAGATATGCTGACAATGAAGTGTCATCATATTTGGCGGATGTTCCATATCACGCCACCTTTTTGGTCGGCCATCTTTTGATTGAAACAAAGAAAACGAAAGTAATGTCATATCTTCATTTCAAAGACATGGTCATTCCTAAACCTGAAGTCGAGTAGAGACGTTAGGGTCCATACTAGTTGCTATGGACATTAGGTATCACTAATATTAAGAAATAGAAATAAGTATAATTTTGAAGTGTTATAAGTAAAGTGAAACTTCTAATAAAAGATTATAGTTCATAACTTATCTTATTTGTTGAGGTAATTTAAAAGTATTGAATTACTCTCGCAACAAATTGGCGCCCGAACAAAAAAATATTCCGAAGTAAAATTTAAAAATAATAATTCTTTTCAAATAAAATTTCGCTTTTTCTAAAATAAAGATATTTTCCGATCGTGTGAAAAATATTTTAAACCGCTCGCAAATAACTAAATTAATTTTGCTGGAGCAAATATTTTCGCGTAAATATCAAATAAATCGTGCCTAAAATAATTCAAATATTTAAAACAAAAACAAACGTCTACGAAATTAAATCTTTATTGCAGAGGACTGCAAACATTTGATTAAGATAAATAAACATAATTCAATTAAAAATAAATTAATTACAAAAAATAATTCTAAAAATAAACTTAGAAATAAAACAAAGATCCAGATCCGGTTCCTGAAATTCAAAAAAAATAGAATCAGCCCAACCGGTATCCAAAACCACAACGCGGAGAACAAGAAGTCACTCACCAACAGCGTCAATCCGAACGAAACTAACGATAAACTACAGAAGACTACAGCACACCATTTGCCATCTAACTGTAAGTAAATTATAAATTTATCTTCCGTTACTTTAGAAAAATTTGAAACTATTATTGATATCGTAAATAATATTGTAAAATGTAAAATTTCCCAACCCTTGCAAATGTCTGAAAAAAGTGAAAGTACGAGTGCATCGCTCCCGGATATTTTAGACTCGAAAGCCGAAGACAATATTTTAGAATTTGAAAATTATCCTAAATATTTGTATGAGAATTTGTCTGAAGAGGAAAATTACCCACTCCTTGGTAACCATTAGGGAATTCAAGTATCTACTTCCTTTCTCTATCGCGTGCTAAAAGTGGCAAAAGTAAAGAGGATAGAAGGAAGAACACGTATCAAGCTCCAGAAAAAACTATACAAAGGTAGATATTCTAAACACTGGTTGTTAAATATTTTATACTCAAACCCCAACACCTAGAAATTTGAAAGAACAAGTAATTTTGATAGACTAATCGAGGAAAGTAAAAGTTACTGTAGAGTAACAAGAAGTATAAAAAATAAAGACTCAACGAGGCTGAGGAAATCCTCCGATACAGAAGAAGAAGATTTAGAAACTAAAGGAAAAAAGTTAGAAACAGAGAAGAGGAAAAAGGAAGAAGCAGAAAGAAGATTAGCAAGACGAAGTCTCAGCTCCAGTTTCAAAAAACTCCTATCTAAGGTATCACACCACGTATCACCTAAAAAATCAATTTTGGTTACAACTGATTTCTCTCTCCCAAATGACGAAGATGAAATCTTCCTTGGAGAGGAATCAATTCTGAACCAAACTTTGTCGACAGACCCTCACAGTCTAGTGCTGATTTGTCGCCACTAGTCCCTCAAGGACAGGGAAAGTCCTCACAGACCGAAATCCAACACTCAATACAAATTCACATAAAAAGCCCAGAAAATTTAGAAAAACTAAGTAAAAATCCAAATTCAACTACTGAAAATTTTTTCGACCCTATTAATTTATTACCCCCAGAAATACGTGTAGAAATTCTTGATCAAAAAGAACCCATGTACGTCAACATAGTAAACATTGAAAATAAAAACAATTCATTTCTAAAAACGGAAAATAAAAATATGACCCCGGAAGACATCGCTGAAAATAACGCACGCTTGCTTTTATAACAACAACAACAAGCATGATTTGCGGCAGCAAACGAAACCTATACACAACATAACCTAGCCATGAACAATTTTTGGAAAAGGTCAGAGAGATGGACTCCGAGCCATTTTTCAAATGGCCCTGACGAGGACATCCTTGAGTTTCTTTTTGAATATGAAACTCAGGCAAAAACCTTCGAAGCAACTGAGTATGTAATGATACGAAACCTAAATTTAGCCCTTTGTAGTAGAGCTCTCGAACTATTTGCAGCAGAAACTGAGATAACCCCAGAAACTCCATGAGTAGAAGTAAAACGAATCTTAATATGTATTTTTAAAAAGGATAAAGATACTGTAAAAAAACGTACCAAATCCTTAAAATTTGATGACTCATACTTCAGCACAAATGTACCTAAATTTTTCCGACTCTATAAACAACTCGATGCAACAATTAGTGAGAAAAAAATTTGTGACCTCTTACTCCCAAGACTAACAGGAGAAATGAGAAAATTCTTTGAGTCGAAAAATCTCCAAACACAAAGTGAGGTTTCAAAAACTTTCACTGATTGGAAATAATTCAAAGAAAAAGCATTGGATTTGACCGATGTTCAAAAAACGGAAGAGATGCTAAATAAAGCAACAGAAACGATTGTTAAACTAACAAACCAGATGGAAGAGATGATGAAGGGTAAAGCTCCAGAGAAAAAAGAGCTTGTGAAACCCATAACTCCGCCTATCTCTCCTACTGAACCCGTTATTGTGGCATTAGTAGAGGCAGGATGGAGACCCCCTAATGCCAATAAACGAAACCAAAATCAAACCAGAAATCAAACGACGGAAAATGAAAATGCAGAATCTAGACCTCGTAGAGAAAGAAATTTAAATAATAATAATAACAATAACGAAGCAAATGACAGTAACCCGGCAGTCTAGAGAAAGAGAATCTAATCGATTGCAAAATAACCAAAATTCCTACAGAACCCCAATGAGAAAATCCTATCGTGAACAAAATAACAATAGATATCCTCCTAGAGAAATAAATTGCTTTAATTGCGGAAGAAGGGGACATCTCTTAAGAGATTGTCGACTACGTAATCGTATTACGCCTCAATTCCCACAAAGAAACTTTAGACCGCCACGATTTAACAATAACTTAACATCAAATTTTGGTCAACCATTCAACATCTATGGACCACCGCAACAGAATGGTTATGCACAAGCATATAGTGCCCCAGTTCTAAATCCACAACCATGGGAAATGTGACAAATTATACATTAACCTCTTATAACTTGCAAATTCCTGAAGTAGTCCAAGTATCCAACAACAAAACTTCACTCAACCAAAAAACTTGCAGTAGAGCCCGTTTGCTCTGCACCATATAATGGCAATGATTTTCGGGCTTGTAATGGCAACGTCCATCATCTGGACTGCGCTGCTCTCCTAGTGTTAGATCCACACACGTCGCATAATTGGAAAATTCATATCCGTAGTGCATCAATGAAGTTAGTCAGGGCAAGGCGTAAACTAATTGTCCCCTGCAACATTGTGAGCCGTGAAGAGTATGAAACACAGGGAACAGTTGACAGCAGCTCTGAAGTGACGCTTGTACAATACGACCTTGTAAAGGATAATGTGATTAGACCTGCAAGAGTGTTATGGTAGCCGCTAACGATAGTGCAATAATCATTAAAGGAGTTGTAGAAATCATCATAAAAATGGGTAACCTCCTCCTCGATGTGGAAGCATACGTAACCTCTGAGGTAACCACACCTTTATGACTCGGATATGACTTTTTAGATCGACATAATGCCGATATATTATTTAGTAAAAAATTATTTAGAATAGGACCTCCATGGAAATGCGAAACATTTAGTATAATTAAGTTTAAGGAAGAAAATTGCGAAGGATTTATTAGAGCAGACAAAGATTTCTGCATAGAAGTAAATAATGAATATTGTGTAAACCTGGATCCAGAAATGGGAGAAGCAGATCCAGATGAGTGGTTTTTAACAAGTTATGGTTTAGAAGGCGAATGTATTGTTGATGATTTAGGATGGCCAGCCTTAAGATTTTACAGTCTGCACTTTGACACCCAGATCACACAAGGGACAGTTTTAGGACGCTATAGGCTTCAACAGCCGACTATGGGGGATGGTCAGACCAATTCCATCCGCTGTGGCCAATCCAGCATCCAACGCATTACATCGGGGGATACTGTGGGTAACCAGGGTGAGGAGGTTGATATGCTAAAACTTGTTCGCATAACCCGATCTGATGACAGCGTTATCCACGACAATGAAGGAACACAAGTGAAAATTAATAAGAATTTAACGAAGGAACAAAAACAGGCAGTAGTAAGCATTCTAAAAAAATATATCCACATATTTATAGAAGAACCTGCCAAGGTAAAACCTACAAAACTAAAGCCAGCACATGTCTACTTGAAAACAGACAAGCCGGTTCAACGTAGAAATTACCATATGGGTATTTTTGAAAAAAGAGAAATTAGAAAGAAAATTAAAGAATTTGAAGAATGTGGTATTATTAAGAGAGCAAGCTCTAGATATGAGAGCCCAGTATTTGTTAAGAAGAAATCAAACAGAGTTTATGGATTATTAGTAGATTATAGAGGTGTAAACAAAATAGTAAAAAAGGATACGAGCAGAGTCCCTCGTCTCCCCCAAATTTGGGATTTGTTACAAGATGAGAAATACTTTGTAACAATTGATCTCAATCAAGGATACTACCAAATTCCCCTTGATGAAGAATCAAAAGCGGTAACAGGAATAAATGTTGGAGGAGTAAGTTACATATTTAACTTCATCCCTATGGGATTAAGTGCGAGCCCCAGCATTTTTCAAAAAAACATGACCGATTTATTCAACCATATCCTAGAAGACAAAGTTCTAGTCTATCTAGATGATATTTGTGTTTTTGGCAAAACGTTTGAAGAAACACTAGAAAATTTAGAAGTCCTAAAGGTACTAGTTGAAGCAGGTTTACTAATTAAAACCAGTAAGAATAGCTTCTTCAATGAAAGTATCGAATACTTAGGACATAAAATTTCATATAACAAATTAGAACCATTAGATAAAAACATTAAACCAATTCGCGAAGCGCAACCACCAAAAACATTACGTCAACTACGTAGATTTATTGGTTTAGCGAATTACTATCGGAAAATGATAAAAAATTTTTTGCAAATCACAGCACCATTAACAAACCTAACAAGAAAAGAAAATGTTAAAGCAAATAATAAAATAGCATGGAATGACGAAGCACAAAAAGCCTTCGACAAAATAAAAGAATTGATTACATCTGAACCAATTCTTACAATCTACAATCCTGACGCTGAAACATACGTCGAAGTAGACGCATCAAAAATAGCCATAGGAGCAGTAATAATGCAAGTAGACAGAAAAACAAAAGAGCCACACCCTATGGGATATTTCTCGAAGAAAATTCCTAAAAATCAACAAGATTTGTGTTCTTTTGATTTAGAAATGTTGGCTATCACTGAAACTTGCGAATATTTCAGAGAATTTTTAGTCTACAAAGAATTTAATATTTTTACGGATCATGAACCATTAACATACCAAAGTCGAATGAAGAAACCAAATGCAAGATTAAATAGGTTAATTTTGAAATTAGGAGAATTCACATTTAAGATCAGACACATTAAAGGTGAGAATAACAAAATCACTGATTATCTATCCCGTCTAGAAGAAGAAGAAGAAGAAGACAATTACGCAGAGTTTCGAAATGGTCCATTCATAATACCAGAAGGAACACCTGATCCTCCTAACATTATAAAACAAAAGAAAAAAATCAAAGCAATAACACACAGCATGAAAAAGAAAGAAAAAGATTCAGACGTAGAAAGTGACAATTCGGAAGATGATCGAAGTTCCATCCTACCCGATAACTCAGAAAGATCTGAAAACTCCGATGCATCCACAAATTCTCAACTTTCCGAAATTTCAGAAAATTCCGAAACAGAAACCCCAATTAACATCACAGACCAGGAAATCCACAATTTATGGGATTTACAACGTAAAGATAAATATTGGGGAATCATAATAAAAATTTTAGAAGGTGGCAACGAAAAAGAGTTAAGAAAAAGCTTAAATATGAGAAGATCACGCAACCTGAATGCATTTTTTTTTTATGAAAATGGAATTTTATGGAAAAACAATGATCACTTTGAATATCACTATGCTGTACCAGTAATTCCTGACTCCCTCATACCTCAAGTACTAAATATATGTCATGAGAGTCAAAGCGGGGGAGGACATTTTGGAATTTGTAAAACTCTTGCCAAAAAATGTGCTCGATACTACTTTACGCAAATGCCTAAAATAGTCTCGAGGCATGTACGTTCGTGCCATCAATGCCAAATTAATAAAAACATTAATGAAAAATATGGACACTTGAAACCAATTAATCCTGAAGAATGCATACCACTTGCACATATCCAAATTGATTTTATTGGAAAATTTAACACAAATAAAGAAAAGAAATTTGTCATAGTAGGAATACATAAGGCAACAAAATATTGTTGGACCAAAGCAGTAACCCAACCAAACGCACATTCAGTAATTAAATTTCTAAAAGAAATTTTACGTCATTACGGAAAACCAACGAAGATTACGTGTGATAATGGATCTCATTTTTCGAACGAATACGTGCAAAATTATTGTAAAAATAATGGTATTAAAATATTCTACTCTACATCATATTCACCGCAAACTCAAGGACAAGTAGAGAAAATGAACGGAACAATAAAAAAAATGTTAGCTAAATATGAAAGTACCGATAGCGAAGAATGGCCAGACCGCGTGCATAACGTAGCCTTGACCTATAATATGACACCAATTGAAGGTTTAAACAATCACAATCCATTCTACCTAATGCACGGCTATAAAGGAGAACCCCCCATAAATTTAAACATTCCGTCACCACTTATCAGTAAAACCAGAGAAGAACAGATAAGTGAAGTAGACAGAATTCGGAAAACAATTCCGAACTTTGATAAGAAGAATGCAATCAAATATTCAGAATGCTATAATAAAAGAAGAAAAGAAATTTCTTATGAAACTAATGACTTAGTTCTCCTGAAAGCACCAATAAATTATGGAAAGGGCAAACCAAAATTTCTAGGGCCATATAGAATAGTGAGAAAAATTTCAAATTTAAACTATGTAATTCGCATAACTTCTGAAGATGGAAATAGCATAGATGATACAGTTCATATAAGAAGACTTACGCCTTATAATGCTCGTTCTAATGCTAATTTACCATCTAACATTGAATATATCACATCCGATAAATCAGAAAATGAACATACTCCCGAGTCTAATCCGAAAAGAAAAAGAGGTAGACGAAAGAAAGAAAAGAGCCCTGAAGAAGAAAATGAATCAGAGGACGAAGTTAAAATCATTGTCAAACGCCCAAGAGGAAGACCACAAAAAGGAATTTTAAAGAAATTTAGCAATAAAAATAAAAATAGTAAAAAAGTAAAATTTACTGACGAATCTTTATTAAAAGGGAAAGATTGTTCAGAATGGAAAAAGAAATTTGAACTAAAAGACCCAGAAAAAAGAAGGATAACCTTACAAAAAATTCAATCGATTACCCATAAACAACATATGGAAGAAATCAAATTGTTCAATAGGTGTGATGAAAGAAGAAGTATAATACAACCTTTGTCTCTACCTATTCAACCTATTCCCCAAGATATTAAGAAACTGAGTGAGTTAAGTTTGGAGGAATACGTGAATAGATACTCCAAACCACCACCCGAACTACTGTAATATAACTCTTATAATTTAATTTGTAACAATTATAGATAATTTTTTTTTTTTTTTGTATATTGTAAGGACCATTTACGTACATATTTTCTCCCCTCAAAAATATAAAAATTTTTTACTCACCAACTACCAATCATCCTGTGCATTCTGGGTAAAGGCTTCTCCAGCATCCGGCTTAGCCTCGCTTTACTCTTCAACTTCGGGATGATTGGCAGGCTCGAGCTCAGGAGAAACTGACTGACGCCTAAACTGCTGATGCCGAGGAAACAAAAACATGCGCCGATTAGAGACGACCATCTTACTTGGTCCAGCAGTTGGCTCGCTTCTCAGACTGTCTCCTCGCAGAACACGACGATCGTGAGAAATGGTTATTTTCTCCGACGGCTCTAAAATGCGCAGTACCTCAATATAATGAGGAGTGTCATTGAATACAATCTTTCGCCCGTAAAAACGAACAAGATAGTCAACCAAATATTGAAATTGGGACCTATCCATAATTGTATTTGCATAAGCAGCGTTAGTAATTGCGAAGCGAACTTTAGCACCGAAATTTAAGGGCTGCATTGCCATTATAACTGCAGTCAAAAGATTTAAACCAACGGTGTAACCGGTAATGTCAGATGGATTCACGTCAAGTGTTGAAAAGCAAACCACGGATCCTTCCCACCTCCATAAACTTGCCTCTGGGAAGAGGAAGCTGAACTGTGAGGCGAGCTGTACCATCGATTGCAAGCAACATTCGCACAAACTTTGAGGCATCACATGCCTCCACGAACCAAACGATGTGTTCAAAGAATCGCCGGGGAAATTCTTCCGGTACGCATCAACTCCCGTTGGACCATAATCCGCTGCCAAGAATGAATGGATTGCTTTGAAAATCTTCCAAAGCCTGATCACACCATTGAACAAACATGGACAACGCGGCAACCAACAACGCAAATACGGAAAGGACACCTGTGTCAACATGAAACTTTCCGACGTTTCGACAATTCCATTATCAGGCACCATAAATTTAGGTAAAGAATGTAATTCCGCCGGAGACGGATACAGAAGAGTATCCTGGAGAACATCCTCACTAGCACGATCCATACCTAAACTCAACATTTTATCAAAATCGTAAAAGAAATCTCTCTTAAGGTTCATTAAATTTAAATGACAAAAAAAAAAAATTATACAAAAGAAAAAAATTATGACTAATAGGAACATGAACTATAAATCTAAAGAAGGACGAGGACGGAGAAAATCAAAACGAATCAACATATCGAACACACCGAGAAGACTGCGATACCTCCATATATATCCGAGCTGTAAAGCTGCTGAACAATCGAAATATACTGGAGTTTGCCATCTTCCAAGGCCTACTCTTGATGGTAACAGTGCGAATTGAATTCCAGAGTCCCACACTAACACAGATGGTGTAATTTCCACATATATGTATATTTTTATGAGAAAGAAATAAAAATTGAGAAAATATTGTGCATCGATATACATTTTTGCACCTTATAAAATTTTTTTTTCTCTGCGTCGAAAGATAACAACTAAATAACGTACCGACAAATATAATACTGCATCTAACAGCAAAATTTCATGTGATTTGTAATGATTTCAGACCACAAGATGATAAAACTCGCCGTTATCGTTTTCATTATAATTACCATACTCACACACAAAACTGAGAACACAAGCTTAAAAATGAAAATTACTGCATCGTCAGGAGCATATTTCAAATTAAACAAATTCAGTAAGGCTTATGAGAATACAATTCCCATAGTCTATAGCCTGAAAATTCCAAGAAGACAGAACATAGAAACACCCGAATGGCTTGAAGAAATAAAAAAATTGCAAAGTTGCGCATCCACGGAAAACACATGGTGTATACAGAGATCAAAAAACATGTTGAAGATCATAGAGTTAATTACGGATATTCAGCTAATAAACGAAGCAATAATCAAAGAATTTGACAAAGAACCTTCAAAACGAATGAAACGTGGAATACAAATCCTTGGTGACTTTGACACATGGTGTTGCAATGTCATGACACTTTCTCAAGGCAACGATTTTATAGAAAACGAGAAAAATCTAAAATCCCAATACGAAAAACTTCGAGAATCCGTAATAGAAAGCCATGCAGAATTACTAAATGTCACAAATGACATTAAAAATTTCGAAAAGATGGAAGTCGATAATTATAAAATTTTAAAGGAATACATTCAAGCATTAAAAGACGCTATTCAAAACCAAAATAATGAAATAATCATTGAAGCTAGAAGAGAACTCATCTTCGACACAGCTCGAACTCTTCACGCTAGTTTAGTCACCGAAAATGCTAAACTCAGCCAGTTATTTCTTTCTTGCAAAAGTAACCATCTTCCAGCAGCAATCATTAACGAAACAACTTTAAAAGAAGACTTACTAAAAATCAAGAAAATCGCAGAAAAATCAAATTTTGGAGTAGTACTAGACAAAAAATCAATCCAATCTTACTACAGAACAAAATTAGTAAACTGCTATGTAACAGGAAACGAAATAAAGATAGAAATCAAAATTCCACTTCAAAACCTTCATGCCAAATATGAGCTGTACAACTTTATTCCATTAGCATTTCAAACACATGACAGTAAAATCTGCTCTTGGGATCAAGAACCTTCGATCTTATCCCACAACAAATTTGATGGGTCAATAAGAATCATAACTGGAACAGACATTGATCTTTGTGGCAAACATAGCCTGCTATGTTTTCTCCCACAAGACCGCACAACCAATAATAAAGGGAATTGTGCGAGGGCATTATTCAAAGGGATGAAATTTGAAGAAATAATAAAGAAATGCACCTTCAAATGCGAGATAAATCATGAAGAGATAGTAGTCAAACAAATTGAAATGAATCAATTTGCCATAACAAATGCTAAAAATCCATTGATATCAGTTAACACTATAACAAAAGCAAGTACCAGTATAGCCATAAATGACTCATGGCCTAGAGCGACCCTATTAACAGTTCCTTGTGTAGTAGAAATCCAACAGTTACAGAAAGAAAACAATGCAGAAACAATCATTCCGGCAGGATTTCCATGTATTGATGAACCTGAAAAGGAAATTCTCATCGGACATCATTTACTACTAGTTTAGACAAAATATCAATTTATGGAACTTGATTTTGGCCTGCATCAATCGTTCAAATTTCCAAATATGTCTATTGCCTACAATAATAAATGGCATGACAACATACCTTACCTTTCACCAATAACTCCAATTCATAAACTCGAAGAAAGATTAAAATCAGGAGAACTGAAAATCCCAGATCTTGGATATCAAGACACAATAAACACTGTATACTTATTACTAATCGGTTGGTGTAGTTTATTAACACTCATAATAGCCATACTAGTTTACGTAAATTTAAAAATAAATTGTGTTGCTATCAATGCGCACAATCAAATAAATGATTTGGCATTGGGAGCAATACATCATTAATGGTCCATAATTCTAAGTCCTTTTTTTTGTAGTAGAATATAATAAACTAGCATTAAAAAAGCATAATAAATTTGATTATGCCAAATTATTTCAATTAAATCCACTTGCAATAATAAATTTTTATGCTCAAATGACAAATTTAATATAAATTTTTTTTTCTTTACGCGATGATCAATTTTGCAACGTAAAATTAAGGAACATTTATAAAAGAAAATAATATTGTATTATGACTAAATTTAAAGATATAATAGATTAAAATAGTAAACTTTCAGGAACACAAAATTTAGCGAAGCAGGAGCTTCGGACTTTCTTTCGCCCGGGGATCTTTGTTCCGTCCCATTTTTGCAGATGATTCAGTTTGTCTACAAAAACGTGTCGAACAAATTATAGACAACTATTATTCCTAATTCTCGGAATAATAGTTGTCTATATTTTACCTAGCTTCTCACGAACGGACGCCACCAGATATGCTGACAATGAAGTGTCATCATATTTGGCGGATGTTCCGTATCATGCCACTTTTTTGGTCGGCCATCTTTTGATTGAAACAAAGAAAACGAAAGTAATGTCATATCTTCATTTCGAAGACATGGTCATTCCTAAACCTGAAGTCGAGTAGAGACGTTATGGTCCATACTATATGCTATGGACATTAGGTATCACTAATATTAAGAAATAGAAATAAGTATAATTTTGAAGTGTTATAAGTAAAGTGAAATTTCTAATAAAAGATTATAGTTCGTAACTTATCTTATTTGTTAAGGTAATTTAAAAGTATTGAATTACTCTCGCAACAGGTACTTTTCCATATTTTTTCATAATATTTGGTATCATATTTGGGTATTTCAGATACACCGAATCAATTTCCGCTGAAACAATGGAGGGTAGGGAGATTCAAATAACCTTAAATTGGAATAGAGCTCAAAAAAACACTTTTCTCTTTAAAAAATTTCAAATACTCTTTAACAAACCTGACCAGACCTGCTTTAAAAATCATACAGGAAAACGTCTTAAACAGCAACGTCTTACCTGGAAATTTCTACATATTTCTACATAGGTTTGGTCTGACAAATCAATAAAACCACATATTATGTGAAAAAACGTCTCATGTGATAATGTTTCAACCGAGTTTTACTGGATTTCTAAAACTAATAGTATTAATGTTACTTTCCTCGAATGAAATTGAAGTTGCAAATAGGAAAAAGAAGAATTGAAAAATTTCAACTTTTGACCGTTGAAAATACTTTTTTATAATATTATAGATGAGGAGACGTGTGTAATAGGCTATTAATTTAAAGTACCTATAGATCAGTAGTTGTTCGGTACGTATATCGATATATATTATACTTAGCTCAAATTTGTTGTATGGAGCTCAAGTGGTTTCTACGATGTTGTAGGTGATGTGACACTTTACATCATGGGACTCGATACAACAGTTGCCTCTACCTATTTACCATTTGAAATATCTCTGAACACTTTAACTGTCGACGAAATTCTTAAGAATTATGCATTCAGTGAACGAATAGAAAATCTCAAACGGCTTGTTTAAATTGATGGAAATTCTGCTAACGGTCAACTCATCCATATCTAATGTGTAACATATTATAGGCTGCGTACTAAGTTGATAGGAACACAACTTGAAAAATTCGTGTCTGCATCGATAACGTTATTACTTAAGAACCGTTCAATTGATTGGGATGTTTGCAAGACTTATTCGTGTTGTCCCAAGTAAGGTTTTAACCAATGTGAATGTTTGTCACCTTCCTCGGAACAAAGTTGAGGATTCCATCCCTCTGACACGCCTCAATTGCGATAGTAATATTTTGTCTATAGAAGCTTCCTTTTTTATGTAAAATCTGAGTAAATGATTTTCGAGCATAAATTAGGTAATTTTTTTTCCGCATAGCTATACGTCTATGAAATTTCTTTCAAAACCTTGACATTCACTAAAATAATCAGGCTTACCCACTTATCTCTATTTGATTAAAATTATATATTGTTGTCTATTTTTTCGAAGAAATTTTTTTGTTTTTGTAATTACAGGTAGGCTGTTTAGCGGCGCAGTACATGCACAAGTACGGATTCCAAGTCATTCTTTATGAGTATCGAAACGGTTGGTTGAATTACAAATTCTTGCATGCATTATAGATAACAGTGCTACATTTAAAAATTCGTTTCTTGAAAGCTGCAACGCATAATGTTTTTAAAGGTTCTGTGAGGTTTAACTCAATTTACTATTGATTCGTCATATTAATTTATATAGGTAATTAAAATAAAATTCGTTACATTATTCTATCAAATCCGTTGTGGTATCTCAACGAGAGTACCTTCAATTCATAAGGAATTTATTACCGTGAGGCCAATAACCTTCCTACTTATTTCGAATTCAAAATAAAATTTCTAAAGTGTCCAGATAAGCCGGGTGTCTGGAACTCGTGAGGGTACCCCCACAATAATCCTATCAAACATTTTTCACAAAATCAATATTAAAAATATATTTATATTACTTCATTTTCATTTCCACTCTGACCTTGAAGAAATACACGTTCAATTTTACGAAGCAAAAATCCATTAATTTAATACCTAAATATCGAAAACACCAAGTAAAATTATATTCTAGAAGTACCAAAATATTTGAATTGTATCATTACTGCTACCGATGTCTTCTTGAATCTGTCATTGTTCCCCAACATGACCGGAACATGATGTTTTAATTTAGATTTCCTCCGTGAAACCAGTGAATTCAGGATACATAAAAATTGGTTGAATAGAAATTTTTATGTTGTTTAACCAAATTTGCTGTCTTTGATTCAAAAACCCGATGATTGTAGTAATGATAAATGATTATAAATTTTCTGACTCCAAAAATTTGAACCAAAGAATTTTTTTTCTTTTGGTAGAATTTTATATCATTGAATATTTCAAATTTTTCACCAAAAAATTTTACGTTAGATAAAAAGTTTTAGACGAAAACATTTGCAAAATAATTTTGAAGCAGCAGATTACTTCTAGCAGACTTGACTATCATTTTGACTTTTTTCAGACTATTAACTAAAGAATACTTTATAATGGTATAAAATACTGTGTGACTCTACTGTGAAAATGGCAGAAAAGAAAAAAGTGAGGCTGCAGGCTCATATCTTGACTTAATTTAGCCCCAAGGCATCCCAGAAGGTACCTCAATATTAGGGCAGACCTCAAAATTTTTGTACATGGCCAAAAGTTTTGCAATATTGGATAGAAAAAGATCTCCATGTATTGAAATGAACCAGAAAAGGGCAGAAAAGAAAAGAATTCCTTTCAGAGTGAGAAAAAGATAAAAATTTTCGATATTTTAAGAGAGATAGAAAAATAAAATGGAGTCACAACCTAAGCAAAAATCAAAGAGAATACTGCCAGGATAACCCATAGGGCCTCATCTTTTAATAAATTCAATGTAACTTTCGTCTAAAAATAGAGTATTTCTTCTCAATTGAATTTCATGTTTAAATTCTTTTCGGGTAGAATTTGAATTCTGAACAAAAATCGATCCAATACTTTTTTGTATTATTAATCGTGATAATTTTGAAAGGTTTTGAAACTTTTTGATTGGAAAGGGATATTTACCACACTGTTGAGTTTTGTAGGTATAGGTAAACATCAATTTCTTCAAATAACTCTCACTTTTTTTACACTTGATCAAAATGACCAAACTAAATTATAAAGATTATGTATAACAAAAATAGAAATAGAAAATGAAACTTAATGATGATAACTAATGATTTATTAAACGTGGCCAATAAGATGAAAGATTTAAAAGATAGCAACTTGGTCGTGTGATGAGAAACATTTCCATCTACTATCGTTAATCTGTTTTTACGAAGCAAAAAATATATGCATTTTCTCGTGCATTTTTTATATTAAAATAGAAAGGTAATTTAAACATTAAAAGGTTCTACAATTATTAGATTTCACTTTTTCTTTTAACTTTTTGATCCGTTTTATTAATTTGAAATAAGGAATCGAGAGTAAAATCAAGCTAAAAATATTACAACTTTAACATCACTGCCATATGTAATAGCTGCCACGATGAATTGTCCAATGGCTCATAACATCAAATTCTTTGAACTTTAATCAAGGTCTCAACATCAGTAACTATTATGTATAAGTTTACTCATCCATTCAAATGTTAAAATTGTTTTATCTGAAATGTAGGGTTTTTTACGCATCACTTATGGGGAGTTGTGTGAGATACCATGAGGCAAGATTTCATGGTTCCAAGTAGTGTACAGGCAAGCTCATTTCACATCATTTTCTCTTCTGATCTAAGACACTGATATTTCTCGCAATCTGCGATCTTGGGCTGTCTATCAAATTTTCATCTTTTGGCTATTAACATTTTTTAATAAAATTTTTCAAACGATCATTTCATAATCATTTTTGGATGTCACAGTTCTTCTCATACCTAGGAACCATTTTTAACAAAACAAAACAAAACAAAACATTAACGAAAATTGGATAAAAAAAGAAACAAAAAACAAAAACAGAATGATAAACTATCATCCTGAGGTAAGGAAAATATTATGGAAAATCTGAAAATAGAAAATTCCCAAGCGTATTGTGCAAACGCACAACCAAACATCTTCAAACGCAGACGCATGTGTTTCTTCACTCTTTGTTTTCTTCTTCATATCAAAATTCACACTTAGGTTTGCACCCAGATTTACACAGATATTCGTGCTTAAAAGAAAAATGTGTTCCGCATTAAAACAAAATTATTTTTTCATCAGTGTGTGTGGAGATGATAATTTTGGTTGCAACTGCTAAATGTAAGACTGCAAGGCATTATTTCTTTTTATCTTCCACATGTACGAAAATATGTGTATGCATTTAAAAAGTTTTGCATAACGAGTACATCTAGTCATCTAAGTGCCAAAAACGTGTAGGCAGGTACATTGTTCAGAAAAAAAAGATAGTCTAACTAATTGCTGTAATTTATTGTTGTATTTCGTCATTCGTTGGAAGTTGGATTTATTTTTGAAACGTGTTCACGTCCATTTTTATTTCTTAGATCTTCGTAAAGCGACCAAAACTAACGGCCAGTCGATCAATTTGGCTTTGTCGAATCGAGGTCTAAAAGCTTTGCAGAATGCCGGCATCGACGTTGCTTCGCTTTTGCAGATAACCGTACCGATGAAAGGTCGTATGATTCACGAAGATGGCAACTACATCACTCAAAAAATGTTGTTGTACGACGTGAAATATGAAAGAGTAAGTTATTAACTTGATGGTTCATAATTAGCATATGTCTTGTGCGCTCATTTTGTCACAATGTTGCCCATAAAGTGAGCAACTGGACACGTGTAGGCTATATTCCAACAGAAGTTCAGTGTGTTAAGTAAAAAGGATAATAATGGTAGAGTATAGGGTCTGGATGGCGTGTTGGTTGGATGTCTTCGATCATACAGGTGTATGGATACCCATAGTAGCCCAATCTCATTAACGTTGAAATCCTAAAATTCTCAAAGGTTTTCTGAGCATACGCAGTAGTTTTTTTGACGGAAAACGTGTTTCAATGAAGGGTACCTCATAAAAGAAAAATATGACAGAAAAAATTTAACAGATAAAAATTATGACATTATCAGCTCTTCCAGAAATAGATGACGGAAAACGGCTTTCAAAGAGGGTAGGTACCTCATAAAAAAATGTAACAAAAAGTGTTATCAGTCCCTCCTCCTGTCAAATTTTCTAAGTTAAAAATTATGACGTCATCAGCCTCTCTTCTTGCCAAAGTTTGTAAGTTCAAAATTATTACCACATCATCCTTTCCAGCTGCTAAAATTTCCAATGCTAAAATTTTCTCTGTCCAGAATGATGATTGGTGTATTGTATTTTTCCAGACTAGCCCTGGAATATCTTCAGACTGACCTCTAAATGAACAAATAAATAAATAAATAAATAAATAAATAAATAAAATAAAATAAAATAAATAAATAGATAAATAGATGAATAAATAGATTTATTGCATAGGTATTGACTGAATATGTTAAAATGTATTATGCCGGATATCTTAAGGCAGCTGGAAGGGCTGATGATGTAATTTTATACTTGAAAATTTGGGGCACTGTCAATGGTTTAAGAAGCGTCTTGTTGATGTTTTAGGTATCTATTTATTGCATATTTATACGCATACATTGAAGATGTTTTCGGAAAACATCGGTTAGACACTACCACATTTTTATGTTTTTGTTTTCATCTGTTTTCAGTCTATTGGTATTATAAATTTCAATTTATCTGAAAACTTGCTGTAAATCCAGTAAAATCGAGTGAAACTAATGTCCATTGTGGGGTTTTAGGTAATTAATGTTGGCATGGACTTTTGTGTTTACCTGGATATCCATACACCTATATGATCAAATATGAATGCTTGGCTTCGCTATAAAAAGGTTGTAAGTTCGAGACCGACTGTCATCCCATTCTAGACCCAAAATGATGTAGTCTTTGGTTCTATTGGTGCTCCACCATGTAATCAAAATGTTGTGGCTGGTAGATTATTGACAATGGCATCCTGACCATTTCCTTCTATAGCTTCGACATCAAATCCTTCAGATGCTGGGTAAAATGTCTACGTATCCAAACCCCAGTTAAAAAATATAAGAATAGGTGGGTTGTGAAGGTGAAATGAATGATAAGGGGTTATGTAAGGTGGTTGGATGTTAGTAAATATATATTGGGTTCACTAATTATCTAAATTAATATCATTATAACTACTAGTACCTAATATTTCACATAAATAATGCTATTGAACATCACTGAAGAATGGTTGTTTTCAAGACTTTTTGGAGGGAAAGGGAGATGCTGCACAAAAACTTCTGCAGAAGGATTTTGTAGAAAATTTTATGCTGAAAACATTTTTACAGAGCTATTTTTATCACAAAGTTGGAATTTGAGGAGAAAATGGCGAAGAACCGGTTACTCTACGGAATCCACCCAACAATCCTATACTAAAGGCAAAGTTTGTGTGGTAATTTTTTTCCCTCATTCTGAACTACGTATGACTATTTTGGTACAAAATAGATATTAGTTCTTTTCAAAATACGAGGAGATAATTATTTATGAAACAAGTTGGAAAAGTAGTTCTGATGCACGCGTGATATTTGCAACAAGAGTCGAATGCGAAGTATCAATCACCTTTTTTGCACAAGTTTCATACTCTATTTTTTCAATCCTTTCAAAAACATTTGTCGGCAAAGTGTGAAAATATTTGGAAAAGGTTAATATGTAGGGAGTGCAAAAAATTCTTAGGTAAATCAAAAGTAAAGTATGTATATGAGCGGCAAGACGAGTAAAGTGAATAAATTTATAAGCGCGCTAGTCCAAATGTGTATTTTTTTCACACCGTGCTTAAATCGGCTACTTTTCTGACATTTCAGAAGCACAAGTTATAGTTATTTGCGATACAAACGCAAAAAGTAGGTGATTGTTATGGAGGTAGCAAATCACACAAGTAGCAATCACTATCTAGCATTTGTATCATAGATTATTTTTTATGCGAAAAAAAAAAGATGTACTTAGAATAAAGAAAACAAATTTACTCAGACAGTGGATGCATAAAAACCATTTAGATAATCATAATTTTCTATTTGTAATACACATACATTCAAAATAATCTTCATGAAATTCGTACTTAGCGAGTGTTAGGTTTATGGTGATTGTTTTTGTTTCAGTGCATATATTCGGTTGGACGAAGTGATTTAATTAAACTACTTTTGACAGGTGAGTCTATTTGCTACCTAGATAATTGCAAAAGCATTTAATCTGTTGCGTCCACGATGGATGTAACATTCATCTCTTTTACACAGTCAGTACAATAACAAAATTAAAACGAAGACTAAAGCCAATATTCATAGTCGACATTTGGTGTTCACTACCCTAAGGGTCTGTTTTTTTTTAAATTGCAGTGAAGCTGCAAAAAAAAATAGTTTAGTTGAGAATAATGAGAAACGTAGCTTCCTTGTGACGAACTATATTGAAGGTATGAAAAAAATTTAGATTCACAGAGAAATATAGTTGAAAAATTCAAGTTTTAAACTGGCACTTAGGTTAGTTAACACTAAGTGTCAACAATGAATAACCGCCTGAATGACTAAGAGAAACACTTGTAGAAAAATGTGAGCAGACAGCAAAATGTTGTCTTCTCTTAAAAAATTTGAAATAATTAGTTCTTAATTTTTTTCCTTCCTTCCAATTTGATCATTCGCTAAAGTGTTTATGGTATGAAATTATTATTTTTTCAATTTTAGATGAACATGAATGATAGGCCCGGTGATCTTAAGATTTGAAAAGCAAAAGATCGAAACAGTGACGAAGACTTGGCTGTGTGAGATCAGAACCAAGTTTTCCATATGGTCTTGATATTTCTTATCAATGTGGGTAACCATACATAAAAGGTTATTTTATTTTTTTATGAACTTAGTATTCGGTATAGGAGTAAAAAAAAAATAATATAGAACCTTTGAACCCATTAACCTATCGAAAAAATGAATCGAGTTGAGACTAAGTAATCTTAAAGATTAAATATAAGTTATCTCTACACCTAACTCTTTCATCGACGCTTTGTTATCTCAGATCATGGAATTTTTTCAGGAAATAAACTCAGAATGGAGAAAGTGGGGAAAGGTGTGATTCCTCACTCTCAAAATGTTTATGTATTCACAAAAAAAAATTTAATAAGTATTTTCTAAATGCCCTTAAATACATGTATGGTTGCTCTAAGTTCAGGATGCTAATTTGAGGGTGTAATATGCAATATACCCTCAAAGAAGTTTGAATAACAACGAAAAAAGGCGTGAGTTTGTCGGGGGCTATATCCATGAAGGATTGATGTGTAAATGTAAAAAAAAATGGGCTATTCCCGAAAAGTATTGCAAACACACACAACCACACACCTACATGTCATGTAGCCCACAAACAAGAGTTATAATTGTAAGAATTAGGCTTACTCACATCTGACAATCATAACTCTCATTTAGCCCCTACCATAGACCGAGCAATAAGATGTCTATACATTAAAAACTTGTATTATACTGTTTTATGGCGATGTTATAGAATACAGAAAAACACCTAAACATTTTTTTCACTCGCTTCGCTAGCCAAAGTATTTTATTAATGCTTTTGAAGAGCATATAGTTTCCCCTTGAGAATTTTTTTTGGAATATCTTCCTTACATTACCACCTGGGCCTTGATTTTATCTCTCCAGCCCTGAATAATTTATGCTAATTTCTCGTAATTTTCAGAAGTTGAAAAACATTCCAAAATTAACTTCGGTTACAAGATCACAAATATCGACCTCAAACAAAGAAAATTAAAAATTCTCAGGTAAGTCTTTTCAAGTTGAAAGTTATTTTTAATTTTCATAAATTTAATAAAAATAGAGAGGCGATAACTCTGACATTTTGCAAAACTAAGTATATTCACATTATAGGATTGCAGATAGTATCGAATTTGACGAAGAATTCGATTACTTAATTGGATGCGACGGAGCTTACTCTTTAGTGAGACAAATTTTCCTCAAAACTCCCTTATTTAATTACACTCAAACGTATATCGATCATGGATACGTGGAGTTGAAAATTCCTTCAAAATCATCCAACCAGGTAATAATAGATTATTGAAAAAAAAAAAAAAAAAAAAAAAGTTGAACTTATACTCTGTTTACGGTAAGAAGTGTGTGACGCCATTAACCATATTCCCATTTGTCTGTTCGAAGCACGATATTTGTTTTCTTCACAAAATGATCTCAATTTGATGCTTATCATTGTAAAACAATGTAAATCTAAAGCTTTTCTTCTCTCCCTAATCAACCACCACATTCAAAGGTGATTCTGACATCGTGCACTTCTTAGCGTGAACAGGGCTAGACCCTATTGTTTCTTTTTGCAATAGTTTCAGGATATTCTAACTTTCCATTTTTTCTCTTAGTAAATTCCATTTTGGTGCTTACAATTGCAGGAATTGGGTAGGATTAAATCTTAGTCCCATTTATCTGTAGTGAAAAAGTGAAAACCTTCTATCTTTTCAATATTTCTCAACAAGTACCACTACTGTTGACTGATGATGAAAAAAATATTAATATCTACACGATCTTATCGTAGAGATGGTATCAGAGTGATGAGAAAAATTGTGTAGAAGACCAAAAGCTGCGAAAGATAAAAAATTGACAATAAAGTTCAATCCTACTAAGGTACCAACACATTGCATCAGTGTGAAGATCTTAGTCACTAAATCACTATATTTTATTCCAAATAAGGAGGACATGGTATCATCGAGACAATCACATTTCACACCTGCGTAAAGCCGAAAATTTTGATTTAAACTAAATAGTTTTTGATACAGCCTCTGTTGAATAGGGTGAATCTTTACCTTTTCCTTTTTTTCCTTGGTCCATCAATTCATATGACGTCACGTATTCCATATTTGGAATAGAGTTTAATGCATTACATCAATGAAAAATGATATCTTTTGCAGTGCATCTGTATCAAAGTTACAGGTAACAAATCATTATAGTAAAAGTATCCTCTGCTGCCCTTTTACTAGCTATAGCAGTTGCTCAGGGCATGTAAATAAAACATAAAAAAAATATCCAAGAATTTTTATTTAAATATAAAATAAATTTATAAATAATATACCTTCTAATTAAGTGCGGGTATTTATGTCTTTTATTAATATCTCCACCAATTGTAAATCTGCCAGAGTGGATATTTAAACTGGCAACCTATAATAGGTTGAAAAGCAGTGATGTCTCCACACGGCTACACCACTGCTAATGGGAGTTTATAAATATATTATTTCACATTCCTATAACCACACTCCTCCCCGAGTACTTGCAACCAAAATAATCACAGAGTGCAGCTACATACAAGCTGCTAGTGGAAAGACCTGAAAAAACACATACAAACTACTGCAGTTGTGTTCACTTTAGAGGGAGATGTGTGTTAACTATCAGCACCGTTCAATGAACAAATCACATCAAGGTCACCAATTCTGTAGGTCTGCCAATGTGCGAATTTAAACCAGCGACCTATAAGGTTTTGTTGGCTCGGGAAATCGAACATGGGACCTATATATTTGCCAGCTAAAAGCGATGAACTTAACCACACGGCCATCTCACAGCCAACTATATCTGGCAAATGTATTTTATATTAGACAAGGTATGGTGGTTCCCACACACTCCCCCCCTTAAAGAGACTCAACACGAGTTGAATGACATTAGATGCTGTGGAGGTTGGGTGGAGTCAGAAACGCCTCTTATACCTATACACACAGGCTTATACTACCTATATGGGTTCAATTTCCATTATATAGGGCGTCATCTATTGGCAACTCAAGTTAGGAAGGAGAGTTGTGAGTTCCACCATGCACTGCCAGGGTGTGTGCGTATCCAGCACACATCAAGGGTCACCAGAAGTAGGTTTTGTCGGTGCCACTGCCGACTAAAACGTGTGTATATAATATTGATTCACATCCTCACAACTGACTCTATCCTCTGGGAATGCTAATTAGATTACGAATAATGTCAGTAGGTATAAAGTCCGTGATCCAGTATTTAGTTAACTGGTTTAACACTGTGAAAATTACTATTACCTTTGATAAAAATGCAACTCTTGCTGGAAATTCGTCATATTTTTCAACTTTTGGAGATTACTTATTCTGATGCGAGAATTTATAACCAGCTACTATTTTAGAAATTATTCTATGGACTTTCTCTTGATGTGTAATTTAACTTCGTTTATGAGGGGGTAATGGATATTCTTGCAATTTTTTTTTTTTCAATACATGAGTAAATACGCCATCTAATAAGTTGATATTTACCTACTAGGAAGGCTCAAAAGATTCAGATAATTAAAAACATTGCCGAAACAAAAAAGATCACTGTCAGAAGTTACTAACAGCCTTCTATGTTGTGGGCTAAGCAGTCTGAAAAGTGATTGTTGTAAAATAAGTTTCTGTAGAGAAATTGAGAAAATTGTATCCTCTTTCCCATTGTACTAATGCCAGCTTTGAAACTCAAATAGCAGCTGAAATATTGTGATGTGAGAGAGTATCTGTTTTTTTCAAAATTAAAATGATGTGCGTATTGCGAAAATCGCGGATAAGTATACGCAACAAAGTGGGATTGAATTTTATTACACAGAAGATCCTTAATTAAATATTTTTCAAAATTTACGTTGTCCATCAAAACCTCCTGGGTGGTCAAATTTTGCTTGGTACTTAGGTAGTAGGTACCTACCTACCTACCTATGATTCGAGTGAAACAATTATCAATTATATTGTTCGAGTCTTAATTACCTTCGACCTGCCAGGGTACACTTTATAATCGTTGAATTTTAAAGTACCGTTACTTACATCCCTACAATCTGAACCGTTGCAGAAAACCTTACTTTCGGAATATCTGCACATTTGGCCGCGAAAGACGTTCATGCTGATAGCATTGCCTAACCACGACAAATCGTGGACTGTTACTTTGTTTATGCCGTTCGCCGAGTTTGACAGAATAAAAGATTCCGATCAACTACTTGACTTTTTCATAATGAATTTTTCTGACGTTTTACCACTCATTGATAAGCAGAATTTATTGGATGCATTTTTCGTATCCAAACCACAACCATTAATTACTATCAAGGTAAGTCCAGTATAAATCAGAAATCCTGTATTTAAGCTGAAAGTAACTCACTCGATATTGTGTGCCTATCTCTTGTTGATGTAAAATATGCTTTCGCAATGTCTTTTTAGTAAATAGGCATATTTGTAAAAACATTTTAATGTGAGAACTCCGCTTCCCGGATGAGCAAGGCCTTCCAAGCCTCGAATACAGAAAATTCTAGTAAAATCGGTCAAATTATCTTCTCATCAAGGTGAGGAAATAAAGGGAACATTTATTATTCCTCTTGAGTCTTAATATCCATAACTATTCAATAATATTTAAAATAAAAATGATGAAAATAAATTCAGGCATAATATTTACGATTAATGTGACGGTTATATATCGTAACAGAACATTTTTAATACACAAGTTGGTAAAAAAGTGTATTAAACAATAAGTTTATAAAACATAAACAGTAACAACATTAAGAATTAAAGGAATTAAGTTATAGAATCAAAAGAATAATCAAAGAGTTAAAAAGAATGCTTAAGAATGTGTGTAGAAGTACGAAACATGAGGTCCGTATAGTATTTTGATTATTAGTCTAAAGAGGAGGTTCAAGCGAATTCACTGAGTGTTGGAGAAGGGTTTTAATCTTAATGGTTAATAGAAATATATGTACATGAAGTGCGACCGATGGTCTTGTAAGAATATGACATAAAGCGGGTGTTCATAAATAATTTAGTGGAAATTAGTAGGTATATATGCAAGATTGCAAAAATAGTACATATAAACAAGAAATGAGTTCGTAGGACTTGTGTAAACAAAGTTACTGTTTATGTAGGAAGATGACGTCATCGGGCGGGCAAGTCTCGACTTGTTGGAATAACTCGAGTATTTAAGAGTGGAATAATAAGAGAAAATAGATTGAAAGTAATGATGATGATGATGATAATTAAAATATGAATTTAGGAAGTATTATGAACAATAGAAAATATCGTTACAATTAAAGATGTGAAAAAATTAAAAATGTTTCATCACATATTATGAAGAATCTCGTACGTTTTTATAGATTATACCGAAAAATTTATAATTGTTTTTTTCTTTTAACTAGGTACCTAAGTGATTAAGTACCTAAGTACCTTTCTATGTTCGAAACAATTTCCCCCACAGAGAAAATAAGTTAAGAGGATGAGCGAAAATTGGTAGTTAGGTAGTTTTACTATGTAATTCAAAAAAATGCGTATATTCTCATAAAAATATCTCGAATAAAATTAGGTATAACAGTGTCTGTGTTCGTTTTCTTGTTTATGTTTTAGTGCAGTCGATATAACAATGATTCTCGATGTCTGATATTGGGAGATGCAGCTCACGCTGTGGTGCCATTCTTTGGACAAGGAATGAATGCGGTAATGTAAATTTTGGCATAATATGCCACAAGCTTGTAACCTGCAGCTACCTATTTAAGTACTTTTAAGTGTATTAAAAAATAAAAGCGAATAAGTAAGATCCAGTTTAGGCTGTAGCAAAGAATTTATATTTATCTATCAAACAAAATTTTACGAAGCAGTAAATTATAATAGGATAGCAAGTACGTATAGTACATTTCAATTCGTAAACTGCTCGTCATAATGCGAGGAATCAATTTTATTGTGCTTTCTAAATGCTAAAATCGGAACGAACTTTGTTGAGCGAGTGTACTGTACGCGTAAAATGATATGACTGTGATGTAAAAAATTGAGGATAATGTTTTTTTTTTTGTTTTTTTTTGAAAATCTGCTAAGAACTGGCTTAGAGGAGGACCAATCAGTATGTTAGGTTATGATTTTAGACTACGTTAGGCCTACTACTGCATGTATATCAAGAAACTCAAGTCCAGTATCACTTAGTCAGAGTAGGTAGATACCCAGTTTGACATTTCACCCAGCATTCAAAATCTTAAATTTGCGAAACCTCAATGTAGGCCTTCGATTATACGTATATAACGAGCGATGATTTTTGGTTAGACGTGCCGGCGCTAAATAGGCAACCATTACGTATCACTTGGTGTACTTTACACTGTGTGCTGGTACGCTATCCTTGCAAATTTAAGGGATGACTTTATCAAATGTATTCTAAATCGGTGTACTCGAGCGAAACGAGGAGATACTCTGGGGTTGCTTTCTTTTACGTCGGCATGTTTTGACATTAAAAAGTATATTGGTCTTATGGAGTTTTACTGGTCCAGTACTATATATAGTCAAAGATGTAGGTTGAATAAAAGTTCGTCAAAAAATAATTCTTATTGAAAAAAATTTTCAAGAATATACTCAACACGCGAGTAAACTTGCATCAGTGTGATTAAATTACCATTTTTTATTGATAGTAATTTTCCAATAAATCGCAGCTACAATTTTAACCAATTCCTGAATGCCTATCTCCTTGACGCAGTCCATGGCGCCTTAAATACAAAATTACTGCTAAATGTAACCCAGAAAAGATGCTCGTAACCCCTTGCGCCGTAAATACGAAGAGAGATACCTCAAGCAACACAAAAGACTTTAAATTCTAAGGGCAATGTTTTGTTTCACATTTTACGCGGAAACTGACGAATCAATAAGAACCAAACTCCTACCAAACCTGTTCCTCAACAAGAACTATATTTTGTATAATTTTCAGCCTTCTCCCATTGGTAGATTTCTCAAAATCGTGAACACACATTCAATTTTCATCATCCGTTTTTTTTTGGCTCAAGTTTTCTTAAAAAAGTTCTGCACTAATTAACATCCAATTTTTATTTAGCCTGCTCCCGAATGAAGACTATCGTTCTCCCAAAATTTCAATCTGTTTCTTTCTTTATTTTTTTCAAAATCCTGAAAAAAATAATTTTCCAGGAATTTTCTGCCACCAGATTTTCTCAAAAAACTACTGATCGAATAGGACCAAGCTTCTAATAGATATGGTTTGTTATAAAAATTCCATTCTCCTTCTTTTCATACTTTCCTCGATACCGGAAACACAAAATTTTCTCCAGCAGTTTTTCCTTTTTCAGTTTTTTTGAAAACTATTAAACTAATAGACAACAAACTCCATTTGTTTCCATACGTATGAAGACTGTATTTTCTAAAAATTTCGGACCTTTCTGTTTGGCAGTTTTCTCTAAACCGCAAACACTTATAGGTACACAGGTACATGATACCTAAATTCGTATAATGGTGAAAAAATTTGATCAAAATGTGAGAAAAGGCATGCCTATAGATCGTTTTGTTTCATCATTTAACCGATAATTTTCATCGTCCCCACCCCTAATCCTACCGGCAGGTCAAATTTGACGCTCCGTTTGAAAGAAAATTAGGTAAAAATGAATGATAATCTGAGGCGTGCACAACTTACAGGGCTTTGAGGATTGTCGAATACTGTATCAGGCACTGAAACAATTTGGGCATGAAAATGGATTTGAAAAATTTTCAAAAATACGCACTCCAGACGGACACGCGATTTCAGATCTTTCTATGCTCAATTATCTCGAAGTAATAATTAAAATGATTCCAATTTTTTATTCACTTTAAACGAATTAGGTAACTTAAGTAGCTGTTAATTTCAGAGCTATGTGTCTTTCTATAACTTGCAGATGCGAAATTTGGTTACAAATAGATTATTCCTGCTTCAAAAGAAAGTTAACGATGTCCTATACAAGTGCTTTCCGAATGTGTGGGTGCCATTGTATATTCGTGTGACCTTTTCAGACATTCCATATTCGCAGTGCGTTATCATCGATAAATTCCAGAAAAAAGTAAGCGCTATTCTAACGTCTCACATCCACGTATTATGTTCGTCCATTAAATCACGATGCAGGGTGTCTGAGAACTGACAATTGTTTTTCATCGTAATTATTAGAAATACTAGTAAGTCGTAATAAAATTGAGAAAGAAAATCAGTTTTATCATGACATAGTCTATACACATATTGAAGAGTTTACAATATGATCTATTTCAAATTCACGACCTAGTGTTTATGTTATACGATCCTCTAGAATTTAATAAAGAGCAAGCTATGGATAAAAAATTACCAATTACGTGAGTTTGGACTAATTTAGTAAATAATAATTATTGATATTTCCATGCGAAACATAATTTAAATGGATGATGAGCGAGAGTAGGGCTGGTCTTTGGGTTTTCGTCTGACAAAAAAATAAAACAAGTACTTATAAAAACTTGACTCTAGTAGGCCAAAACCGAGGCTAAGACAAATTCTGACTAACATTCAGCGATGTAGCGAGAATTTTTTTCTAGAGGAGGTTCGGAATTTTATTTTAGTGTTTTGCTTTCGAACTTTCTTCGTCTCTTTCATTTCATTTTTTATTTCTCTGTAATTACTAATTTTATTTTAAGGTCTTTACTGAAATAATCTACACAATTTACCTCTTTTTGATACTTTTCATTTTAAAAATACTTAGTCGGTACCTTGCCGACTCGTCTCTTACATTCAGTTATTAAAATAGAATTGACAAAATACTATTTTCGATGATACAAAAGTTTATGTGAAATTATAATAAATTGTGTGAGCAGATCAAAGAGATGATCAGTGAGACGAGATGATACTGGATATGACAGTTAATTTACGGATAATAAAATGTGTTATGGGAAGTTCTTAATTAGACAAGTTCAAAGTAGTGTTGATCCCTTGCTTTACCGAGATGGTACGGATGTACAGACATAAGTGAGTGAGGGTGAGGGTATTCCTAAGAAGTGAAAATTCTAATTTATAGAACCGAGTTGAAAATGAGAGAAGATGAAATATTGTAATAATATGGCCTTGAAAAACTTGTGAATAAATAAATGTGTAACCTTATTCTAATTGGACACGTGTCAACATACAGGTGTTCCGAAATTTATAAAATGTGATGATTTACGAAATAAGTGTGTCATTACATTCTTACTTCATTTCTAGTTTTTCCCTTTTTAAGACTCGGAGGAGGAGGAGTAGTCAAACTAAGGAATACCTCTTTTTGCTGTAGCACGATTACCATAAAATGGTTTTGGTCTTGGTCTTACTCGTCTTATTACTACCTCAAAAATATAATTTTGTGGATGCAGATGTTAAGTTTTTTAAATATTATTGATTATCGAAAATCTAGAAAAATTTAGGGTCCTCATCGGTTTGCTAGGGTTAGTTTATTTTGGCTAGGACTTTATTCGTCGATATTATTCTTTGTTAACCATAAAATATCCTGGTATAAAAAGAGTAAATATGTTGATGTAACTTAATTATGCTTACAGATATTAATAGGTCTGCTAATATTCTTCAGCTTGTTATTTTGCGGCATCACTGTTTTCCTCTGTACCAGAAATTGAACTTCTGTCCATAAGTTTTACATCCAACGCCGTCAAGAATCAGAAGTCATCGATATAAATATGAGTTTTAAAAAAAAAATTCATCTTACTTAGGTACCTAATTATTTATTGTTTTATTAATATTATTATTATTATTATCATTTTTTAATCTATTTTTTTTGTTTTTTGTTGAAGACTGCATATACCTAGTAATTGAAATAGTTTGTATTTATGTGAAAAAAAAAAAAGTGTTAATATTAGACGTTTGATGTAAAAATAGAAAAGAAAGTTGATATAGGTACATGATCATTGACAGTTAAAAATAAACCATTCTTGTAAAAATAATTAATTAATGACGATTAAGGTTTAACAATTGTGATCACACAATATGTACAACATGGGGGAAAATTTTGGAAAACAGAATAGGTCTAAGGGTGAAAATTCGGATATTCACGTTTTCTATTCAGTGTATTTCATTAATTTTCTATTTTTAGTTAAGACAATGTATTCTAAGCTCATTGTTTACCCGAGTCACAAAAATACCAGTATTAGTGTGTCATATTGTAAGTCATCTTTCTAGAATGGAAAAAGATCTGAAGAGTAAGGAGGGAGTAGCTCTTAATAAGTTATCCTTTGTCATCAAGAAGATTTATTTGCCTAAAGCATATATATGACAAAAGTTGTAATCATTTTTGGCATCTTCTATAGTATTAAAAGTTTAAAATTTTCTTCGTAAGTATTTGTGGGGACTCATCTTGTATGTGGTTAAGGAGCTCGGACCCCCAACAACACTTGCCGCTACACAGCTGGTAAATATTTGTTTTTATGACGTTAAACACAATTGCACGAATTACGTTTGATTGTAATTACTTGCACATACTTGCAAATAATGTACAAGTACTGAATTGTGACCAGTCTCAACAATACGATGATGTCACAATTTCATATTCGAACTGACCCATCATTTCTTATCACTACAAGAAATGACACACCAGGCTGCTCACACAAACATATACAATCACTATGTATGTGTGTTGGTGTGCGTGTAAATAGGCCATATATAAACCATCCAAACTGGCTCTTAAATTGCCAGTGTTCACCCAGGTTTTGGCTTACCTGTATGTTTACATATGAAGTGATTAAAAACGCAAAATCTGTATATTACTTTCTGGTGAGAATATCTTTTCCCCTCAAAGTATTCCACAGCATTGCAGGAGCATTTTACTTTCAGAAAACGAGTATTTATGAACAAATTAAGACTGAAAGTTTTCCTTCAAGATTTCTTATTTTTTAAGATTTTTCTGTCCTCTTATAAGTTCATTCTGTACGGGAAGAAAAATATATTTTCCATAAATGTATATATAACCTTGTTCTTTTTCTACAAAGAAAAAGCATAAGATAGTGTTATTTATAATTATGTGTTTAGCCATTTTTATAACTTTAATTGTCAGTCAATTTGGGCCTTTATTAATTCTTTCTTCAGCTGAAAATGTATCTTAAAACTCTCTTGGTGAGTCAGTATCTTAGGAAAAATAAATGAAGGAAAAGTTTGATTACGAGAAAAAAAAAGAAAAAACTCATTGTTAAGACAACTGAATCAAAATTTTTTGGAATGATGGTATATAATATAGGTATATTCAATATCTGTACCAAATTTCATGACTAATGCTTTAAAATTATGCATTTTATAACTATTTAAGCCCCAAAAATGCAACATAATAGGATGTAATTAACAAACTATAAGGCCGATCTGCACCAAAAATATTAGGGTTTTTCTGTGTCAAGATCGAAATAAATGTACCAAATTTCAAGACTATTGTATAGAAACTGTGACATATACCAAGCTCAACAAAAATGTGTAGGTACAAATAATTATATACGTACATACCTATTCTATGGATTTCAACTAGTAATGTCAAAATTTTTTTTGGGTCATGAGACCAAACATGAATCTACACTCACTGTTGGGTCTCAATACAAGATTAATTTTAATATGTTGATTTTCTTCGAAGACTTACATTAAAAATTGTGTGAAACATAGAATGTGATACATTACCAACTTTGGTATGAGTATACATGATACTGCTCACCACCACAACAGCAGAAGATGAAGTGTGTCCTTTGGTGAGTGTGTGAGCCTGGCTCAGTATTAAAATTGGCTATACAGACGAAGTGAATAGGGGTGAGTGCAAAAAGTAAGTTTTGGACTATAAGTCCACTGCCCCCCTAGGTGATCAACGAGTGTGCAAACACATTCGTTCGTTTCAATCACCCGTTGCCACACTAACCATTGTGCTGTCCTGCATAATTGTCTGTTTAAAAAAAAAAAGAAGTGTCACTATAAAAATATTCCATTTGTTCTCAGATTTTAACTGTTTGAGGTTGTTTTTAATAAAAATTCTCAGAAATTAAGCACGATTCAGCGAAGAATAATGTCATATTCTCCACATGGATGGCTTATAAAAGTATAGCGAAAATCAAAAATAATAGATAGGCTATATAATAAAAATATTTTCATGTCATAAATAAAAAAAGTAGTCCTAATTTCTTTAATTTAGTGTGTCAGAAATGTATTTAGATATTCAGGTTTACTTACTATAAATTTTTGCACTGATTCATTTTTTTCTATCCTTCGAACAAGGCATTTTTTGTGATTTTAACTGACGATAATATTTAAAAAAAAAAACAAAAAAAATCAGTAAATTTTTATCAAGTTTCCATTATTTAATTAAGTAAATAATCACAAATAAGAATCAAGATACCGCTTTATTTAAAAAAATGACCAAATATTTTTCACTAAATAAAAACAAACTTTTTTCGGTCATTTTGCTTCAAATTTAAAACGAATTTTCGAATAGTTTTTCAGAATTTTACGACTCTTCTGGTGCTCTCCAAAAAATTATAAAAAATATGCCTGTACTTTTGCGTTTGAATAGTGTCTGGTGTCAGTTAAAAGTAAGATTGAAGCAAAATTTACAAACATCAGATTAAAGAGACACAATCTTAAATGTGACGGATTTCATCGAGAAAGTCTACGTATTTCAAATAATTGAAGTAAATTTTGAAACATGATTCATACGATAAAATGAAAATATAAAATTTTCGAACAAAAAACATTCATCTTTCGATGAAGCAAATCACAATTTAGGATCGGTGCTGTCTGAATAAGCGAGTAGTTAGAAATTACATTTTCGAATAAAATTGCAGAAAATCGTGCTTTTTTTCGAATGAGTAATTTACATTATTGAAATGTTCGCCTCAAAATATAAAAATGTAACCCTTTAAGTGCGCCATCCTCAATACCAATCATTCAGAAGACAAAAGGTATCTAATATACATATTCTTAGTTTATTCTTTTGCCTTTATCATCACAACTTTTGGTTTCTAATGCCTAACATATTGGGGCTGAGCAATTGCACAAGCTGTTCGCATCATAACGTTGCAGATTGTCACTTGGACAATTGCAACGATAGTTTTTACCAATTAATTTATAATACCAAAAGCTCACTCATCATGCCGCGAAATGAAGATGGCAAAGTTGCAAAAATTAATATCTGAGAAATTGATTTTCGAGAAGTGAGCGTTTTAGGGTTAATTTTTGAATTTCTTGTTCACCAAAAATATATGTAATTATCTAGTCATAAATTTGCGCTCATTTTGGTTTTTTTTTTTCAGTTATGATTGAATTAGAGCGAAAATTAGTGGACGGAGTTGCGGAAGGGGGCAAGAGGGCAAATTGTCTCCCCTTCGGTGTTCGTATGTAGGATTTTTCCGCTCATCAGTTGGATAGTTGGTAAATCTTAAAAGTTGATAACCTTTTTTTTTTCAGACATTTGAAAATTTTATAACAGTTGGCAGTTTTTGAGTTAGCAGAATTAGATACCTCTATAATAAGTTAAATATTCAGTTTATCATCCATAATTATCGTAGACCTTAACGTATTTGAGAGACTAAAAAATATTTAGAACACAAGTTTGAATTAACACTTTTAATAAAATAATAAATTGTACGATAACAGTACGTCAATTTATACGTTAATATTATATAATAAATTTAACATATGGGTTTACAACCCTTTAGAGAAGACTGTCTGTTCACTAGTAACTGTAAGAGAGGTTCTAGGTACTAAGAAGTTACTGTCTAAGAATTGTCTAGGAACTGTCTAGGAACTGTGTCTTATTCCTTCGAATCGAGGGTTTATATACTTGTTTGGGGTAGGTATGTAAGTGTATGTATTGGATAGGCTAAATGAGGTAGAATATTGTTATTATAGGGCTGTGCTGACTCGCGGTATACTCGAGAGACAGGCATAATTAGGTCATGAATATACAGACATTATATCTATATTCATAAAATCAAATATGGGTAATTTAATGGTTGTTTATAAAGAGTTATAGGATGTTTTTTTATTGATGAATAGGCTACCTACATTTTTGGTATTTGAAAATGTGTAGACGAATATATTCGTCATATCTAAAAATAGACGAAAATATACTTTACAATTATCATGTTTTGTTTTGTCTCGAAATTGAAAGAGCTGGAAAACATTTAAAATTCAGAAATAGTAGTTATTTTACTCAACAAGTGAGCAAAATGAGTGATTATCACAAGCGGCTAACGAGTTGAGTATGATACTTTTTTCAACAAATCCACTAAAAAGAGGTTATTATTTATTTGATTAAACAGTTAAACTTCATTCACGAATAGAATTTTAGATATGATTAAATATTATCGAAAAGCAAACTTGATTGTTTGTATGCATCATTATGTGAAATGGCCCTATTTCATTGCGACATTTTGCAACTTGCATACGTGTAAACAGTGCCGTGAAGAAATAAACAACAAACAGATGAGAAAAAACTCATTTCTACACTGTTTCTTCACTCGGTGAGGAAATGAAAACTATTTTTGATGTTTCAAACTGCTTTAGAAATCTCGTATTTTTCTAATCAAAATCGATTTAATAATAACCTCTTTTTGGTGTACGAATTGAGAAAATTTCATTTTTTGTTGTGGCAAACGGCCAAAAAGGCTGAATTTTTGATTTTTTTTCCATCGTTAATATTTCCTAGTTCTTTCAGTTTGGAGAATAAGTAAAAAATTATAATTTTTTTGTTTGTCTCAACTAGTAGTACTATTTCCCTTAGTCAAAAATTACATTCTGCTGATAAACATTTTTGCTGTCATAAAGTTGAAAATTGTGATTTTCAATATTATTCAAAAGACAATAGCACCTTCTATTCGGGTATAAATACGATGCAGCTTTTAGTTCATGGATTTTTCATTATTGGTTAATTTTGTTTCGGAGACTATTTCACAGTTTTTAAGTGTTGAAAATTTCAAAAATTTCAGTTGATCCAATTTTCGTTCTTCTACCTCCTAAAAGAGGCGCCTTTTGTTACGTCACTGGCTAAAATATAGTGAAGACGGCAACTGCGGTGAGGAACTGATTTTCATTCTACTTCGAGGCTTGATAAGCGAAGTTAACTTTTGATAACAGTTTTTTCTCGTTTTGCTTATTTATTTTTCTTGTCACATGTTGAAAACGCAGTCTCGTGGTATGCATTCTCGTACGTCGAATAATCAACAACTGATAAACAAGTTACAAAAAAAAGTAAAGTTCGATTGCCTGCGTATCGACGGTCAAGTCGTTGCATGTTTTGCTGTTGGGCGCCATAATAAATGCGAGCACAACGCAAGTGCGACGTTCTCGCATCAATCGCTAATCGTTAACAATCAAAATCTTGGTGTCGATTCAAAACTCAATAATTTACCAAGCATAAAAAAAAAAATAAAAAAATAAAAAAAAATAAAAATAAATAAATATCGAACCAAAAATTAGGGGCGTATTTTTTTCATTTTCGGTCTCTTTTTCCAATTTTCTCGTCCGTTTGTGATCCATTGCAAAGATGTCCGTCACAGTGAGTATATTCATATATACGTAGGATTACGTATGCAGATACCGAATACGAGCGGCCATTACAGCGTTTTTTGGTGTATTGGTCACGACGTCACCAACGAAGCTGGGGCAATGATTAACTTTTATATCTTCTGCTTACCAGAAAAGCCGCATCAAAGGGCGTCGAATTATGGGCATCGAATTTGCGCCTTTGCGAGTACCGCTGGAGCGCCGTCTGCAGACGATGACGGTGGCGTTTTTTCTATTTTCCTTATTGTTCGCCATGTTCTACGTCATACCATTGTTCATCTATATGCTGATATTCACCAAATACTGGTTCGTGCCGACGTTATACACGGCGTGGATTGTGTACGACCGAAGGACACCCTACCAAGGAGGTCGAAAGTATGTACTCGCAATTTGTTTACAGTCGTGATTCTGATCTCTCGGTAGTTTGGTGCAGCTAACTGAGGTGAAAATAAATTCGGTTGCATTAGCCTAAGGCCCGATTAAGATGAACGCGCTTCGATGTAATGTTAGCGCCACAGACACGCGTGACATTCATTTTGTGTTCGAATAATTTGGACTTTTTCAGAATCTTTTTTCCAATGAAATTTCTCACCCTAAAAACCCAAATAGAATATTTTTGCAGCAACTCTCGCCTCAAAAAAAAAAAAAACCAGACGTTTTCGTGCGTATTAACTATACGGTCTATACGCGAAGTAGGATATTTTACCATAATGTCGAAAAGTAAAATTTCGCGCATGCGCAGCGTGGGACTTGCAACGATTATTGAATCTTATCCAACATTCTGAAGTTTTTGCACATTTCGAGTTTGTGAAAAATTGATAGGCAATTTGCCACTTCAATTGAACACAACATTTCAGCTATGAAACAAACGTCTCTTATTTTACTTAATGATTTGTCAGCCTCTGTTTAAACCGGAAAGCTGAGGTTGGTGTTACTCGAAAGTGGATAAAATTAACAAAATTTACGTATAACTTTTTAATTATCTTTAGCTGTTTAAAAGTATACAAATGAAAAAAACGATAATTAATATAAAATTGACCGGGTTTTCGAATTTAAAAACCTCTCCTTATTCGCTCACTGATTCCTCAGCCCTAGTTAAGCTAAAGAGCAGGAACTGGTATTTCTGGAAAGAAGAGAAAATTTGTTCAACTTTATTTTCGTAGAATATTTTAATCATTTTCAGCTGCATGAAAATAAACGAACGAAAAAAATATGAATTAATAAAAAATTTTCTGTTTTTGGCATCTCGAAACCTTCCCTCTTTCAATAAAAATTCCTTAGGTGATGTTTATACTGGAAAGCTGGGGTTGGTACTGCTGAAAAGAAGGGAATATTTACTTAAACCTTTATTCCATTAATGTTTTTATTCATCCTTAAATACTTGAAAATAAATGAATGAAAAAATACAAAATAAAGCAAAATTTGTCGTTTTCGCATTGTTTGAGTATATTTTCAAAATAATTTTTTTCAGTGATTTTTTTTTTTGTGGAGGAAATGAGTTATGACTCTAGCCCGGATTATCGTAGAGACCAACAAAATAAGTAGACTCGTTTCTATCTACTTTATTTAAAAGAACACTTCACAGATTATCATACCGTTATCTTATACTTAATATCTTTTTATATTATATTTATATGTACTATAATATCTCGCCTCCACTAGGGCGGACTTCTAACTTGTGACGTCTTGGCACATCCTCAGACTTGATGAGTAGCCTAAGTACAGAATAGCTCTATCCTTGAAGCTCGTAAGAAAGGCAAGTGAAGTCCAGGTGTAATTTGAATTACCAGGTCACTTCTTTTGATGCCTAATTGTTTACATTAGCCGAAAATGTACTTATGGTACATACCTGAATAGTGCTGACAGATATGCTGACTAGTTGTTCATCTGTATATTTGTTAGCACCATTAATTAGATTAATGATCGGAGGTAACAGTGAATATTTAGTAGAAATATTCGCCGTTGTTTGTTACGAAGTATTTAGGTTAGCGAATGTGTTCGTCTGTCTAAATACGACAGAACAGAATGTTGCAAACAATAGAATGTGACACTCGTACAAAGTAGGTGACTGCTACTCATGCTGCAAGTATCACACTCATATCAAAATCACGTACTTTACGTACTTGTATCGCAAATAATTACTATTTCCAAATAATTTGTAATATTCTTCATAAATTTTTTCCCAATAAAATTTTCTTCTAACAATTTAATAATTAAAGATAGAGGGTGGTTGTTTTTTGTTATGCCTTTATTGTGCTAAGAGTGGTTAGGTGAGGTATGGGTGATAGTTTTTTTCTCATGCATTTATCGTTGATACCGTGGTTGGTTAGGTGAGGTGGGTTGTAGGCTACAGGTTGTGAAATAAATAAATTATCTTAGTTTCTACGCTTTTCTAAGAAAAAATGTACCTACAATATTGTGACCAAATATCATGACTACGTTGACAATGAAAACGTGATTACATATCGACTGCTACATGCTATGAACTCATAACCAGCTCGTCGGTGGAAAATGATGTTTTGATTAATTATGGTTGCTTATGAGGTCCTACATTGGACTGCGAATGTCTCATAAGCCATAGTTTGATATTTGTCATAATAATTATAACATAAAAACAAAAACGCATAAATCTAATGTCTTCAGAAGTTTTGGCAATACCTCATAAGCCACACAGCAAAACCTCAAAAGCCACATTAATTTTTGTTTTTATTCGATTTGATTACATGATTTTCAATTGGTAGTACCTACTTACATATGATAAGCACTTGTAAACCATAAAATTTACATTCTTACGGGTAATTTTAATGTGAAAAACCTTATTGTGAACAAAATGCAAATATCTTATAAGCCAGATTTCTAAATATTTTGTAAGGAAATACCTCGTAACCCACTTTTTAGCCTCAAAAGTTTAATTTCAAAAATTTAGGCTACGGAAAGTAAATTGTGGTCCGCGTGAATTAATTTCAACCTTATCTATCGATCCATTTTATAATTCTCAAAGGTTTTTTTTTATGTCCTGTAGAATTTCGTTTTTGTAAGTTATGGTTTCTTAGCATATAGCAGTCAATATTTAAAGATAATGTTTTTGAAAAAAATTTGTTAAAAAAATATTTCGGGAATAAATTGTTTTGGAAATAAATGTTTTTGTAAAAATATTTTATAAGAATGAATATATTTGGGATCACTGCCTTAGGGAAAAAATTACACAAAAGAAAAACCTTCAGATTTTACACTTTGTAAGAATGAGAAGGTTATTTCATTTTCTTTCAGCTTCGTATTCTCTACGACACAACGTTACCTCCACGTTTGTTTTCTCCCCCACTTTTTTTACATGTTATCCACTCCTTCTCCTACATTTCATGCTAAAATATAGCTAAAAATCGGCTGGTGGACACTTTTTCACAGACCAACTCTAGAAGAATTTTCAATGCTAAAAAGGTTTTAGGAAAAGTGTACCCCAACTAAATTTTTCGTTTGAATAACCTGTTCGGGCATTGTGGATGTACAGCTTGTTTTTAATATTTTGTACAGCAGAACAGTGGACTAACCGGGTATTATGTCAGATCGCTTATTGTGTGTTGCAGCTGGTGCAGTTAGGTGAGGTCTTTTCTCTTTGTAATGAGTATCCATGCGTGGATGTAGTAAGAGTGGCACGTTCGAAGTCCATTAAATATTACTCGTTGATGCATATACTTTCGATTCTATACATACGTATAGGTCAACGTTGAAGTGGAGCAATGTTATTGTTTCAACACCGATAAAAGAATATTTGGCTACATGCGCAAAATGTAACTCTTTGTAGGACAAAAACTTCGTTTCCAGATCATCATTCGAGTTGAGATTTTTTGACACACGTAAATTTGCATAGTACGTCCATTTCAGATGGTACGCTATTCGAAACTGGCGTATCTGGCACTATTATCGGGACTATTTTCCTATCGGCTTGGTGAAAACGGCCCAACTACCATCGGACAAAAACTACCTGTTCTGCGTCTACCCGCACGGCATCGCGTGCGCAGCTTCGTTCCTAAATTTTCAGTCGAATGCCAACAACTTCGACCAGCTGTATCCGGGCATCGATACGCGCATAGTGGCGCTGAACGCCAATTACAGGATTCCATTTTCGAAGGATATTCTACTGGCATGCGGTAATTGGACATTTTTTCATTACATTATCCGATCACTTGCATTAAGCAAACCTGTTTTAACGTTTCGCCATTCCACTCGCAGGCGGTATTGCTGCCTCCGAGGAAAGCTTACTTAACTGTTTGCAAAGCAAACCGGGTGCCAGTTGTGTATTAATGCCAGGAGGTGCCAGCGAAGCGTTGTGCTCGTTTCCAGGGAAGTGCACCATTATCCTGAAAAACAGGCGCGGATTCGTAAGGACGGCCATAAAAACGGGGTGAAATTTTCGTCCAACACTCCAAGTGCAACCTAATAAATCGTTTCGAACTGACAATGTCTACGTGTATCGGGTGTCCCAAATTTAAACGGAAAAACATCGAATTTTCGTTGCGTGGGCCAAATAAAACGAAAACGTTTTTCGCGCGAAATGCTGAAAAATGCTCAATTTCCGATTTGTGGCTGCCCCGAGTGGGTGAGAAAATTCGAAAATCTGCTTTAACTTCTCCATAATGTAGTCAAATAGCGAATAAGATTCGGTATAAGGAAGTAAGTGTTTAGGTTATATTTTATTTTTACCTAGTTTTCGCTTACTCAAATTTGTGGGGAAAAAGGGCTTTTTATTTTTCGAATATTTACATTTTTTCAACCTTTTGGTAAAGGTATCGAAAAATGAATCCGACCATTTTATACAGAAATAAAAAATAAAAGTAGGTACGCAAAAAAGGTACTGTGGCGACTTCCTACCAGTGGTGAGGGGTGTATTCGTACACTGGCTAGTAGGTTGTGTAGCCGGTCCCTACATTATGCAGGGCAAACACACTTTTTGGTTGATGGGCTATACGTACACCATGTATAGTCTAACTTTGTTACTGAGCTAAAATCACACACACGAAGTTATTTGTAGAAGGGTGCATACGCTTACCCATGCGTAATACAAGTATGATTCATCTTTTTGTGAAAATTGGTTAAAATTGTTTGCTCTAGGATTACCACCAATAAGGAATAACGAGTGAGTGATTGGTTTAGTGCACGAAAATACAAAAAGGTGTTGGTTAATGAACAATTTTAATTAAATTTTAATTTTCAATGCGGTTTTCCTCGAAAACTAATATTGAGTTTTCATAGAAAGGTAAATTGTATCTTATTATTAGTGTATTTTTTCTTATCAAATAAAATGATACTTATAATTGAATTTCGCAAATATGCCGGCAAAATTTGTTTCGTTGAATTTTTTTCCAAGTTCTTACTAATAAACACTAATCGAGAGAATATTTTCTCAAAGTAATTTCTCATTTTAATAAATTGAAAGCTGATGCGAAAGAGCAGTGTTCTATGTTCATATTATTTTTGCGAATAATTATTTTTGTAAGTATGAGTTTTATTAAGCTGTGCGAAGGTTCGTGAAACATGCAATTCATGATTCATTGAAAAGTGCTCTGTGTTTGTATATTATGTTTTATTTTTGCTAATAATTATTTTCAAAATTTGTTATTAATTTTCACCCAACAGTAAAAGAACTATCAATTTGAAACAGCTTCAATACTTAATAGCTTCTGTAATTCCAAATTCTCTATCATACTGCATACAACACTACGCAATAATATACGCAGATTTTATTAACTGTTAATGATTATGTTTAATGATAAACACATTCAAAAAATTCAGCGAATCAAAATCTGCCAATATTTTTGAAAAATTTAATCCCAATTTAAAATGATGGGACTTAGTTTTCGATACAATAAAAGTTAAAAATATATACTATTTAAAAAATGATAACTCCTCCACTCGAATCTGGGTAAAACTTTTAAAACTTATGATGAGAATAAATACCAAAAATACCTACTCCCATGTACCAAATATCCTTCATTTTTCTCAGTTTTTGGAGATGTTACAGCAGATTGTTTATTTTTTCTTCCATTTCGAGGGGCTGTAACGTGAGAATTAAGTATTTTAAAATATTTTGCATAGGTAGTGAACTTATTTATTTTTTTCAATTCAAAAAATTGTTTTTGGAGTTATGCTGTTGAATTTCTAGACACCCTGTAAAACGAAATGTCTTCAATTCGTAATATTTCAACTATTTTTGGTTCAAAATTTTTTTGATGTATATATTTTATTCTGCACATGAAATTGGAAATGAATTTCGATTGATCACAAATCTCGAGTTTTTTTTACTGCGACTTTGAATCAGCAATAGACCTTAAACTTGACTTAGCTGAAAAAAGATGCTTATAAAACCTAAAATTATGTCTTTAAATTTTTATCCGCCAAAAAATTACTTTATGGTAGAATAAGAGTAAGTCAACTGATTTCAGATAGGTTTATTTCGAGCCATTTTCTAGTCGGTTGCTTAATATTTTACGAAACTGATTCGTTCGGTTGTATTTCTAATCAGTTGAGATCGTTTAGACAAAAGTTACTGAGCAGTTTGCATAATATAACAATATTTCTTTACTTTTTGAAAATTATTATGTTACAGCGCGTCATTGGTACCGGTATTTTCATTCGGTGAAAACGAAATTTTCGACCAGATGAGTGGCGAATTGTTGTTGTGGTTGCAGAACAAGCTAAGATGTGTAATAGGCTTATCACTTTGTGTGCTAAAGGGCAGAGGTTTTTTTCAGTATACGTTCGGATTGTTGCCTCATAGAAAACCGATTGTTACTGTTGGTAAAGGATAAGCTTGATTTCTTTTTCTTTTGGTTTTGAAATAACTGCGATTCATTTTATTAGTTTGCAGCCTACGAGTACAAGCTCACATTATCTTTACACACTTTGAATTTGACAAGTTTTTTCATTCACTATGCAAATAAATTGCATCATCAGATTAATGTTTACTATTTTAATTTCGAAAAACTTGACTCCTCGTTAGTTTTGCGTAGGTACCTATAGGTTTTTAATTTTATTTATTTATTTTTGAATTTAATTTATTTTTATTTTTATTTTCAAATATATATACGGATAATTCAATGAATAAGGTCACCGGTGATCTTCCAGTTAACAAGTTTTTTTTGGGGGGGTATTTTGCAGTTCCATTACTTCAGGCAGTTTGTTGAGATTTTAAGAATTTTTGAATAAATATTTTCGTTCATGGATTACATAAAAAGTGAGAAAACATTTAGAAAGAGAAAAAGGAAATAATTAATTAAAAATTTCAGGGCTCGCGATGTGAAATTTACTCGTCATAATATTTTGATATATTTTCTTTATTAATTGCAGGATATTATCGGGGTTATATTTTTTTCCAAGGTTTTGGAAAATTCTAATTTTGTTCATTGTTTTAAAAAGTTCGGTTCTTAAGTTGAAACAATTTGGTGAAGAGCAGTAAAAATTTGAAAACCATAACTATTATAGTTAAGTTATTAATTATTAACTTCTTAAAATATTGTATACAGGCTGAAAAAAATCTGTTCGAATCTTTGTTGGGGGAGAGTTGGAGAGATATGAATATGTTAACTACGGAGGAACCGTTGCTGGGAGAAAGATTTTTTGCAACCGTGACGTCATATTTCCTTGCCTCCTTTTACTTGTTTTTTTTTTTTTTTTTTGTTTGTTTAGTTGTCTATTTGTCTCGAATCTTCGTATCAGATTCAAGTAATAATGTTTTTAAATATTTTATTAATATGTCCAGTAATATCAGTTATTAAGAGTTAGTCTCAGTAAATATTAATTTCTGTCTCACTAGTTTGGTCATAAACAAAAAAAAAAAAATTGTCACTAAATTTTAAATTGCATAATCCCTTAAATTATTTCTTTTTACAGTTGGTAAACCGATAGAAGTGCTAAAAATTTCGAATCCGTCGGAAGAACTAATCACCGAACTACATACAGCATTTGAAGAAGCCCTTTTAAACTTATTTAACGAATATAAAAGCAAATATCATCCATTAGGTAGTAATGCTGAAATTAAAATCGTATAAATCGTCCCGGAAAGTGCATACCTACTCAGGTAACTGAATTCTGCGGTAGTACTTATCTGTATCCTTTCTGCGTAAAGGATTCATACTTATTCAGTCAATAATTTTTTATCCTTGTGCTTGTTTCTTACATTATTTATTATTTAACGATTGTTTTTCTCTTCTGTTTGTTATTTAAAATTAAAAATTTTTAAACTTGTTAATAGAATTTAATCGTTAAGTTTTTGATTTAAGTGAATTTTTCATGAATGACCAGCGAATAGTCTTTTGCCAAAACAACTCATGGCACCATTAGAAATTTTTTAGGTGACAAAAAAAAATGCTGTGAACCTGTGGTCTTCCATATGAGAGGAGATTTGATTTTTTCTATCAAAATTATATACTTGGAGAATTTATCGAAGTTTTTACGTATGATTACTTATATTACATAAATTTTCAGGTAAGTTCCTGCGACTATTTAAATCGTAGAACTGAAAATAAAAAATACCAAAGACGTTTTCTTGAGTGAAAGAAATTTATTTTTCTTTTACAAAATACGACATTTAATTTCTAACAAAATCAACTGGGTAGGTACCTGTAACGTATATTTTCATCTATTTTTATTTATGATGAACAATATTCGTTAACACTGTTTCGAATACCAAATCTACAGGTATTTGATGTTAACCAAAACACCCCTTTATACTTTTCATAAACAATAAGGTAAAGTCGCCTAATATCGCCTACTTTTTTAAAAATAACTATAAAATTTCACTTATTTGATCTATCAACCTTGAAAATAGCTCAAAATGTTCGTACATCCTTCTGCTACAAAAGTATCACGCTAAAATGAAGGAGGGGAGGTTCGTTGATTTTACATAAATTTTTAAAGCAGAGTAGTCAAAATTGTAAAATTTATTTTTGGGCCCCTAATTTCGCCCACCAAAATTACATGTAAAAATCAATTATCTTAATATCGCCTAGCTAAAAATCAAAAAAATTGACATTTTACGTTACTTATAATTAAAATAAAAGAGATTTTGACTTTATCAGTTCAAACAATTTGAACAAATGTACTTTTTTTTGTTTGAGACTTCACCAAAGGCAGCATCGCAAACCTCATGCGCCCACACAGAACATTTTGAACACGAAATCCATCGTTGCCTTTCGTAGCAACTCTTCCTCCTTTTTCGTGCGGTTCTAGTTATTCATGAAAGCAAAGAAGTTCAGTGATAACAGTTTAAAATATGTGGTTCCTAATATCGCCTACATGTTATCAAGTGGGCGATATTAGGAATTTGAGAGTGGGCGATATTAGGGAAAATGGTACTCACTTTCTTTTACGCAATATTCTGCTTAATTATTTATGAATGCTGGAATTTTTTATCAAAAATTACAAATTGAACGTTTCTCATCACAACACTATTTGATTCGACATTCGGCATTCATCTCATCAGTCACAAGCGCCATCCAAAGACAACACTAAAAAAGTTTTCAGGTCCTAGATTTCTTCTCCCAGTTCTCACTCTTCGGTTTTTGGCTTCTGGAACCTAACTTTTTACATGTTTTACTGTTTTACGATACCGGACATGAAAAAATTTTTTCCCTCCAGATCACGCCATCACAGGGCAAAATAAGGTGGTAGGCAATATTAGGAACTGGGCGATATTATGCGACTTTACCTTATACAATTTACCTATCTGAAATGTCACAAACAGTAAAATCCTATTGCCACTGTTAGCGACCTAAAAACACCAGTTCTCATTATTATTGCGAATCAGCAAATCCCTATTGTAACAATCCCTACTTCACTTAGTCTATTCACCATATTCAGTCATGTACACCATGTACACTGAACAGGTATATAAACTGTGGCAACGATACAATTGATGCTCAGTAACTCAGTTTAGTTCATTATATTTTCTAAAAGTATTATGTGTATGTACTTACTAATCCCAATATTATTTGATTTTATGTGTTAAATTGTCTAAACTCAAAGTAAAAGTGTTTGAAATAATAATTGCGTTTTTATATTTTAGTCTCATACCAAGTTAAGGTCTACAATAGTCTGTGGACAATTAAACTCAATACTTTAAATAATTAAGGAATATTTAAATACTATTACTTCGTATTGTTGTAACACTGAAAGTGGTTCTAAATAGCTACAATACTAAACCTCTTTTGGCCGTTACAGTACCTACGTTATTGAATAATATTACAAATATTTTTAATTTAGATACCTTATTGTGGGAAAATATGGTTGAAATTTTCTAGGATCTTAAATTTTTCCAAAATTAAATTTCCTCAATCCTTCAACACAGTCTAGGTTCGTATAAATTCGTAAAAAATGTTATTTTTCTATGAACATAGAATAAGATGCCAATTTTTAAACTATCAATAAATGTATGTGCAATAATTTTTTCATCATTGCATTTATTCATTAAATAATAGTACGTTTTGTACTCATATTGATTTATTCTCAATGATCCAATAGATAGAAAGTTGACTAAAAAGAAACATTGTGTATGGTTTATACTGTTTCTCTTGATTTATTCTCTAAGACTTAAAATTTTCCGGTATTATAGAATACGGATTAAGATAAAAGAATAAAGAACGAGAGTTTGAACCCTGCTTAAAAATCACAATTAAAGTTCTTTTATCATTTTTCAAACATTAAAGGCGTTGATTTCCAAGAACTTCGTTCGCCAGAGCCACTTCGTTTTTCACTCTTGAACTGCGTCCAAGTTCCTCAGAGGAAGTGAATGATAATTGAAAAATATAAATTTTTGAATAATTTTTGAATAATTTTTGAATAATTTTTGAAAAGTCATTTTACAACCTTAGGCTTTTTAGTTGAATATATCAATCATTTAGTCATTGAAGATTGTCAGTAGCATAAGAATGGAGGTAGAGTGTTACAATGTATCTCCAAAGAAAAATGGGTGTACAAAGTATCATTTGTAGCTCACAAAATATATTTTTAATAAACAAAACGATTATTTGCATATCAGGTAACATGTTCCAAAATTTTACATGTAACTTGAAGAATAAGAAAGATCATATTTTTAAGCAACTTCAAAAAAAAATTAGGTTTCTCATCAATATGGTCTGTATTTTGCCTGTGGGAATGTCATACATTGTCCTATATAAAATGCATTTGCCAGTTATAGGCTGTGGGGAGACGGAATGATTTTTGTGATAATATTAATTCAAAAAAGTGAACCCTCTAACAACTGAAATATTTAATTAGGTTTGAAATTTTCTATCAAGAGTTTTAGTTCTGGACCTGCCCAGTTTGAAAATTATCAGTTCTCACAGTTCTACTTTATAGTTTTACCGTCGGTTCTGAGAAATGAAAACTCCAGACCTCAAATACCGCAATTTACCAAATTTAATACGCAGTCACAAAATGAGAAAAAAAGAATAGAAAAAGTTAAAAACAAAAAAATAATGTTTCGTTATTTAACTGTCTTCTCTATACGCTATAACTAGAAAGAGCTGAAGAGATGAAGGCGATCTATTGCAGGAAATGCTATGAAAAATAATTATTTCGGACTTGGGGCAGCTGATTTTACACTAAGCTGATAGAAAATACAACTTGGTACAAAATGTCTGCGCTATCCTACGTTGGTACAAGGAAACCTGTACCATGTCTGACATTTTGGACTCTGTACAAAATGCCTTATATTATTTCAGGATAGTACAGAAATGGCTGTACCATCCTAGGATGGTACAATTTCACACTTAGTGTGTAACATCAGTGGTTTGGAACAAAAATATGCTTTCTCAATTTGAGATAATTTGCTTTAAATTTTTATTAAAACATTTGTTTTCTTGTCTCATAATAAGGTTTGTTAAAAATAACATTGGTTGCTGAAATACTTAGTTCATATATCCACTTACTGATTAAAAAATCATAATATAATATGAAAAAATGTTCCAAAACAACATCGACTGGTAATATTAAAAAGAAATAAAGCAAATTATGGCATTTATGATTGTTAGTTTTTGGATTAGAAAAGCCTATGTCAACGTAGATTCTTCTTGCTCTAAGAAAAATTACTTTCTTAGGACATTGGTTGTTTTAAACATTTCTCATTTATGATGAAAATGGATGTTTCAAGTTTGATTGTTATTATATTCAAAAGTAGACTTTTCAACAAATTCAACTAGATGCCTAGTTCGAAACTTCCAAAAAGTGATACAGGATGATTCTTGTTCCAAGCCACAAACATGTGTACATTTGATTACAATATTATAATATACATAAAAAAATTTGGTGTAGTACAAATCAATTTTTTTCTCATAAAACAAATAGTTTTCAGTTTTCAGTTTTCAGTTTTTTTTGTTTTTTTTTGTAAAATGAGTGAGAAAGATTTTGAGTTATTTTTACAAAATTGTTGATTTTTAGTGCCGTACGCCAAAGTTTCGCAGTCTAAGGAGTTAATGTTTAGGTGTAAAAATAAATTAATTTTAACCATATTTCTTGTGGTACTTAAAGTAGAAAAAAAGCTTGCATCATTTGTCCAAATAGCTCTTTACACAGTTTGTAACGTGGCATTTTCACCAGCTTCATCGTATAATCCTTTATTTTTTTCAAACAGGTCTCTGAGAGCAGTGTGAAATTTTTCATGGTACTCGTCGATCAACGAATCTGAAGGATTTTCAACTTTGGGAACATCGATTGGAGCGCCCACTATAAACATTCATAATAACAGATAAATTTTCACTTACAAGGTTGAGGTAAAGGGCTATAAATTGATCGCCCCAGTTCTCAGTAATACCAGTAATATACGTACCCACGGTAGTGATGGGGCATCGACGAGGTAATATCCCAAAGCGATTTTGAAAAAACCCTCTTCCCTTTGGGAAATATATTTGCCCTCTCGTAATTTTACTCATTATTTTGTTCCAAATAAAATTCCATAATACTGAATCAATGGTTATCACCTCAGTTGAATTGTTTTCACCGAATGTAAAGCCGGGCACAAGTGAAGTCCTGAAATTATTCAAAAATGTACTCAACAAACTATACGATCATTTTCCGAGCTCAAGTCTGTGCGAGGTAAAAAAAAAAAAAAATAGTTGTAATTTTTCACATTAATAATTAGAAGTTAGTGGTCGAAATCAAATCAGTAAAAGTTACTATAAGGTTTTTAATTATTCAGTGGAGGGGTTCATCTATTTTTCGGGCTTATGCTGCACCCACCCCTTTTTTACGAGGTACGGTCTACCACCAATTTCTTCACTAACGCTGCTCTCAACACGACAATATGACGTATTATTAACCTGTAATAATAACTTATTGTGGCGCTAACATAGAGCATTTAGCCTACATTTGGACATCAGTCAGGTATTTTAGAAAATGTCAATGAAAAATATTTAAGAGTTGTACTATACATATACCGGAGTCATTGTGGCCACGAAATTAATTAGAAAGCATCAGAAATTTTAAATCCCATACAGAACAATTCTCACAGGGGAGAAGAAAATACATTATCGTACATTTTTATGTGTAGTAATTCCTTTTGTATACCTACAAGGTTAATCAGTTAACGCTCAAATAATTTTATAAAATTCAATTTGTGGATAAAACTCAATAACAAATTTTATAAGAAGCAGTTAATACATTTTCGTAAGTCAAATCTTGAGGAAAAACTAAAATCTAAAATAGAAACGTCACCACTTTGTTTTGAAATGTTTAAAACGGGAATAAGAAAACGCAAAAATGACATCGAAGAAATTATGATTATATGGGAAAGATTCATCATTGTCCTATCATTCAAATTCTTACATGAAGGTAAATGGTATCTTATTAATCGTTAAGACAGCTAGTAATAGGCGTTAACTTAATCGCAAACAAGTAAGACTTACTAAACATGCATTATGGCGGAAGATAGATATTACTAATAGATTTTAAAGTGTGGTATGCGACCCTGGTAAGCCAAATTCTACCAACATATAACCAACATATTCCTCAAAAAAACACACTCGATTAATAATATCCAGATGGCAAACTACCAATTATATTCGATATCTGCTAAAGAACTTTACCTCAACCCCATAGCCAGCCAGATCATCGTATTTTACCCGTTTTATACCATGTAAAATAAATTATAATATTTCTAAAATGGTCATGCAACTGAGAGGGTGCTCTCTAGTAGAAAATTAGCATACATTACCGAGTTTTTCATCTGAGGTTAGCCCATTGTCTAGTCAATTATATAAAGAAAAATCATGTATTGGAAAAATACCGAATAAATAGGAGAAAGACTGGAACGAAATATTCAATGTTAATTATTCAAGAGACAAGGCCGGTTGATGGAGTAACGAAAAAGTTTTTTACATAATTTTTTTGGTATGAGAATGTAACTGCTCGATTGAAAAAAGAAAGAAGGAGAATCTGAAAATTTTTAAGTCAATTTTCAAGCCAATTTGCTTGGATTGTAGAACTATTTCCTAATACGGAGAAAATAAGATTAATGAGGCTACGTAATTCATCGAATTCTGTTTATGGAATATACAACTTTTGAGAGTTGGCCAACTAATAGTGGTGCGAAAAATACCAATTTGTATTGATATTCATCTTGAAATATTAATATTTTCCTCACAAGTATCAATATGTTTTATCCGTATTTTTCTCATGTTTTACCAACAAAATTTCAAAAGTTATAATGTAAGATTGAATAATTCCAATACAACTCTCCCAGTGTTTGCAAATTTTATTTTTATGGATTTTAAAGATTTTATCGTTTAAAAATGGATGTACAATCAAATTCTCAATGTATCACTATTATTTATTAGTAGGAAATTAAGTATGGGAAAAATATCGATAGAACGTACACATACCAAAATATGGATATTTCATATCACTACTAACTAAGCTAATATATATTAATTAATATGTTTTATGTTTCTAAGAATAAGCGGATGAATAGGTAAGTATTAATAAAAGAAAACACGTAATAATTTCCATGTTCGTCAAAACTCAACTAATCATCCTTATTTTCATCATAAGAGGGAATGAGACCTATTGAATTTCAGTACCTACTTGAGATAGGACCTCGACAATTTATTAGTGACCTATAGCACGAATGAGAGTAATGTGTATGGTGCTACTCGTATCTCACTGCATTTACTAGTTCCGCCACCTGCCACTTCTCACATTGGTAGTGGTTGAAATCGCAGAAACAGGGAGATTTGTGGCATGTCTGGAAATATCCAGCATATATGCTTTCAGCACACATTCCACAATCTACTCGCTCAAGTTCGACTATTTTCTCCGAATAAAGTTCCCAAGGGGGGATGGCAATTATACTCTGTTCACATTAAGAAGTGTGTGATATGTCATAAACTGTGGTAATTAAACCGTTTTGCTCCAAACTTTTTAGAAACACTTTTCCATTCTCTTTTTAAGAACCAAAAGTCTTAAATTCCTTTTCAAGAATTTCAAAAAATTCTTCACTAATAAAAATTAAGTTCAAAAATATTCTCGAATTCGTGAATAAAATCTTTTGTAATTGTAAAGCTAAAATTAAAGCGAAAAATCATTTTCTCGGTACGATATCCAGCAAATAAATCGAATATAGAAATTAGTCACCATGTAATTTCTGCCTAGTGTCCATGACGAAATTTCCCCATTATCTTTCATTTCTGTCAGAATATTATAAAAGTTTTGGTCGTGTCTCTCTCCAAAAAAGAAAGAAAAATATTGGAATCATCAGAAATTGAAACAAAAATATGTTCGCCAAGATTCTCTTTAGATATGTTCATCTTTTTTCAGTACATAGTAGTTTATGAGCTTTTCTCCCAAATAGTGAATTGTGAATTCAGTCCCCTAACTAAAGCGATCGAGAACAATCGATATTTTGCTTCTACTAATTTGAGGCACAGGATAGGTATTTTTATCTCTATATAGTCATTAGAATACAGGCTCTTTACTCACTTTTTTGCTATTCTTACTAGAATCACATAGTACCTAAAAATACGATTATAAAGTATTCTAATAAGTAATATTAGGAATTTGTGGGCTGAAGCTAATTTTTGACTTTTGTTTAAAATCACAATAATAAAAATGTGAAGTCGTCCACTATCGAATTTACGAATATTTTGGCCTATTTTGTTTTTTAAATACGGTAATTAAAATTTTTATAAACGCCCTCGCAAATAATAATTATCAAAGACTTTCCTTATGAATAATAGTAAAGATTACTTTTTGTGAAATATTTTATTAAAAATTGGAAACGAAAAATTTCTATATAAGTGCCAAAAGTTTTTATTATTTGGAAACCTTTTTGGATTAAAATTTTCCATGAAAAAGGCAGTGTTTAAGCCTTTTAATAATTTTTCAGACCAAAATTTATGAAGCTGAAATATTCTACAAATTATTACTGTTATCGAAACAAAGTAGGATGGATCAGAGCTCAGTCCTTTGAGTTCAAAGTTTTTCAAAATTAGAAGCTGAATTAAAAAAGTTCTCGTGTTCTGAAACTTGTTGGTTTCTGAGATGAGAATTCATTGTGAAGAATTTTGGATTTCTGTGGGTGCCTGTTGTGGATACGAACAAAATCAGTTCTGTTAATGGTAAGAAGAAATAATTTTGAATATTTTCGGTTGTTAATTTTACAACACATCTAAGGAGGTAAGCGTTGTTACATCAGATAATTTTTTATGCACTGTAAAATTTATTTCCATAATGTATTAAATTATTAAACATCATGAGTTGAATTGTGAGGTAAGATGGGAAGACATTGATACGGGGTGTAAGTAAGAGCGAAAATGAGGTAGTATAAATATAATTTGAAAATTGATTTCGAGGATTATGATTGGTAGGTTTAATTATGAAGGTTCTTATCTTAATTATAGACACCTGGCTTATCCAGATACTTCAAAAATTTTCATTTTTTTTCTTTTAAATTTTTGGTTAAAATTTGAAGTTGGATGTAAAAATATTGGTGCTCACAGGAGCAAATTCCTTATGAAATGAAGCCACCTCCGTTGAGATTCTTCAAAACCATATTCACACTTGTCTGCTTGAAAAAATGATGTTTATTTATTCTACAAAATGAGGGTTATCATTGTATAATAATGTGCATCGATACTTTTCTTTTCCCCAAATGACCACCACATATATAGGTGATTCTGAGATCTTCCACTTCTTAGCAAAAACTGATTATAAAGGGCAACCCAGTATGAAAAAAAGTTTTACATGTTCACTAGAATGGTTTCTGTAGAAGATTGGTACAGTACTGGTTTTAGATACAGGAAATTAGTATAATATGAGTACTAAATTTGAATGACGAAGCTAAGAATAAATTTCATATCATTTTTTACACTTTTCTAGATATTACTGCTCTTCAGCCCTATGATCAAAATTTGGCGGAGCCACCTTCTTAACAACAACAATGTGCTATCAGCGAATACATCATAAAATTAGGTGTTTATTTATTTTTGTTAAAGAAAATCAATTGATTTTGTTGACTTCAACGAAGCTATTTTTAAGGGAATGTTGGATGGAAGTCCAGTGTTGCCAGATGTATAGATTATCCGTGCATACGTACATTTTTCAAACTTAAAAATTAGTGAACAGAATTTTGTAAAAATTTTATTTTTTCTACAAGTTTTTAAGTGATATTATCCAGATTGTACAGATTTTCTCAAAAAGAACATTATTTTTATCATAAAATTAACATTTTTGGCAATTTTGATTTATGAAAGTCTAAAAAAAAGATAAAATTTTTTACATCAGATGTGATTGTAATCTCAGTGCTGTGTCATTCTTCAGCTTATCATGATTCATGAAAATCACAATCTCGCTTTGTAGGATATTACGAGGTGTAGACTATAATTGTTTCAAAATGAATCAACTGGAAATTGGTTGCTTTTAATTTTTGTGACTCCATCACACAGAGATAGGCAAAATCACAAATTTTTTGATTCGAATTATGGGTCAAGGTTAAGATTAATAATTTGATTTAAATTGCGGATCATGGATATGGAATTGAAATTTGATTCAAACTGGGGATCACGGATCTCTTCTTAAAAAATGATTTAAATCAAATTTATCTGGATAATTTTTCAGAAAATTTTTAAAACACAGAACAGCGTATTGCATCTATGATATGAGCTATCTTGGTACCTATGTGAGCAACTTAGTATATATTTGTATGACAGTATGAGAAATTTTTTTAGGCAAAAGTGAAAAGTAAACAAAAAATCCAAGTCCAAACTGCAAAATTGAATTGCAAAAATATAAATTGTGACTACTATGACTTTATAAGTAGTAATCAGTGAGGTATCCATAGAATTTTCAAAATGAGATAATTTGTTATATTCTTCTTTAGATGAATAGAATTGATTATCTGACGTTTTTTCTCCATATCTTCTTTAATTTCTGCTCGTAGCTTGTTCTTTTGTTCAGCTACTATCAGAAATGAAACTAGATAAAATGATTTCTCCTTCTCTCACGAATTTTCAGGTTAGCTCTAGCTTTCTGAGATTAGAAGAAATCACTCTGTTTGGAACTCTTGCTTGTACAAGTCCTATGAATTTTATTATTTCTTAATATTTTATTTCAAACTTAGAAAATTTTCTACTTATGTGAAATTTCATCGACAATTTCACCTTGTGTTTTTGTAAAATGTTTCGTTTTTATTTTTTAAATAATCTCATTTATTTAATACCGAACATGATTGTATATTGAAGAACTGGTATGTTTTATTTTGCTGAATATAACTGGTATTTTGTTTTTCAATTTGTCATTTGTTTTTGATAATGTCTGGCTAACACGGTCAAGTTAAGTGGAAAATGGTAAAAACATAATGGGTGAATTTTCTAGGGGAAAATTAGAGAAAAAGGGGTAAAATTTAAAATGACTTTGGGTAAATTTTTGATTTTTTAATAAACCTTGTTAAAAATGTAATATTAAACGAGTTCAGCAAGAAACCCTGGATCTCTCCCTTCCAGTTTTTCTCCCCCACAATGAATTTTGGAATTTCTCACTGTGGGATACTATTAATTTGGTATTCAAAATTTCCGTTTGTTTTCTATTTTAATCATTTTATTTCGACAATACTTCAATTTCACCATCATTCTATCATTGGTAAAACATCTATCTCCTCAATGTTTTCATCTTCAGATATCAAGTGTATGGTATCTCGTTGCATACTTTGTGAATCAATTCAGGTAAATGATTGTTTAAAAACTTGAAGGAGCTAATAAAAACCAAGTTTTATGTAACAGGTGAAAACCAATTTGGCATACTGCATCGGAAAACATTGAATCATTCACAAATTGATTTAAATCACGGATCATGGATCCTAAGTATAAAGAGGATTTGAATCACACAAAGGATCATTTATAGTGATTTGGATAATTCCTATCCATGTCGTCATGTAGGCTACATGTTCATATTGCAGTAAAATTAAAAATTAAGAAAATACTTGAAATTATGTTTCTAGAAACCTTCATCAGTATGATCTGCAAATTTTTTATAGTTTGTGTGCAGATTTGTCCAGATTTTTTAACATTTTTTAGTGCACAGATTCGTACAGATTTTTCAATACAGTTTTTTACCTAGTTAGGTTTCAATGTACATACTTCAGAAAATTTTATCTGGAAACACCGTAGAAGACTTAGAGAGATATACCTATATGTATCATAATATTGTACAGTGGTGAGCGATTATTTTTATGGCAATAATACAAATTGAAAAATGGCCCTTATGCATCAATTAGTCTGTGGAATAGCACAAAAACTTTCAAAAAACAGTTGCCAAAGCACGTAATAAAAAGTCATTGTCAAGTACTTTCCTTTTAATTAGTAAAGTGCTTATCTCCAAAAATTGTGAAAATTGGGTTATTAGCAATCCTGGTGAATTTTTTTGAAATGCATTGGTTAGTGTTGGGCATATATCTGAGGAATGAATACTTTTTGTTTTATTTAAAAAATAGAAAATTCTATTTTTATTCGGTTCATTTTCAAAGGAAATATGCATATTTCCCAAATTTAAGATGGAAATGTGCGTATCTCGAAGGAATCTGTCAAGTCGAAAAAGGAAAAATGTGTATCTCTAAGTCAATAATTTAAAAAAAATATGTGTGTCCGAAAAACTGATTGATATTGGTTAATACTGGTTCGTGGAAAAGTGCATATATTCATTTACTTCTTATTTTACCTGGATTTAATATTTGAATTCATGAACTGAATTACAAAAAATTTACCTATTAGCAAAATTTAATTTTTAATATAATGTTTTCATAAATCAAAGTTAGGTAACAAAAACAGTATTGAACTTTGGTGTTGAAAAAAAGTTTTTTCATTCTCCTCTAAAATTAGGTAAACTGGAGATATGAACTTTACTTACTAGGCCACAGTTTATTTATTTATTATTTATGTATTTAATCAATTGATCACATATTTTCAAATGAAAATTAGTTTGGAAATTACAGCGTCACTATCCTGACTCATAAATTTCTTCTTCTTTTTTTATCATGTTAACAAAATTTACCTTTTTTATGCCGGACTACGTACCCAGTTTTTAGTGCTAGTTTCACAAATCCTTTTCTGTTTCTCTTCACGATTGTGTATTTGCTTCCAGGTTTAGACAGTAGAGCTTCCTTAACACCTCCGGGAGTAAGCCCTATTATAACTTGTGTTTTGTTAGTCAATATCGTCGTAATATTACGGGCTGATACCGAAATGAAACCTGTAAGAATAATTTAAAGCATAACTTTGGTATATCAATTTAATTAGGTACTAGCTACAATGGAGGATAATGAAATCTTTTGATTTAGCTGGATTTTCATTTATAAACATGCCAACTACTGTCTTATTGTCAGTGCTTCAGCATAGTTCACATGACGCTGATTCGCCAGTTGGTGGTGAAAAAGTGCGCTGGTGGATGGTAAACCAGCCCATGTAAATAAGTACTTACTCACTTATTTATTTGCTGGCTGGAACGGGTTGGTGAAGTTGAAAATTTTCAATTTTCGAGTTGGTATACCAGCAGCTGGTGTATCAGCTTGTGTTCCAGCTCTGTGTAAATTAGGGTGCTGGTAAAATTTATGATAACATCTTCTATTTTTTATAATCTTTTTACCAGCGTTTTGTAAACAGAAACCAAGCTGGTTGAATCAGTGTTAGTAAACCAGCACACCAGCAGCTTGTAAATAAGTGTCGTGTAAACTATGCTTGCCCACTGCTCTCAATGCGACATAGGCTTTTAAGCAGGTTAACTCCCTGCATCTATAAACAGTCACATTGCCTACTACGCAGAAAATATTTTAGTTCAAGGAAATAGGTACTGGTAGCTTATTACCGACAATAATACAGAAGGATATTTTAAATTTCATGTAATGTACCTACTCGATAGTAACTAATATTATTATCATCACTTATTCCCAGTTTCTTAAATTGAAACATTGTTTTAAAAATAATACATGTCATAACATTGAGTGCTGGTTTTACTAAATAGTTAAACTACCAACAAGCAAGGTTTAACCCTATTTTACCACATGTCTTATCAGCTAAACCTAATTTATTCCACAGTTTAAAGTTGGTACAACTGTGCTTGATTGTGCAATACTTTTTTATTTTAAACCTTTAAACAAGGGGGATGTTGATTAATTTTTATTGACAATCATCATGTCTTTACAAAACAGGAAGAGAATATATTATTTGAGGCATAAAAATAATGTTCAAATGGAAATAAATTACGACAAATATGAATAGATGGTATGTAGAAATGAAGTGAACCCATATTACAGAGTGCAGGAATAAGAGAGTCGAGTAGCTGCAAAATGGAGGCATGAACTTACATGAAGGGTTGGTGCAAATAATAAATTGAATAAGGTTATGGTCGAGAGAGTAAGGTGGAGAAAAACAAGAAAAAAGCTGATGACCTGCACTTGATAGTAGGAAATATATGGTGATTAGGAACATTGGAATAGATACGAAATGAGTTTAGTTCATCAAACTGATCAAGTATTCTGGTCAAGTTTAATTAAGTAAAGAGGTGGTATTTTAAGCCAAATGAGGAGTTGTTGTGAATCTTAATCAAATTCCAAAATTTTGCAGGTACCTGTTATAGTTGGTAATATATTCGGTAAAAGGAAGATTATTTTACTTCATTAAAGCAAATGAAGCGGAGAGCAAGGTTAAAGGTAGGTACCCAATGCTGTAATAAAACTTGAAAAATGGATGAAACTTGGGAAAACTGTTGAAGATCATAGCTAAACAGATGTCATCTTCAAGAAAAGGAATTAAGTTTTTTCAAAAAGTTACAAGCTTCATGTTATCATCCGCCTCATCACCTCTGCTGAGTTTTAAAATTATTTAATCTTAACTAGTATGATGATTAGTGTGTTAATTAATTGTGTATTGTAATGTTTTTGTTAATTTCTATTGAGATGTTTATTATCATGAATATTAAATTAAATTTTATTATTGATGGTTAGTTGGAGATGAATTTTACTTACCAACTGCCATGAGGAATTCTCTTACAATTGGAAAATGGAATCCAGCTGACACTGTACAGCCTATAAATTCATGACCCGGAAATAATCCATTAATATTAGTGGCATTTCCTATGAAGTTCAAAATTAGACCAGTTGCTGCATATCCATGTGGATAACATGCGAGTATATAGTTTCTTCCTGGTGTCAATTCTGCAGTTTTTATCAAGCTGAGGGGGAAGTAGTCCCGAGTATAATTGAATAATTTTAAATTTCTTATCCACAAAACCCTGAAAAACAGTTATCAGTTTATGGTTTAGGTTATTAATTAGTATTTAATCAATGGTGAATACCTGGATAGAGTACTAACATAGTCATTCACTAACACCTAAGAAAAATGAGCTTGTAATTTAGTAATTTCTGAGATTACCTTGCTTTGAACACTTCAATGACTGACTTCTGAAAGAGTTGTCAAATATCCAGTGTCACTATCATAACCCTCGAAATAATATTATTGTTCTTACAGACTGATGCTGGGCAAGAATAATTATAAGGTAGGGCTGAAGTGAAAGATCTGGACCCTGTGGTCACATAATTATGCAGCTGTGTTCCAAAATAATTATTGAGCGGAAAATTAACTTATCAATAAAAAAAAAGTGCTAGTTCCGTTATGGCTTTATGGGTTATACTCATGTAGGATTGATGTGTGTACATAATAATAGTATGGTTGGGTGTATGGGTGATGCGTTGCACACACATACAACCACATACCTACATGGCATGTAACACACAGAAATTAGTGATAGGTACTACTATAAGAGTTACAGCTAAGCAAATCTGATGATCATAATTCTCATTTAGCCCCTACCATAGACTGAGTGCTAAGATGTTTATGTATAAAAAATTCATGAGCAAAGTGAGCAAAAAAAAAAGAAGATAAATTTCAGATGAACCCAAAAGTCTGGTTGAAAACAAGCTTGCTATTATTTTATTTGCCACGCAATCATTTAATAACTTTTATAATTTTTTTGTATCTTTGCAGTACACTTTATTCTTTCACTTTAATATGTATTTCCTTCCCACTTTATTTTAAATGTAATTTTCACCCAACATTTCTCCAAATTTGGTGAAATTGCCAAAATCGTAGACTTTTTCTATTTAGCCACCCATAATGACAAACATAATATTTTTGGATCCCTAAGAATATATTTTTTAATTTTTATATTCTTACTGCTTATATGGTCTTTCACATTAGCCTCACTCAAATATTTTCCAAATTACGGCTGATACATCAACTACCTGTGACATGTTTTTTATTTTTATAGGTAAATTTACGGTTTTTGGTGTTAGTTTTATTTTAATTCTTTTTTTACCATATTTTTAAGGATCTTTTTAATAAATGAATAGCAATAGACTAGTCACATCATTTTGAAATAAATAACAAGAAAAAGTGGGATGATTTAGGAAAATCATCAGTGATACGATTTAGGACACAGAGTTCACCTCCAATTCCACCTTCAAAATTTAGTATTGTAACTAAAATATTCTGAAAAAAAGATAAAGAACGTTTTAAAATTCAATTAAAATAACAATTTTGAGAGCTGAAACATTTTGTTTTTGGTCTAAGCCTACTAAAATAACGTGATTAAATTTTTCTCTTGGATATGGTTTTTTCTTATGCTTCTAAAAAGAGGAAAAAGAAGTATAAGGATAAAAAATTTTTGATTCCCTAGTGGTTTGTTGTATTTAGTTTCATTATTTACCATATACCTAGATCAGTAATTGACTTTCTATTTTTTAAATATCAGGAAATGGTATAATTTTGGCAACCTTACCCTATTTTTCATATTAATTTTTATTTATTTATTTATTTATTTATTTATTTATTTATTTATTTATGTTACTTATTCATTTTTTCAGTTTTTTGTTTTATAAAGAAAACCTACATTTTCTGGTGTGACTCACTGCATTGAACGGTTTGTATGGAAGAAAAAAAGTGCGCTTCAGTGTCTGTCAGAGTGAACTGAAACATTCGGTGTGGCACACATTTTATTAGCTGCTCACACCTTCATCTTATACCAGAGAAAAAATACCTCATCATCACCCTTCAAATAAAAAATAAATAAATAAATCTGTGAGTTGTGGAGGTAGAAACAACCATCGAGAGAATGAAGATTGTTTCAAAATGAGAACTATTAAAGGGAAGAAATCTTTGGGCTGCTGTGGTCAGTTCTGTCATGGCTACGGCCACGAGTCTTGTGTGCACTGGCGATACGCAGAAGACTCGACATGACTGTAGATACTGGGATGAGGCGACGCCAACCAGTTGTCTAACAGCAAGGCGAGAGCTAAGGTGTGTGACAACGAGATATATTTTATTCGTCCTTGTGACGTTAAACCAACAATCAGTAAACTCCTCCACTACATGGTAGCAGGAGCACAGTGTTTTTCACTGGACCTCGAATTCAATAATTCGTTTTCATCGAAATTTAATTCCGCAGATCGAAACCTAGTTTCGGAAAATCAAAATTTAACTTCGCAGATCAAAACTTGGTTTTGGAAATCAAACATTAATTTCGAACATCGAAATCCAATTTTGAAAACCGAAATTTAATTTCAAATCCACACTCTTCCACTAGTCAATGACTCTCATCCGTATGTAGTACGCACTTAACACTCTCGATAAGAATTAGTTTAACAGTTAATCCCAAACCTAAACAGTTTGACTTATTCGAGACTGAACTTCAAGTCAATCATAATTCCCTATACCCTGTATAGTAATACATTTCCTAATTGTCAATTAGTATAGAAATAACTCTCGTAATTGCCGCTACTAAAAAGCTGATGAAAAAATAATTTACAATTATTTTTCCGCCGCCCCCAGCGCTGTTTATTACGTAAATTATATTCATAAATAAGAAACATCGAATTCCAAAATTCGTCCTAAAAATATTTTGGCTGTATTAAAATACAAAAACATCACTAAGTGTTAGCGCATCTGTGTCTCTGTCCTTCAAAACGAGAGAGATAGAAAAAAAAATATTGCTATCTCTGTCTCTCTCGCACTCATGCGTTTGAAAAAACGATCCTTAACAGAGACACAAACAACACTTGATTTGATCGAATTCCATCCAAAATGCGACGATTGTGATCAAAACAAAAGAATGGGTTCAACCAATCGGATTTCACCAGCCGCTGGACGATTGAACTTCGTATGAGTTTTTTGTGTGAACACACACACACACAAAAAAGGATCGTAATCCTTTACTCAATTACCAACACAAACGTAATTTGTGCATTGTGCTGCAACAGCAGCGACAGCAACGTGTTCAACACGACGTACCATAATGTACGAAAAGACACACGATCATTTTCACTTACTATCTGATTTGTGAAGAGATCATAGTGCGTTACATCATTAATTGCATTTGCAAAATAATTAAGTGATTTTAATAGTGTTCCTTTTACTATTTTCGTAATTATTTACGCACCTTTCAACAACATTCCCCCAGAGTGGAGTAGTTTCCACAAGGTGTAGCCATTTAACATAAAGAAAACCGTAAGTAGACTTACGCCTCATTATAACCTTTAGTAAAATTTTTAAAGTGTAGCCATATTTGAAATATGCATTTGTAACCGATTGTTACGAGACTAAATCTTAGTTATACAGACTTAAAGTAATTTATTTTTATTGTATATTCTTATAATTTATTATAATTTCAATAGCCAGTCCAAAAAATTTCTAACCAGCTAAGATCGCATATCGATCTTAGCACAAAAATTTAGTCAATTTGTGCGTAATTTAATTACGAATCGAAATCGGTTTGTCACCCCAGGGTCATGCCAAAATTTTTTTTGGGAAAAGTCGCTGGAAACCGAACTGAATTTGAATAATATTATTTGTTCTTAAGAAAATCAAAAATGATATTTTTGCCCACGGGTCATGTCCGATTTTTCATTTCATTCTGGGTACTCAGACATCGAAAACCATCTACTCTTTTCGCAAAATTAGAAAACAGTGTTTTCGTCCACGGGTCATGCCCGATTTTTTGTCCTTTTATAAACACTTAGAAAATAACACCTTCGGAAAAAAAAAAAAACCTCCCTTCGCCAAAATTGAAAATGATCTTTTCGCCTACGGGTCACGCCCAATTTTTCCTTTGCCTAAAAGACTTGGAAAATTTTTTAGAAGAAAACAATTTCCTAAAATCGATAAAATCGCGATTTCCGATTTCTGTTAACGGTCAAACACATGATACATGGTAAAAATTTGTAACACAGGTGACATTCTTCCTCTTACACGACAATACGACGGGCGTTTATAAAAACGAGCCACTGTACTATCAATGAAAAATCACGTAATTGACCTTTATTTAAATGTAGGTAAATACTATGAACGCAATAATCGCTCGTAATCGACACCAATCCTAATTTTGATCGCTAGGCATAATACCTACAACGAAAAAGAAAAATAACTGATTTTTTTTTTCCCGATGCTTTTTATTCTGTTCTTAGAACATGAGTAAACAAGATAAAAGCGTGTCGCGTAGCGACGATATTGATGTCCTCCTCGACCCAGAATCACTATTGATGGCAGAGGAGGAATCGACCGAGTCGTCAACGTCCCGCCAGCAAGATACAACGCCAGCCCCAAAACCACGTTGGGTCGACCAAATTGAGGTAGAGGAGCTGTGCAGAGTGGCGGCAATATTGCTGAGCACGCAGCCATCACCGGGACACACAGTCCCCACTGTACAAACAGACGTACAGCCGAGAAGCCGCGTGTCCACCCACAGAACGAGTGACATCACTGATAGTGATGATGAACGAGAACAGTTTGTCGTTGTACTGGAGGATGCAGAAGAGTACGCACAATCACTACAAAGAAAACTCAAGCGACCACACCTACCGCAGTACAAAATAAACGCATTGTCAAACGAAGACAATGCCATTGAGGCCACAATCAAGGACCTCGAATACATTCCTCGAGGCCTCGCAAGAGAAACCTTGCGTAGGGCCAGACAGGTGAAACGGAAGTTGTTGGTACTGCAGTCAACGATAAAATCCAACGTACAACAGTACCAACTTCAACAACCAGCACCCATACCGGAGGTACGTGAAAACGCTGACAAGCAGCGTTGTTGGGAGGAACAGGCACGCTGGGACTGCCAGACCTCTGGAACTAGCTAGAGAGCTAGGGGACGCTCTGTGCAATGGAGGCCAACACCCGCAAGGTGTTGATTGCCTCGCAGAAAAAAGTCTGAGAGCTCTCTGCCCTAGTGCATGAGGATCTTGGCGTCCAGGTGGCTGGAATTCATCCACCAGTACCTACTCGACGCAAAAAAGGCATCCGAATGCCAACATTCGTCGCCACCACCACCACCACCACCGGCAGCTGTGGAACAACAAACCCCAGCAAGGGGCGAACGAGGCCAGCCAGGAATGGTGACAAGTAATGAAATTTCAAATTCAAATGAAAATGTAATATTTCCAGAAATTAATGAGGGAGAACCAAGCCTGAAAAGGCTCTGTTCCCACCAACCCTCTTTATCACAAACTAATTCTCAATTATCCGACACATCGTGTCGCGAACTATCGCAAAACCTGATAGAAAATGAAATACCCCTAGCAGTAGCGATGGACTCAAACTCCATCGAAAAACCACCATCCGAAAATTATATTTCGAAATGTTGGGAACATGATCCAAAGACCAAGTTGATGCAGGGTTTGCAAACCTCAAACCTCCTAAATTTTATTTAGAAAAGTGGGATAGCGAGATTCTAGGCTATCCTGAATTTATTAACGGATTTAATAATTACGTTAATAAACGGAATGATATTGCTATCCCACAAAAAATTAACCTACTGCAAGGGACCCTACCGAAATTTTTGGTAGAAAAGATTAATCATTTTTCCCTAGATAAGGTTGGCTATATCCAACGACTAAAATTCCTAGATAGTAGGTATGGAGACGAATCCAAGATTCGAGCTGAAATGTGGTTAAAAATAACTGCATATAACACAACCACTAACGATACAACGTGAATCTTAGACACGTTAGACACCCTCACCATTATGGTCGATAGGTATCGTTTACTTGCAAAAGAAATCGACGAGGAACAATTATTTAACATAGTAATTAAAAAATTTCCACCTCGATCTTACCAAAATACTTTAAAAAGTAGCGAACGCAATGTTAAACATTTGTTCGATGCGGTTAGATCGTTTATTAACACTCTCGCTGCCAGACAGGGTTTCACCAAAATCAGTGTAAAAAAGTTTTTGAGCCAAAGTTTGAATCTCATTTAGAAGGGTCTAGATAACATATATTTATCATTTTTTCATTATACCATCCTGTGTAAGGGAGATTTTCACCCGTTTGCAATATAGCACACATGGCCTGAAGAGCTAAAAACATACTTCCACCCATGAGTAATCTAGGTGGTAAATACAATATTAAGAAACTGATAAGACCTTTGGGAATGCCTCAACAATTGAGAAACAATCAATGTACTAAACTGAAAAGGTACTTTTCATATGCTACTCTATGGCATTCTAAAAACACCCATATTTTATTACAATGTTGCCAAATTTCTCTGCTGTTCCAGAGTTAGATGTATTCAAGCCAGTAGAAACCAAAAATCACATTTATTTTAATGTAAACTGTGTTCTCTACAGCACACAATCAGAAATATGTTGGTATGATCCGTGTGCAATACAGCACACACGGCGTGAATGGCAATAAGATTTGTGTGCACAGGTGCACACATGGCGGCGAGAGTGTTAAAATTAGGGAGTTATCGGAGCCTATCTGTACCTCTGTACCAAAAAAGGTCGATAAACCAAATCCACCCCCACAAAATAAAAATTCCTCTCAACCTAAAGGCAGGAGAAATTTTGCGATTGTTTCAACAGAAAAGAAATCGAACGAAAGAGGACAGAATATATCCAATCCTCGAAAACGACCAGCCCAACGTTTGAATCGCACAAACAATAGGGATACTAATGAAAATTTATCTAATACAGATGCAGACGGAATCGTGTGGGTTCAGTTACCATCTGGCAGACGTATCTCGGCATCGACGGTACACACGCCAGAGACACCAAATACACCGTGTATCTTCTGCAAAGGTGATCATCATGCTCACCTTTGCTGCAAGAAGAACACATTAGAGTCTCGACGTGCGCATTACCAACGATATCAATTGTGTACGCGCTGCACACAATCGCACCAAGGTACGCAGTACTGCAAAGTGTTGCCACCTGTAAATTGCCGCTGGTTCCGCTGCAGAAGTTCGGAGCATCACTCCAACCTTTGCCCGGTGATCGATTATCCAATCACAGAGGGCAAAGTAATGGCGTGGATAGAGATGCTTCGCGATTGCAAGCAATACCTACCACGAGGTAACCTGTTTGATAAACAGCAAGAAATATTACCTATTCTCGATCCTAAAGAAACTGTAACTATTACAGACGACAGCAGCTTCCGAAGAAGACACCAGTAATATCGTTGTGCAGCAACGTCAAGAGGATGAGAACCTGAGTTCCGCGTCCGAAGTTCCAGTGTTAAGTGAGTGCTTATCATTTTTTACTACTAAAGATAATGACGCTCATTTCTTATTGTTTTCATCGTATATTCTCGCTCCAAATGCCAAAGAACCAGTGAAAATTAACGGCTTTTTTGATTGCGGAAGCAAACATAGCTATATGTTTTACACATATGCCTATAAACATCTCAGAGAAAATTTTTCTGAGTTCGCAGAAACAATCAAATTTTGAGGCCTAGCTGGACAAATGTCAAAACAAATTCGCACCCAAATTGTAAAATTTGAACTATTCAAACGCGATGGAACTAAGGTTCAAATGGAAGCCAATACGGTACCACACATTGCGAATAACCTTTCGGAATTTGATTTTGACAAATTTAAAAACCGTTACCCACGATATTCCAATATCGACTTTTCTGGCTTGGACCGAGAATCTACGATACATTTACTAGTTGGTAATAACTACATGTGGTCGTTTATAAAGCACATTACACACTTGTCACCAACCCTAACCCTAATCAAAACTGATTTCGGAAACATGTTAGGAGGATCCTTAGGAAAACCAACCGAATGTCACGCATTCGAACCATCATTCTTCACATCTCCAGAAAGTATAGAAAACTTCTGGAAACTGGATACCTTAGGTATCAAAACGAAAAACTTAGTTCAAGATGATGCTGAAACTGAAGCATTACACTTATTTTATAAAAATATAAAATTAGTGAACAATAGATATCAAATCAGGTGGTTATACAAGTATAGCCCCCCACCCCTAGTCAACAATAGACAGTTAGCATTCAAACGATTAGAAAGGCAATTACCCAAATTGCAGAAAAATCAAGAATTTTTCGTAAGATATGATCAGTATTTTACGTCATTAATCGATTTAGAGATGATTGAACCTATTGAGAACGATAGACCCGCAGAAGTGGTACACTACCTACCACACAAAGGTATCTACAATCCAACAAAAAGCACTCTGCTTAGAGTAGTTTTTGATGGATCGGCCAAAACCAAAAAATCTAACTTATCCTTAAATGACTGCATGCATAAAGGAAAAGTACTATTAGCCGATCTAATAGCAATGCTAGTAAGTTTTTGTAAGAACCCTTACGCAATAATCGCTGATATTAAAAAAGCGTTTCATCAAATCGGATTGCACCCAGATGACAGAGATGTCACACGTTTCCTACGGACTAAAAATCCAAACAATCCGTTGACCAATAACAATATGGTAACATTTCGATTCTGTCGTGTTCCCTTTGGAATCATTACTGGCACCATTCTTACTTGCAGCAGTGCTATTACATCACTTCCGATTGGTCAACATGGAGTTCCATGACAAGTTCTTACAACGATTTTACGTTGATAATTTAATTGTTTCCGTACCAACGTACGAAGAAGCAAAAGAATTATATATAAAGTCCAAAAAATTATTCAACGATATCTCCATGGAACTTGCCCAATGGGGCACCAATTGCAAAAGGCTAAGAAAAGATTTCAACCCACAACACGCATTAAACAACCCAATCATCAAAGTGCTTGGCCTGTATTGGGATATGGACCAAGATGTACTTTACATGCCCAAACCAAAACCGTTTACATCTCAATGGATGAAACGCACATTCCTTAGGGTACTATCATCATTTTATGACCCTTTAGGTTGGTTTGCACCAGCATTTGTTCCGTCAAGAACGTTCATGAAAGTACTATGGTCCAAGGGATTGAAATGGGACGAAAAAATCCCAAATGATCTCGAACCAACAGCTACTGAGATAATCACTGATCTCAGCAACAGCCTCAACTATTGTATACCTAAACAATTCTATCTAGGAACTTATGATCCAAATATCTGTCAACTACACGTATTCGTAGATGCATCACAAGTAGCGTACTCCATAGCAATATACATCAGATTTAGCAACACTAAATCGAATTGCCATGCAGTACAATTTATAACAGAAAAATCACGCGTAACACCTATGCGACAGATCACAATTCCTAAGCTCGAATTGATTGCAGCACTTATAGGTGCACGTGGACTACGTTCCCTACGTAAACCACTCGGTTTACAGAACGCACCAACATTCTTGTGGTCTGATAGCAAATGTGTTCTCACATGGCTGTTAGAAAGAAAAGTCCACCCACAATTCGTTAAAAATAGAGTCGACAAAATAAAAAGTATAACACCCGTCGAATATAGATATGTCCCAACAACGGACAACCCAGCTGATATTGGCTCACGTGGTTCCTCTATCCACGACCTCTCTGAATCATTATGGTGGTCTGCCCCAACCTGGCTATCCCAAGATGAAAAATCTTGCCCAGAAACCGATTTAAACATAATCGAAAGCTTACCAGACGAACCAACTGAAGTAGATACCCCTGTATTTCACACAATGAAAGAAGTACTATCTTCTACTTCTAAACAATCAACGTCAATAACACTTGACGATGAATCAATTTTTGACAAACGTCATCTTGCAAAATATTTAAGGCAGATGAAATCAGCAAAAAGATTCATCCCACACTTCTTCATTGGTCCAAATACAGATCAATGTGAAGTTACACTACCAGAACCTCAAGTTCTGTCTCAACAGTGGATAGCTGATCCACCGAACCAAAGTCAGCCACTTGATTTGACAATCACCAAATGATGCTATATTCCGAAAGATGAAATACCTTTCGAAAGTTTCATACATCCACCATTGAACACTCCGTTCAACATAGATATCACAAAATTCAATAATTTATCGAAACCCGTTCGTACATTCCTACAATGTATAGAAGCCGTACGACGATTTAGTAAACAACGAATAAGGAGGAAAAGATTAATTTCACCTTATACATTGTTAGATTTCACATTTCATTTCGCTCTACTCTGCTTCATCAGAGCTGACCAAAAGAAATATTTCGGAAAATTACACGAAATATTAGAAAAACAAAATCACCCTCCGTACGTCTTGTACGAAAAATTTCATATCCTAATTGATCCATCTGGGATATTACATTCAGTAAATTATCTACCCGATATCGAGTACGCAAGAGACATGCTATCACCAATCCTGATGCATCCTAACTCTCACTAAACAAAATTAATTCTGATGCATACACATCTGAAAAACGTACACTCCGGTACGAAATTTACCATAGCCGACTTTAGAAGACACTATTTCGTGCTGAAGTCACTAAAAGTGTTACCTCAAATTTTAAAGAAGTCGTGCACGCTATGTAAAAAAGCTGAAACAAGACCGTTTAAGCAACCAACTTTTTCAGCACTACCATACTTTCGCCTGGTACCTTTCGTAAATCCATTCACCTACACAGGTGTGGACATATTTGGCCCATTCATGGTATTTGACAAATACCTGCCGAAAACGAAAGCACAGTTGGCAACACCAACTACACCACCTGTCAAAAATTGGGTGTTGATCTTTACGTGCCTGTCCACCAGAGCAGTACACCTACTCTCAGTGTCAAACTTGACAACGGAAGACATATGGACAGTGTTCCTAACATTCTTCGCAGACAAAGGCACGCCAAAAGTTATCTTATCCGATAACGCAGCGCAATTCCACTTAATTGCGACATACTTACCAGAGTACTGGAAAACGTTCACTGAAGAAAGAAAAATAAAACCTAGCTTAGATGAAAGAGGCATTAAATGGCACTTCATCCCAGCTGAAGCACCATGGTATGGTGGAGTTTATGAACGACTGATCGGCATTATAAAACAAGTGTTTTATAAAGTCCACGGTCACCACTCAATCTACAAACATACCTTTCAAGCGAGCTTGAATGATATATAAACAATTTTCAACAGAAGGCCACTATGCCCATCTCCAGATGAGCTAGAGCAGTTGACATTAACACCCGCACATTTCATGCGGGCAAACTTAGGTCACCTAAGCAATCCGATTGATGAATCGAATAAAGATCCAACTCCTACAGCAAAACAGCTTATGGACATTTGGAAACTCGACCAAGACTACCTTACAAATCTTTGGTTAACTTGGAAGAGACAATATCTCTTATACCTAAGAGATAGACCACCAACTGCGCTCTCCAATCCAGGGCGCACGGTACCATTTGTACCGAAAGTAAATGACATAGTACACGTTTTGGTCTACACATCCAAACCTGGCGTTCACAAATTTGCAAAAATCATTGATTTAGAGAAATCTCGTGATGGACAAGTCCGTCACGCAAATTAGAATTCTCAAGCAGGCAAACATCTACAAGACCTCTCAAGTTCTTGGCTCCATTGGAGTTAGATGACAGAGATGTAGATAAACTCGATACGTAGTATCGTACCTCCGATAGATCTCTCCTGATTATGACAAAAATAGCCTGGACTGACAAGCCAATTTACTGACTTTAGGGTACGCCATAATTGGACACTATACTCCTAAAAACGGTATAACTACGATTTTTTGGCACCCACTATTACTGTCATGTGCTTTATAAACAGCTACGGGTAATAGGTGGCAAAGTGCACTACTTAACTAAGCATCGTTGATGTTTATACGACCCGCTAATCCCCAAATATTCCTTTACAGAATCTGTGATCTACGGCCAATAACTCGTCTCATCCTCACAGATGCAGCGTCTGGCAATCAACAGGAACTTTCGTTGAAAGTCTCGTCTTCTTGTCACCTCGTTACGTCGTAACGTCAGAATATAAAATAAAAAATTGTTCCTATTTTATTAAACTTCTGTAAATAACTTTTTTTCATGTTTGTACTATACTTGTTATTTTTATTGTTAACTATATAATAAAATAACATCTTATATATAAACATGTATGTCTAATCTTTATTATAGATTTCAGGGGAATCTCCGGAGGTGGCCACCGATGGCCACCCAGGAACACCGCCCCCAGTGTCATGGCTACGGCCACGAGTCTTGTGCGCACTGGCGATGCGCAGAAGACTTGACATGACTGAAGATACTGGGATGAGGCGACGCCAACCAGTTGTCTAAGAGCGAGGCGAGAGCTAAGGTGTGTGACAACGAGATATATTTTATTCGTCCTTGTGACGTTAAACCAACAATCAGTAAACTCCTCCACTACTAGTTCTATTTTTGTCTAACAAACAAAAAAAAAACCAAAGAAGTTTGATATCTGCTACTTGAGTTGTAATAATAAAACAATTATTGGGAAAACTTATTTTATTTTCAACTGGACACTTTCCTCACAAACTTTCTCAGGGTCCAATTTTTGATGTTTTTGGAAAATTTTAATTAGGAAAATTATTATTTTTAAATTGAAAGGTATTTTTAGTATGTTCCATGTTACATCAGAAAATTTACACTATTAGAAATTAACATTATAATTATTTAATCAAAGTGTTTTTGTGTGTTGGTAACTCTGAATAATTAATTACTGACTATTAAATTTTTTTTAAACACATCTGAAAATTTTAAGGCTCGACTTCTCTTCCATTGGTCATACTTTTTGTCAGTTATCAAAATTTTACTTTTGATAATTATAATTTTGATAAATATTAAAATAACTTTTAAACAACAAACTGGACAACAATGGTAAACAAATGAAGTATTCGCAGGTGTATGACAGGTACATAATTCTATGGCTCCAGTTTGTACAAAAATTAAAGGGATGTCAGTTTTGTCCATGGTACACTTGTTCCATGGTATCGATTTCCCTTCTATCACTTTATACAACTCTTCTGCGATTGATGCAGAAGTTCAATGATGACCTATATATCAGTGGAATAAAAATCGATTAAAATATGTTCAGCTCGTGTATCTTACCTTCGACCGCCGTTCATTAAAGTTTTGTTGTCGTAGTAAATCCATAAAAAATAATGTCCAAGCAACAAAACTGTCCATTTCCATTGAAAAATGAACAATAAAAACAGCGGAAATGTGAAAGCTAATGTAATTAGATATGGAAGAGATATTACTAATAAACAGAGAAGAGGTAGAAACTCTTTCAATAAGTAAGTCTTCAATTGTGAAAGCATGGTGTTTTCTTCACTTTTTGGTTACTTGCTTCTGCAAATCAAAAACAAATGAGATGAAGATTAAATCTTGTGTTTTAAAATGAGAATTATTAAATGAATGAAATCTTTACGCGCCTTTGGTTAATTTTATTTTTATTTAACAAGAAAAAAATGTTATAGGTGAATAGTGGAAGTTTAAACTATGACGAACAACTTCTTTTTTTTCGTTTTACTTTCTATATTAATTTGAACATAAACAGATAGGCTTGGATAATTTTTTTTCTTCTAGTAATGTTTGTACTTGTATATGAAATGAAATTAAGAAGCTTATAATAAATTATATTACCAATATTATTTCAAGTAAGTCATTCTAAGTTGCTTCCTAAGGCGGCACATATATTATCCTCCGAAATATCTGCCAGTGACACTAAGGTCTAGTACCTGCTTCACAAGTAATGAGACGGAACAATAATTTGGAATAGTTGTTTTGATTCACGGGATCTACCTATTTGGAAGTGTTGGGGGATGCATCTGTATAATTGTCTATATGTATAGTAAAATCTATGAAGGGTACGGAGCCTTTTGACGGGGAGATTATTTTTTAAACTTCAGAAAAAAAATTTGATAAACTAAAAATGTTCTAAAGTATAAATATAACAGAATTGTAGATTTGTTATATAATTATGTCTTTCTCTCTTTTCAGTGGGTGCATTGAGCAATCGTAGGTACCTACTCGGGTTCCTTGAGGTGTCAAGCTTGAATTTCGGTTCTATCTTTGAATTCGACCATTTTTTGGGGAATGGGTAGCCAAAAATAGAGGTTCAGGACCAATTATTCACAAATTATTGACTGATTTATGGTCCAAAATATTTCTTCAGGTGACAAGTTCAAATTTACAGTCCAAATTTGCTTTATTAAATAATTCGTTAACCCTTAATGGTTCCAAACAAAGTTTTAATCAATTTTTTAAAATAAATTACAGAGTAATATGGGCAGACCTACAAAATACAGAGTCTGATTTTGCTTTTAGCAAAACTTCAAATTTTTCCATTATCTGAAATGCCTCTCAGACCAGATGGAACCAACAACTGCAACAACAAATAGTACTGGTGGGTCTGAAAATCCACCCATATATTCCACCACTGGAGGTAGTGATCAAGAACCACACTTGACCTCAAACTCATAGCACAATTGATACATCTTTTAAACTCTAGAACTGCGCAGAATCCTGCATTCAATAGACGGAGAATTGAAATTCCAAAATTCCTGTCGAATGAAGTTGAGGTCTGGTTAACTCTCCTCGATGGTCATTTCAAAACCAAAAACTTGCAAAATGACCAGCGGTACTCTCATTATTTGCGGCAGAATGCCTCCACAAATAATCCGGGGAATACCAAATATCATAAATTGTCACTGGAAGAAGAGGATAAATATGGTTTGTTCTGCAAATAAGTGCAAAACATCTTTGGAAAAACAAAATATGAAATCACAGACGATATAATTGGTGAAATGATGATTGCAGATGACAAACCCTCCACCTTCATGGCTAGATTATAGAAGAAAGTCAACCTCATTGTGGCCACTTCTGTCTTAGGCAACCAATTCTGGAAACAATTTCCCTAAAATGTTATGCAGGCATTAGTAGCTTAGGTTCAACAATCATAAATACCTCAGCTGATGTGGATTACTTAGACAAAAATGCTGATAACTTCCAAAAGTTTGTGGAGCTCCCTGATTCACATGACTAAAAAAGCCAGTGAAGAATGACAAATTGTTGGTGACTACAGGGTCTCAAATTCCAAAACATTTCTGATCACTATGTAGTCCCAAACATATTGGACTTCAATGCGAATATGTTTGCCAAAATTGACATCAACTGGGCATTCCACCAAATTCTTATGGCTAAATAGGACATTCCAAAGAATGAGCTTATAATGCCCTTTGAATTATTAGAATACCTTTGAATAACTTTTGAATCTTGTAATTCTCAAACTTTCCAAGGATGTATCAATAGATTGTTTAGGCATCTGCCATTCATATGTGCATACTTCGATGATATTTTTATTAGCTCAGAAGGAAATGAGCAACAGTATGAGGAGAATATAAGAGCCATTATACAGTGTATACACACCACAGCCCTTACTATCAATGTACATAAAAAGCTTATATGCATACACTGAAATTGACTTTCTCAACTATTAAGTCTTGACTAAAGGCATATCCCCCTGAAGAAAAAAGTTGAGCTAATTTTAAATTTCCCAAATACTCAAATATTGCTGAACTCCAGTGTTTCTTGGAGATGGTGAATTTCTATCAGCTCTGTATGAAAAATGCTGCAGTTGAACAAAGTAAGCTGTTTGCATTAAATAAGACAAATAAAGAGAAAGATAAAACTCCACTTGAATGGGTGAAGAAGTTGAAAAAGTTTGTAATAAAATCAAAGAATTTCTGGGAAATGCAGCCCTCTTGGCCTATCCAGACAAAAGCCTGCCATTGTGTTTCACAACCAATGCGCCTGACTTTGCTGTTGGTGCAACTTTGTGCCAAATAGAAAATGATCAAAAATTACCTCTAGATTTCTTCTCCAGAAAGTTCTAAAAATTGAAAAGAATTATAGTTCATAGGATGGATAATTACTGGCTATTGTTGCTGTACTGAAGTAATTCAGGCATCAAGTAGAGGGTCAATGTTGCACTGTTTATAAGATCATAAACCTCTAATTCATTCCTTCACACAAAAATCAGAGCTAACATCTCTGAGAAGAGCTCCACAATTAGTCTGCGTTGGACAATTGACAGCTGATGTCCAGTAAATGAGTGGAGAACTTACTCCAACTGATTCTTTCAATATAATCGAAGCTATCTCATCATGTGCTCAATTACCTTATTCCAAAATAGCTAATGATCAGATTAAAGATGCAGAATTGCAAGAGTTGTTATCAAACAATTATACCCCTTTCAAATTGAGACTAAGAAAAATTCCCATTATAGAAGTTTTGTTCCCATGTGATGTCAGTACAATATGTAAGAATAGGACATTATTGCCCAAAAAATGTGGTAAAATGGCATTTGATAGTATGTACAACCTGTCGCATTCCAGATTCAAATGTATAGCTAATTTAGTAGTATCAAGGTTTGTTTGGCCTCAGTTAAAATCTGACTGCAACAAATGGGCTTGCAGTTTTCTGAACAGAGAAGAGTTAAAAGTAGGAAGACACATTTGTTCACTGTATCCTTCAATTTTGACCCACAAATTGTTCCAACTTCTAAAGCCATTGTCGATCACATTGACAACATGCAACTGCATATTGCTTTTTAGAGCATGAAAAAGTGGTGGCCAAAATTGAAGAAAAGTTGCTAATGGATATGGACATGACACCAATGGAAAATACTGTGAAAAAAATGACATCCAAACTTCTGCCTCTTATCATTACTGTCTAAAAAACCTGAAACGTAGAATTCAAAATGGGAAATCCCAAAAATGGAAATTCTGAAAAAGATGATGTGAGATAGACCAAAATTCCTGTTTGCTGAAACATTCCTGCTTTTATGGAACCTCCTCCTCCGCAAACTCCTACTGCCAGCACAACTCAGAATATGGTTTTGAACAATTCTAATTCACCATTACTAATTTTATATGGGCATATAAATCCTCACCTTTCCCAAACTCAATCCAAACCTCAATACCACCCTTACAGATGGACTAACTATCAACCACCTTGAGTAAGTGACACCACAGCTACAAAAATTATCTTAACCAACAGGCCTGCCAAATGCAATCTTATGAATGTGTAGGGGAGCCAGTGCTAGTGTGCCAGCAAAGTAGAGGAGGGACCAAAAACAGTGTTAAATTTGACTAATCCCCCAGATATGGGATTAATTGTTTTTATGATGCAAAAACTGAGAGGGAGTAACTGTGGAGATTAGGTGATTAGTACGAAGTTAGAGGTTAGGCCTCTCAATGACAGTCACCTCCACAAGGTTATCCATTGTCAGTATATTGCACTTTAAACACATTGTATGTTTGTTTGTTCTTACTTGCACAAACATATAAGTAAGGTACAACATTTTGACCATGACTAATCTTGAGTAAATGTCAAAAACTAGTGCAAACTACATTTTTTTAATTTTATCAACTGCCATAGTAACCACAAAAGTATGTTGTAATTATTAGCACATAGACATATGTATTCTTTACATATGTGTGCTTGTGTGTGTAAGGAGCCAGTTCATAAAACCACAAAAATCTTCGTTAAATGTCTAGTGTTTGCAAAGGTGTTGGTTCTTCCATACTTTATGTATGAATGTGATGAACACGCAATAACTGCCAAAAATCTTCTGTTGTTGGAATATCTTCCACAATGTAAGGTATTCCAGATAGTAATATAATTAGTTTAAGTAAATTTCCTCCAACTTTAAAATCATTGGCTTAGCTTTTACAAAAACAAAAAGAAGGCAAATAATAAGTGAAGGATATTGATCAGTGATCTTCAATATGTGGTCCGCGAAAGAGTTTACAAATTGAAAACATTAAATTTTAAATTTTTGTTATATATACAGTAATAAATAGTTTTTGCAACAGTCAACCAAAAAATACATTTTTAATGTCCCTTAACTGAACAAGAGGTTGTGAATTTAAATAAAACGCGAACTAGTTATTTGTGATACAAGTTCATAAAGCAGGTGATGTTAATAGTGATTCTTGCAGTACGACCCAAAGGTGAGTGATGCAAATCACCTGGTACGAATCACCTACTTGGCACAGGTGTCATATTCATTTTTTGCTACAAGTCTCCAAATAAAAATATGACAATATAAAACTAGGAAATTTTCCTTTAATTTGCGGTTTTTCATTCGTTTATTTTCAAGTAGCTAAGAATGAATAAAAACTTCGATGGAGTGTAGATTTATGTAAATTTTTGCTTCTTTCCAGCAGTACTAATACTATCTTACTAGCTTAAATGGCGGCTGTAGAATTTTTGATTCAAAGAGGCGAGCTTTCTTGATTCCAAAAACGACAAATTTTCTGTCCATTGGAATTTTATTCGTTCCTTTATTTTCGTGCAACTGAAGGTGATAAAAAAAAAATTTGTGGAAACCAAATTCGAGAAAATTTTCTGTTCTTTCCAGAAATGCTATTTCCAGCACTTTAGCTTGAATAGTAGCTGAAGATTCATTGAATGAATGAGATGTTTCTAGATTCCATAAATAATAAAATTTTCCATTAATTTGCATTTTATTCATTTGTTTATTTTCAAACATGCTGATGAATAAATAATAAATCCAAGTAAAATGAGAAATAAATGGAGATTGTACTCGTCTCCGCATCGGCCACTGTGCCTCATCTCATTCATTCCTTCTACTTAATCTTCATCCACCTGACTGTCAATATTGCAAATCTCAACCTCTCTCACTCACTCACATTCTCACGACATGTCCAGTTCTTCACACCCTTCATAATCACTACAACCTACCAACTACAATAACCACTACTCTCGCCCACAACTCCCCTCACCTCTCAAACCTTATCACTTTCCTTCACTTCATCGACTTCATAGTATAATCTAATTTATAAGCTTTTGCTGGCATAACCCATTTTGTGAAGTTAGCCCAGCCACTTTTTTTTGTATTTTTGTATAATAATAAAAAAAAAAAACAAAAAAAAAACAAAAAAAAAAAAAAAAAACATGCTGATGAATAAATAATAAATCCAGGTAAAATGAGAAATAAATGGAGATTGTAGTCGGGTATCTGTTGAAAAGTATCTCAGTAAAAGTATGTAATTATGATGCCTATGTGTCTAGGAACATTTCAGATAGCTACCTAATATAATAAGTAGAAAATCAATTCCCCGAAAATCACGGCTTCTTTTCCTCAAACAAATGAAACAGATGTTGGCAATGGTGATGAATTTCCATTGCTCTTGTATCTAATTTTTCAGTGTATTCTGTTTAGAATGGAATGTTTTTTAATGTTGAACACATTTTTATTTTCACTGTGGGGTAAAAATGAAAAATTAAAGGATTTTGGTGCAAACCTAGGTATGAATTTTGATTTGAAGAAGAGAAGAAAAAGAGAAGAACAAAATATGTCTGTTATTAGGTGTGGGGTTATGCGCATGCGCATTGCCCAAGAGAATTTTTATTTTCATATTTTATTGTATAATAATTGTATAATAATTGTATAATATATCACCAGACATGGTTTTTGAGTTTCTGAATTTGAATTTGATGTTAATTTTATTATTAGACTCATTCTTCAACCCTCATTCAGCCAAAATAGGGGAGAACTTTTTATTTTCAGATTTTATTGTGTAATATAAATTTTTGTTTAGATTTTGAAAGAGATGATAATTTTTAATTGTGTAATTTTATGTAAACAGTTACAAAATTTATTAATAAATAGTGACTAATTTCATAATTTTCAAAAACTCACTTTTTTAATGGAGCTGTTGCTGCGTTTGACAGCTATTAAAATGTGTTATACGTTAATGGTTTTAATCCACTCAGAGGGTACTGAAGGGTTATTTTTATTTTATTTTTATTTTTCATATGAGTACCAACTTTAACAAAATTAAGTTACATAACTACTTACAAATTGGATCATAAATATCTACTTGCGAAAATCAAATAAATACTAGTTGAATTTAATTTACTCAGGTAACTTATTAAAAACGTATTACTTGCCTCTTAATATTATAGTGTCACAAGATAAATCCGCCCATTCTGTGATATTTACTGAAATTGTTCAGCAGAAGTCTCAATTCGTGAATTGTAACTACCTTTTTTATTTCAGGAAAAAATTTTCATAAATATAGTTAAATTACGCAAATAGATTTTCCTATTTAATGATAAATTAATTTTATTCTACCGTGGTAAGAATTTTTTATCAACGTAGGGCTTGGTTCAACAAGATAGGAGTCACAAACTGAATTATTATTAAAAAATTTCTGATTATAACACCGGCTAGTTTGAATAACTTACGAAATTGTAAATTCTAATCTTCATTCCTGCTACTTTAGGGAGGCTTAATTATGTGTTTTTAAGCAGATTTTCATTAGGTATGGAAAAATTAATTTATTAAAATCGTTTCACGAATGTACTCGGGGAGGGGGTGAAACACAGAGCGTATTATTTTCATTTCATGATGAAATAAGATTTCTGGCATGATTCATTAACAAGTTTTATTATATGAAAATGTTCATATTAAATCTTGATCTCATGAAACTATTTAGGGGTGGGAGTGAGTACGTTCTTTGTTTCGTAACCCAAGGAAACGATACAAAAAAGTCGTTCCAGATGACTCCCTACTATTTTTAACGTCGTTTCGAAATACTCAATATCATTAGAAATTACTTGCTACTCACCAAAAAATACATAAAAATTGACCATCCTTGTTTTTTTTTTTTTTTATATTGACAATGAAAACCTCAAATTTTTTCATTTAGATTTTTATATTACAGAAAATTTCATGAAGATTCGACTGGTCAAACATCAAAATCAGTCGAGTAAGTATTGCTGAAGATGTGGAGGTCGGAATATTACTTTAATAAAATAGTTTGCATAACAATATTGTCACAGCAGCACTAGAAGCAGAAATCTAATGTACAATCTTCTGCCATTACACCGTCTTTGCAAACCTCACTGATTCAAGTTATATTTTGACCCCCTTAATATTATTTTCGTCAATAGGCATTTAATCTTGATTTTGGAGTTTGACCAGTCAAATCTTAATAAAACTTCCGTTAGTTTTAAAATGTAAAGAGAAAAATGGGCGTTCTCGATTAAGAAAAAAACGAAGTAAAGTCCAGCTCTTGGTATTGTCAGAGGTTGCAGATAATTTCGAATAAAAAATTTATAATTCATGCTAAAACTTAAGGGAAGTCACGTAAGACGTCTTAGGTAATATTGAGACAAGGACAGAATTAATTGAATTTGGATCGAAGCAACTGGACTTATGAAGATTCTTAGTATCGATAGAAATTCATTGACCATTTTATCGGCTTGACAAGATAGTTGACGCGTGGTGGAATAGAATTAATTTTGTGGACATCAGGGAAAAGACAACAAATGAATTTTCTGAGAAAATTTCACCACAATTTTCACAAAAAACTTTAGCTGTATTTTCTTTATAGAATTTTGATCCAACACCCAAAATTTGAGAACAAAATCTGTCAACTGGGTAAGAATAATTTTTAGAGCACTTTAGTTTCAATGAAATAAATTTTTCTTTTGGGTAAAAACACTTTTATTTTAAAAAGAATTCGATATTTTCACTTTCTGCTTTCATTTAAAAAAATTCACAAGAATAAAACTCAAAATTCGAATGAGAGTACTCAAACGATGTAAATCTCTAGTGAGTATAAATTTTCACGCTGAAAAAATTTATTGGAAAGTAAAACTAAGTGTGGAATACCTTGTTGTGGAAAGATATTCTCACCAGAAGGTAATCAACAGATTCTGCGTGTTCTGCCACTTCATATTTAACATATGGGTAAGACAAAACCTGGGCAAACACTGGCAATATTAGAGCCAGTTTTGTGAGTTTATAAAAGGAAATTGGCACACGTACACAAACACACATATACATATGTAGGTATATGTGTTGTAGAAATCATGTCATTTCTTATTCATTGCTATGGCAACTGATAAGGAATGACATAATGCGTTCGTGTATAAATCCGAGATATTACCGTGATCTTTATCTATCATTTTGTCATTGACCAAACATTGCATCTTACTTGCCTGTGTGTGCAAGTAAGAGCATACGAACAAACAGTGTAGGTATATAATATAATGTTGAATATAATACACCTGATAAGGAATGACGTTAGTACGAGATTTGTATAGTCCCCACACTAAGCTTATCAAAATTTTCTGTGGAATTGTACCAAAAATATGAGATTGTTAGTTGCACTGATCTGTCAGGTTCTGTGACTAAGCATTCTCAGAAAAATTTGCTGGATTTCACAATTTTAAAACTTTTGAATTTTTATTCCGAAAAGAGAGCACAGCTAATTTATTATGAACAGTCTGAGCACAACTATTTATTACAATTTTATTACAGTGCTATAATGGCAAAGTCAACATACATGTAAGTGTATACTATAGACCAGAAAATTAAATACAACCGGGATAAGTACTGAAAAAAGTAAAAATGAGAAGTAAGATCCCTGAGTTAGGGAAAATGAGTTTATATAGACGTAAGGGTTGAAGATGGGCTGAAGAAAAGAGGAAAAAATTCGCCGACAAGAAAATTATTGAAATTCCTTCTGTCTTGGGATTGTCAAAAAATACCTGGAAAAATCGAATTATGATGGATAAGAAATGGGTAGTGGTCAGTATCAAATTAACCTCAAAGAATCCAACTAGCACCCACCAAATTGAGGAATTCGGCCAGCACCATGATTTTGGTTCCGGATGGATGAACAGGTAAGTGAATGTGATAAAAATTCATATTTCACGAATTTGTTGGCAAATATCAAAGGATTTGAGAAACATTATTATCTGGACAAACGAAGGAAAAGTGAGAGAATAGAATTTTTATTGGCAATAGATACAGAAGATCAGAGTGTTAAATAGGAAAAGATAGTAGTGGAAGGGTCTTCAAGGACCAATATGAATGCAGAAAAATTTAACACCTGTTGAACAAACACAAATACACAAAAACAGAGATTCACTTGGTCAACGAACTCCCCCGATCTAGCTGTAAATTCTATAGGAAAAAACAGAAGCAATGCCTACTTTCAAATAAATATAATTCTAATCATCGTTACATACAATCTGTCCTTGATATTAGCAAAATTAATAATTAGACAATACGTTTCGAGAAGCAAAAACTTTTCTTAAAACATGCCTACTCAGATCTTACAATTAATAGGCGACGGAAGGATGTCACATAATTATGATATAATATTGAAAGTGGCGAGCAAAAAGAAAAGTGATAAAATTTTAATTGCAGGCGGGGCCATTTCCCGGCAAAATTTTGAACCCTATTTGCGCTTATGATTTCCTCCGGTTCCAATGCATGAAAATCGAGGGGCTAGTCAAAATCTAGATGTGAGTGTGTAGGATTCAACAGTAGAATTCACTTTCCCAGAAAACTGTTGGGGAGTTTTGTTCCTGGGAATTGCCTATCATTTACAAGAATTAGGAGTACCTGTCTACTTATATTAGAGATCCTCGAAGATAAGTACGTGCAAACTCCATTCCTTTTTTTGGGAAAAGTACCCAAATGTAATTTTGTTTTAGTCTCATTTATTGATTCAAATTCAATATTCCACTGAAAAATTCTTAAATAATTTACGTCATAGAACCAATTAAAATGATCCATAGTTTGGTAAAATGGTTTGTGTTTAGCTACAGCCCGACTGAAAGCATATATACATGTAAAGCAAAAATCATGGAAAAAGCATCGAAAATAGCGTTATGCTTATGCGTCTCCTCTGGTTAGAGGTTCTTTTCTGATACGTATTGATACTACATGATTTGATATTGATACCTATCCATACATAATGTTTTTAAATATTTTATATCGCTACCTACCAGAAAAAATTAGGTAACTTACCTATTGATTGCAGCAAATTTTGGAATCACTGGAACCAAAAATAAGGCGGCCTTTGGTAACTTATATAACCAAATTTCAATGAATTTATGTTTCGGTACCATTAGCATAACCAAATGAAGATAAAAAACATATTAAAATTTTTATAGGTACTTGACCGAAAATAGAGGTTATTATTATTATTATTATTATTGTTATTAAATTATTATTAAATTATTAGTGTGGTTGTTGCTTTTGAAAGTTCGGGTGTCATTTATTTTTCTTCGCGCCTTTCTCTGAATTGAATATTTCTATCGTTGAAAATGTTTTTGTCGTGAAACGAACAAAATATGAATGCAAGCGTGATGTTTGTGATGACGTCAGCATACATCATAATTATGCTAGGTTATTTGTGACACCAAATTTTTCCACGAATCTCAAGTACAGCTCCGGTTGGTAATAGCTAATTAAAAAAATAATTTTAATGATTACGTCGCACTGTGAAATGCTCGTTTAGGTTGTATTTAATGAAAAATTATTTCCCAACACACCTGAATTTGAACAACCTTTAAGCGAAAAAACTTTGAAATAAATAGAAAATTCCAAAATTCTTAGAAAATACAAAAAATAGATCTACAATTTTTCGAAAAATTTCGTGCAGAATTAATAAGGCTTCAATTTAACAAGGCTATTTAACCTATTTTCCGTCGAGATTACCATTTCCGTGATAAAATTCGAATTTATTTTTAACGTGTTGTTCGTTGAACCTAATTAACAAAAATTTATGCAAGTGATTGAAACTAATGGATAAAAATAACGTCGCTTCAATTATTTAGTTTTGATCAGGGAGTATCGAAGATAATTCGAGTAAATAGGTTATTAGTGCGACTAAAGCCTCATCCAGTCACAATATTATGACAGATACGATCAGACATAAAGCCTACAATTAAATCCCAAAAATAAAAAAATAACCCTAGTAATTTTTTGCGCGACCCGAACGCATTATTTACCACAAAAATAAATACGAAATAATAATAAAATAAATAAAACTTCCCATTAATAATAAAATTCGCTGTGAGCGCCTGGGTTAGGCTAACTGCATTAGTCTAGGTTTGCTCACAATGAACGAACTTTCTCCCTTCCATAACACCACCTTGATGGTTTAATATAATAATTAAATGTGTTTGTACCTTGGTACATATTTCCCTTCTTCTTTTTTTGATCACTGGCTATATTTCACAACCATTGTAAATTCTTTTTGTAGCCAGATCGATCAACCAGTGTTTGTCTATTGAAAGATGAACACACATTTATTATTTCTCTCTGTGACTTTTTTAAAGTTTTTACCTTTCACTATTAGACGATATGTTTTTGTATAATGGTTTGATTGTTTTTCCTGGCATGGCCAGACCTTGGCAAGAACCTCGGTAATGTGATACCTAATTTATATTTGAGCACCACATTGGGTGTATGGCTACTTTTTGTCACCTTTTGAACTTTTCTACATGGTATAAAATGGGTAAAATACGATAACCCGGCTAACTGTTTGGACTTATAAGGATTTTGGTGTCTGTCAGATGTTGTTGGCATTCTACCAGCTCCGCAATTTAGTAGAGTGGGTTTTGGGAGATATGGGGTGTGTATCAGTGGGATTTGGCCTACCTGGGTTCCATACCACAATTAATAATAGGCTAATAACAGTGTGTAAAGATTTTTTCCTTGAATTCATGTCGGATACATTACTGGCAGTTACACTATGATTTTTGTTCAAAAGTACCAATGTGCTAGACATTCTTGGAAATTCAATATAAAATTACTCCCAACGGGGTGGTTCTAATAAAATAATACAATACAAAGCAAATAGGTAGTTCTAAAACATACGATCAAAGAGAAAAAAACATCGCTGCAAGGAATGAGTGTGTTTGCAAACATAATATTATCAACTGGAATTTTATCAACCCGAGAGCATGTAGGTATAGGAACAGTGATCACACAGATGAGAAAACCTACTGATTTTTCGGAGGTGGATTTGGGTAATGTTTCTGGGAGAGAACTAGGTCCCAGTCTAGTTTCATTTGTCGTCCAACTCTACCTTCAAAAGATCCACCATTCCTAATCCAGTGGCAGATGTTCAAAGAAAAAAATCTGATCTGCAAATCATCAAAAAGCGTTGCTACTGAGTTTCCTTGTCCATTTTGTCTGCTCCTGGCGGTGAGTAGTGAAGAAGTTCACTTCCCACGACCCACTTGAGTGATAAATTTGATCAGGTACTAATAAACAAATTTGATACTGATTTTAGGTTTCAGTATGTTTCAGTAGACGGTACCAGTATTGATAATTCTAGTATATTTTACATCCATATAATATCAGGCGACATTTCATAGATTTTTTTTCTCCAATTATGAATCACTAACTTACTTTACAAATTGATAGAATTTATTATTTTTAACAATTATAGGTAGTATTGGTAAAAACTTTTCCAACGTTGTGTCAATAAACTTATTATATCATCTGAAGTGTTGCATTTTCACCAGCTTCATCATACACGCCCTTATGCATTTCGAATATTTCGCTAAGAGCCTCGTGAAATTTTTCATGATACTCGTCGATCAGTTCGCTTGAAGGATTTTCAACTTTGGGTACGTCAATAGGAGCACCAACTAAATTAATAGAAAAAGTATACATCAGATTGAGATACATATACCAAATAATATTGTAGAAGATTTTAATTTAAGTAAAACTACCCTACCTACAGTATTTACCGGAAATCGATGGGGCAGGATACCAAAATGACGTTGGAAAAATCCTCTACCATTTCCCAAATATAAATGAGCGCGTGTAAGTCTATGGATTAATTGGTTCGACAGAAATTTCCAAACCCACCAGTTCGGAGCTACGTTTTTGTACAAATTATTCTCTCCGAATGAAAACACTGGCACCAACGCGCTTCTATCATTAAGACAATCAGAAATGAAAGAATAATACAAGAAAAAAGAAAGTATTAGAGGTAAGTAACAGGTAATTATACTGATCCGTAAATAAATTGTAGGTTACATACCCAGTTTGGAGTGCTAACTTCACAAATCCTTTTCTGTTTTTCTTCACAATTATGTACTTGCCTCCAGAACAGGTATACTGCATCTCTTTTGTACCTCCGGGACAAATACACAAAGCTCTCGACGTTTTACAAGTTAAAATTTGTCTAATATTATCTGCATTTACCGAGCAAAAACCTGTAACATAAATATTAAAGGTAAATGAATACGTAGTTACAAAAGTCTTTTGAAAGTCGGAAAGATCGTAAATCAAAAATCATTTCGATTTAGAAACCAAAACCATTTGACTGCATTGCTATGTGCATAATTGAAATATTCTTTTTAACCACATTGTAGAAAGTGTGAAAATAGAAGTAAAAGTTTCCTAGGTTACATTCTTTCAGGGCTTAAACCTCCCTGATCGTGAATTTTGTCACTCCGAATTTGATTAAGATATTTGTTTTGTTTATTCTTAAAGGATAACTAGTAGGTGGGTATAGCTGATCTGTACGCTGAACACATTTCAAAGCAGAAAAACTGTAGGACAACAAGCTACGCTAGAAAATTAAGTTTTCCAAAATTATTTCAAACCATTCATCTCCTTTTATATAACCTTCTACGTTTTCTTTTCACATCTCTTTATCTGTTAGAATAGTTTAATAATATTAGAAAAGTAAATTTCATTCCAAGAATTTCTACTAAATTTTATTTTATTTTTAAATGCCGGGTCGCGAAAAAGTCCGATCTGGGGAAATCCCCCCTTCCCCTCTTGTCAGGCCTGTATATTACCCAAGTGTATATCCTACTACCTATAATTAAATATAATGTATAGACGTAGCTAGCGGGTAAGAGGAGAGGAGAGCAATATCAACGAGAAAACGCAAAATAATAATTGACAATCACATTTTCATTTTACGTTGATACGATTTGAAATACCAAATAAAATTTATGAAAATATATTTGTGGAATACCTTGTTGTGAGAGATATTCACACTAGAAGGTTTTCAACAGTATTTGCGTGTTCTGCCACTTCATACAGTTAAGTATGGGAGAGCCAAATCCTCGGCAAACACTGGCGATTTTTGAGCCAGTTCTGAGAGTTTATATACAGGATTTGGTACACGCACACAGACACACATGCATACGTACATGTACGTAATTATGTCATGCGTTACGTTATTTCTTGCCTGCGTTGAGGTGATAAGAAATGACGCAGCGCGTTTGGTACCGGGCTGTGACATCACCAAGATTGTTATCAAGTAATTGATCTCGCCCCCGTGCAATGTATTGTACCTGTACGTACGTACAGGTACGAACATACAAACGCACCAGTGTATATTTGTTTAACGTCATAAAGACGATTATTGTCAACCTTTGGGCGGCGACTGTCGTCGAGGGGTGCCAGCCCCTAATACCTCATACGAGTAATGTCCCCACAATATTAAACAAAACAATCAGTATTGTCAGTTGCCATCAAAAAATTTACATATTGAATAGTCACATTCTACAAAATTAAAAAAAAAAAAAACGAGTTTTCTAGATCCTGGAGTGCGAAGTATACCTACTTTTTCATTTTTTTATTGGTGGAGCCGTCGCCAGAGGGGCGTTGCCTCCTGGCCCCCCTGATCGTGGGCTTGTACAAGATTATTGTTCCAAGTCCAAAATTATCATTTCCTGCAGAAGATAGCCATAGTTTATCCCTTCAGGACTGTCTAGTTAGTGAATAGAGAGGACAGTCTGTGTGAATATTGTATCCGTTCCTTTTCCAGACTTCAACCGAAGTAAAGGTGACCTAAGTAACTTCATAAGTATTTAAAGAATTATACGATTAAAGAAATATGCTTTAATTCGGGCTGATTATTACCAACAACAAAGTAACCCAATAAAATTCTACAAAATTGGAAAAATAATATGGTGTTTTTTCTTAGTGTTTAACGGCAAAGGTCTGGTGGCATCATGTGATACATCACTGATTTTGATTCAGGAAGTACCTGCAGGAAGCATAATATTCTCAAGAGATGCCAACACAAGGGCATTCATTGTAGGAGGAAAAAGTTTTGTCAAATGTTTACGCCTGACAAAATACTTGAAAAATTGCAGAATGTGCGAGAAAGCCATATGTTGGGATATTCTCGATGCCAAAATTCTTGAATTTGCAGTAATAAGTAGTACAATTATGATATGATATTAGTCATATCTGCCATATTATATGATTAGGTATGTATAATTGATTAATTCGTGAAAAAAATCAACATGTTAACGTGATTAATTCGTGCTTGGTACAATGGACTTTTACCAAGTTGATCTAAAATACATTTACAAAACATCTGTGCATCTTACGATGGTACAAGAAAACTTGTAGCAAGTCAGAAATTTTGGACTAGGTATAAAATTCCTTGGAACATCTTAGGATATTACCAAAATGGCTGTCCCATCCTGGTATGGTAGACCCTTAAAAATATGATTTTAAAGTGCGATTCTCACTGTTTCTCTCCTATTCTTCCCTTTTCCAATCACGAGTGGACTGGACTTCGCAGTACTGTCTTCCACATTTTTTTTCCTACTCTGCTCTTCTTACAAGACAGTTGCATTTTTTTTTTTTTTTTTTCAATAATACTCTGTTTCACACATGAGGCGACTCTGACGTTTTTTCATACGTACTCTAAAAGAGACACTTGTGTATAATTCTATATGTGTCTTTTACATGTAAATTTTATTAATTTTTATAATATAAAGAGTTATTTTTTAATATGAAGTGTTAATTAATTGGCAGTGGGGTAATTTTGGGAATGATGGAATTGCCTTGAACTTGAAAGCACACACGTAAATTCTTTCCTCAGGAACGGGAGCTACAATGCTAACAATGTAGCCTAGGCATGATAGCATACACAGTCCACGTCTCCACTATTATATTTATTTTACCTATTTTATTCTCTGTGAACTCTGTTTATTTGAGTTTACTCATTTTCTGCACTTCAAATGGCAAACATTCAAAAGATGTATTTTCGTGACTATCAACTGCTTTAATCATTACCTATTCCAATTCTAGAGTTAAATTCCTTGTTAACTGGTAAAGAAACGAACCATTCTACAGAAAAATTTCACGTTATAGTAAAAATAAGTTTCTATCATATCACAGATAAATGGCATTGAGTCATGTCCAACATGGATTGAGCAAAGCCATGTTTTAAAATGGCTGTTAAATCATTTCTTATAAACAAGAATGATGTAAAAACCTCACTTTAGAAAGGAATAAAACCGAAAAGTAGAAATTAGGTAAAAAGCCAAATAATAATTTCATCTTGCAATCAAAAGAAATGAAAAAGAAGTAAAGTTTGTGGAAGAATAAAAGAAAATATGAAAAAAATACAATTCCAGTTGTGACCATTAAGAGAACTGCGACCCCTGGAATCATTTCTCATTGAGTGGTACCGATCTATATTGTATATTGTTTGCAGTTTTTCACCGCGGTAGGTGTATACGAATCAGTTTGAGGTACCATATGACAGTGAGATTAGAAGTTTAATGTGAACTAGAAAGTCTAGATTCCTCTCGAAAACTCTGCACTCTGAATGCATAAGATCATACAACTTTTTTAAAAGTAATGATCTTGCTTCACATGCAGGCCACAGTTATCCAGCAGTGATACTTGATGTAGGCCTACAATTAGATTTCATGTTTTGTACTTGATGATATTTTTTAAAAATTGAATGTTTTAAATAACATCGTGAACTTGTCCACATCTGATAAGAAGATTGATATATCCCAAAATGGATGTCTCTCCAATTATATAGGACAATACAAATTCACAATTTCGATTGATTTTTGTATGTGCCTCAAATATTCTTGGGTAACAATTGTTGTGCCTGGTGGTAAATTACTACACTGGTACCTACGCCTAATGTATTAAAAAAATTAGCTATATCTGTTCACCTTATATTTAAACTGAACTATCTCGAGTCTTGACGAAATAACGAAAATATACCTGGTTTTACAACACCAAAGTCATTAGGTGATGTCGAATGAGCTTGTATTTGATTGATTTGGTCTACTTGGACCAAAGTTAAGGTTAAATAAGCGAAATGACACTCTCCAAAATCTATTTACTCTCTACTTAAACTAGAAAATCTATGTCACTAGAACTACCACAGTATTAATTATTAGGATTGGATATAATTTTTATTGTTGTTTAAGTAAGTTATTGTAAGCAATACGACTCTCTTCCATACCCAGTTCAATGAAAATGTTCAGATAGAATAATGCGGCGTAGGTAAATTTTAATTAGCCCCCACCCACCCAATTTTCAGGGAAACTTTTCCGATTTGTAATAACATACTTTTTCTCTCTCTCTCTCTCTCTCTCTCTCTCTATCTGATATAGTCAGTTTCAAATAGGAATCACACCGTAATGTCATAAACAATAGAGACTGAGTGAATTTGAGAGAATCAATAAATAATTCACTCGATGGAATGCAGATGAGCAAAAAACAAACGTTCGTTTTGGTTTTCAGTGATGCACATACAGGCAGCGCAGTGTGACCAGCAATGATGTAATTGGGTACAAGCGTCTATAATCAGACAAGGAGGATATTAGAAAAGCGTATGAGAGGAGAGTAATAAGATTTTCTTATTTTTTATAATTTTATTTTGTTTTTGTTTTATGTAATATAGAATTTTGCTAATCCACATTCAAAGATACAATGTAAAAATAAAACAATACTGGAAAAAAAAAAAAAAAATTCAGATCCAAGAAGGATTTGAACACTGGTTTCCAGGGTGGTAGACCTTGCCACAACGGAAGAAACCACTGCAGAACTTCCAAATTTCTGGTTTCAAATATTACTATATTAAAGATAACACCTACGATAACCTATGATAACACAAGTAGAAATATGCTCTTTGTCTGAATGTAGACACTTCTTAATTACGTTGGTTTTATTTGAAAATGAACTACAGCACCTTCCTATTGGTTGGTACCTGGCCTTAGGTAGCATTTCATTTTCCCCTTGTGTGGCAGTCTAAATTTTTTACAGTGTAGTTAAATTTTTTTGGTGGCAGTGGGGAGAACAATTTTTGAAACTCTTTATTGGAAATTGAAAAATGTCATTTTTATAATTCATGTTGCAAAATGCGCAATTAGGTATTCATTTTCAAGGCTCAAAACATAAAATTTCCAACTAGCGAGAAAAATTTTTTACAGGAGCAAATGTCGATAGCGGGAGAAAAATAAGTATTTGCTTCCGCAACAAAAATGTTCGACTCTTCCTGTCAATCAATCAGACGAATTCCTTAATTGCGCATGCGTATGTTTTGCAAAAAATAGTGATTGCAACTCAAGCAAAAGGTAAGCAACCTTGACTCCTCGTGCGGTTTACAACACTTGCCTGCAAATCGTCGAGAATTGCTCACTTTGTGCTCTCATAACGAAATATAATATTAAATTATTAATTTAAAATTATTTTTATTTATTTTCCGGAACATTTGCTGAAAATTGACATATTTCAGATTTTTTCATGTGGTGTTTCCGAGAATAAATTACCTTCTTTATATTTTTATTGGATGAAAATTTGATCATCAAATGCTATAATTTCAAACACAATGACGTATTGTATAGGTATGTTTCATTTTCAGCCTTTATATGGAAAATATACATAGAAATTTAAGAAATATTTTATCACGAAGCCCAATTTCTCATTCTCGTTTCCATACATTCTTATAAACCAGAATACCTAACCTATGAATTTACTTACCTACTGACATCAATAATTCTCTTATGATTGGAATGGAAAAGGAAATAGCCATTGTGGCTCCTCGAATGTCAACACCTGGATATAATTTCACAAAGTTGCTATTGAACCCCAAGTTCAAAATCGTTCCCATTGAAGAATACCCGTGTGGAAAACATCCTAAGATATAGTTTCTTCCTGGTACTAGTTCTGCTGTTTTTATTATTTGAAGTGGGAAGTAGTTGCGAATACAAACGAATAATTTCGAATGATTTATCCAGTATGTCCTACAAAAAAAAAAAAAATTACTTTTGTCCGTGTCATACATCCAAAATGATTAACCTACAAATATTGACATATAGTGACTCACTAAGGAATCATCTTCAGGAAACTCGATGTTAAGAATGTTTAAAATTAGATTATAATTTTTAGGTTTGTGATAAAAAAGTAATGAACTATTCGAACTCGTAACCAAAAGATTGACTAAATACGTTTCCTTAGGTAGTGAAAACAATCAGTCACATAAAAGCTGGTATATCTACATATGTTTTATTGTGAATGTGATTATATTTACTGCTGAAAGCAGCTGGCAAAAGCCATTAGTTTAGCTTTCTAAAGAAGCATTGCTGCGCTATAGAGATTTTTCATTAGGGTGGACTAATTTGTGATCCAAAAAACATAAGCTATATTTTCAAAAAACATTTTCTTTTTCCTTTTTTATCTTATTTCACTACAATGGAATTTGAAATCAGAAGAATACAATTTTTTTGCAACATGTATAGTCAAAAATACAAAATAATTCATTTTCAAGGCATGTATGGTGTGATGAAAGTGGTCTAATTCATAACTTTTACTTTTCCTACTCCTTAGTTTTTTTTTGTCTCTCTGTAAATCTTTTTCTCACTGTTTCATTATTTTTCTCATACATTAATTTTAGGATTAAAAATGCTTCTGAGTTAATTTTTACTAATGTTTTAGACCCGAATTGTATGAGAAGGGTTAGATAAAGATTGTAAAAAAAGTGGAAGGAGAAAATACTAATGAAAAATAAAGTTGAGATGGTAAAATTGTTTCATTGTTTACTAAATGAATACAAAAATGAAAGGAAATGAAAAATAAACAACTCTGAATTTTTAAGTAGGTTTTCTTCAGAAAATTGACTTATTATGCTTGGTGGGTATTAGCCCCCGGGGTTGGAGGTGGGTACGTTTTTCATTTCATTACTTCAAGAAAATTTTGGCACCAATAACCCAAATTCATATATACACATATAAATACTTAAATGTAAGTCAATTTCTTGTACCCAAGGTACAGGTCGCAATTTTTGTCCGATAATCATGAAATTTGATACGAAAATTTGTACTAAGCCAAGAATCAAACCTATGGATTTTAGTGTGAATTGCCCCAAAGGTACTCCCGATACCATCACCTCTGTTTGTGTTTTGACTGTAAAATGTTAAATTTTGTACCAGTATTCGCCAAATTCAGAATAAATATTTATTTTAATTCATTGTGGTATGCTATCAATTTTGGCGTCAATCGATTGGACGGTACTTCCGGTACCACTATTTTTGTTTTATATTGTCATAAAATGTGAAATTTTGAAACCATACGTACAACATTTGAAAAGAATGTTTATTATAATTTATTGTAAGATGCTACCAGTTTTGGTGGGGATCGACCGGACGTTACTTCTGGTAAAGTTTTTTTTCTCTTATTTTTCTAATTTGCACGAACTTTTCTTTTTACAAAAATTAATCGCATGTTCATGTTTTCATTTTTTTTTTTATTTCATAAATTTATTATATTTCTTTGATTTTATTTGAAATTATATGATTATTTATTATACTGTAGCATCTTAATTAATTTTTCATTTGAAATAAAGCTTCTAAATTTCACGTTGTCTAATTTTTTGTCAGCAGCTAACACATTTCATACAATCGTAGCATATAATTAACGCATATAAACTTACAAACAATTAATGTGACCACCAAAATTCCTAATTCTTTTTCTCGAAACCTACTTTTTTTTATCGAGGCTTGCTGCGCTAGAGCTTTTTCCAATTTTTATTAATTTTCAATGCCTTCCTCTCGTTGAACAAAGTGTGAAACTTGTGAATTTTTTTCTCACCCCTAACTAGCTTTACAGTATCCCCCACCGATTTATTTTCATTCATTTAAATTATTTATTTTATTTTATTTATTTTTGTAAATTCTTTTTCTCATAACGGATTTTATTGCCCTTGTCTCAAAAACAGCATTCCTTAAACTCGTTGAAAAAAATATTGTACGCAACTAGGGAGGAAAGTGGGAAATTTCTCAACAAGTTCAAAGTTTATTAGCACAGGCCATAGGCGAGAGTGGTAATTGCACAAGAAGGAAGAAAATCTACTCGAATCACCACTATGCCAAGGTCCAGATGAAGGAAGTGCTTTAGATATTAAAAAATAAATTTGAAGAGAGAGGGAGGGAGCAAAAAATGTAATTTTCAAGAGGGACAAAGCAAGTTTTATCAAAGTAGAGACCAGTTGGGGTGGTTAACAGACATTAATATTACCGGGAATTTGGCACATGGGGATGATTAGTCAACATGTTTCCCTCAAACTGCAGCAGGGCTGTACTTGGGATTTACTTCTAAATAGGGTTTAATAGGGTGATAAAATAATATTTTTTTGTTCTTTTATGGGTTCTGTAATATTCATGTATAGAAGGTTGTTTTTATGACCCTGGAGGATATATGAGACCTTGTCCTACAGTGTAATTAATGTATAAATAATTTGAAAATTAATTTCCATTTGTAATTTTTCCACTCCTAATACTTCACTACCTGTGGATGATTATCCTCCTTGTCCACTAGTTATGCCACTGGTAACAAGTGAACTCGAAAGTCAAATCACAATCAATTTTACTGGATGTGCAAAAAAGAGTCATTGAAAATTTTCTAGTGTAATTAATGGAAAGAAATTAATAATATTTTCAAGAAAAAAAAATACCACCTCTAGTTAGCTTTTATTTAATAAAAATTTTAGCTTGATTGTCCAAAAATAAGTAGATTTTCTTTGATAACCTACTTAATCATAATAGATGGCCTAACTTTTTCTCATTATTTCTTCATTTTTACATATTACCGATATTAGGGATAAAGTAAAACACTCCCACTTTTTTATTTTTTAGCTGACGTTTTTGTTTGTTTTGAAAATCCATTGGGGTAATTTCACCCCGACCCATGCTGATTACGCCTTTGGTTATTTATTAATTTATTGTTTCTGTTGCTACTCACCTTCTGCTTCCATTCATCAAGGCTTCGTGATCAAATCGAACCCATATATTATACACCAGATACAGAAAAACCCATTTCCACTGAAAGTCTAATATCAATAATAGTGGTAAGAAAAAAGTGGCTGCGTACAAAATTAATAAAATCAAAAACATGAAGAGGAGTGGTAGAAACTCTTCCAATATATAAATTTTCAACCGCCGAAGCATGGTATCGGCTTTTACTTTCTGTTTCTGCTGCATCTGTTCCTTTCTGTAAAATCACGAAAATAGAGAATTACTGAATCTGTATTGCTCATTTTTTAATTAGTTACTTATTTAAACGTAAAACTACCATAAAAACATTTTCAGAGGGAATGGTATTGGGCACACGTTAAACCAATAGTAGTCGATGCTTTTTCCTTACCATGTAAACGTTATTCGTCAATTATGTCAAATTTTATGACAAAATTATTTAAGTAGCGCCCACTTCAATAATTCTAGTCCTTAGACATACATACATCTATTTTTCTTTTTTTAATGCATTTTTTATTGCGTTTTTTTTAGATCGATCTATTTTTTGAAACAAATATTATCTAATTTACCAGACCTTACTTCATGCTTTTCTTCATTTTAATTGAATTTCAGAAGATCTTATACTGGAGAAATTTTGAAAGAATTATTTTCCTATTTTTAGGCAATTTTTATTCGCTTTTCGTTTTTTGAAGTAGGTTGGATTTTTTGTTTGATGAAAAATTTTTTGGAATGATTTTTCGCTTCTACAATTCGCGGCAATATTACTTTAAAATTACTTGACAATTTTTTATTCAAAAGTAACTCCAAAATTACTTAATTAATGCTAAAAATAGTATAATGGGACCACCATGAAATCATCCTCTATAATTTAAAAGAAGTTTATCAAAATCGGTGTTCAGGTTGAGATGATATACTGGAGCAAACATAAAAAAAAAAAACAATTTTAATACCCCGTTTCTAAGTATACTGGGTAAAAAATATACAGATCCAATTGTAAAGTCCATTAAAAATTGTGTTCATCGTATTTCTGCTGCTACAAACCAAGACCTGTTAAATCAAAACTTTGAATACCTATCTAAGAATTTGACTGGGTAAAATAATCTTCAGCAGGCAAGGAAATGCAGCCAGTACCATAGAAAAGAATCAAATACCTATTTGTAAAGTTTGGATTTCATCAGAATGGATCATTTTCTTGGACTGTAGATTTGTATAAACTAAATGATGATAAACATAAGCAAATATATTTTCAGGTTCAACTAAGAATTATAAACAATAGCAAGGTACCTATTAATTGTTGTGTATATACCTAATTACATCCCGTGTTTGATATTATTTTCAAATCCATCAACTGTTTTTGGGATTGTTATGTTCTTCTTTGAAATGTGTTAAATATTTAACAAATGGGTTGAGTCAGTGAGTAAAATGAATAATCGTTAACATTGGGTGAAATTAAGAAAGAGAATGAAGTGGTATAAACAAATTTTAATGTGGTCTTGAGGATAATGATTCTTAAGATAAAACCTGTGGGGTACTCTCTTCAGTTCCATAATGCCTGTTCATCTGGTAGATAATTCAAAAATTTGTATTTTTTTGGTTCAAGTTTTGATCTAAAATCGAGTTGATTTAAAAATATTGTATTGAAAGCAGTTTTCATTTTTGATGAAGTCTACCCCTTTGGGATACCACAAGCATTGTGTAAGACTCATTGGTGACAGAATTTTAACCATTCATCTCTTTCTAATCATTAATTATGTAAAATAATTTTCTCAATATGGTTCAAAAATGAGTATTTACACGTGAGGAATTTTGCCAAATGAACGCAGTAAGTGAGCAATTCCTGAGTCATGTAAACTCACTTTTGAATCTTCATGTGTAATATACTATTTCAAAGACCATTAAAATTTATGTTTTCCAAGTGTATAGCCATTAGTAATAATAATTATAATTATCTATATATATATACTCCAGGAGTTACTTCATTCGAAAAATTTAGTAATTTTATTTTTATACAATTTTATTCTACTTGCTCACAATTTATTTAAATTTTTTCATGTATTTTATGTAGGGATCGCTGGGTTTGGTTATATGTTTCTGTGTTACTTTACTAGAGTGCATTAGATTTCGCTTCACATGTTTGAAACTTAAAAAAAGGTATTTTAAAATAAATTAATTTTTCATGTAATTTATATTAAAAGTTATTGTTTGTTTCTTCTCTGACATTAACATCTCGATACCTAACAGCACATGTTAAGACTGAAGGTTTTTTTTTTTATTTCATATTGGTTGATGATGATTTTTCATTAATAGGGCTTTCATTCTATGGCCCACACTATTTGAAATACACTAGAAATCACCAGCTATAACAAACAACCGGTTAAAACAGACAAAATTCCTGGTCCCGGAAGAACTCTATTTACTTTTATTATAATAAAAATTGGCTACAACAAATCCGGCTACTACATTTGCTACAACAAACGGATTTTGGTGCTAAGTGAAGCCAAAAACCAGCTTCATCAATAATTAATCATCTGTGCTTTTTTGATTTTTTTCATGCAACAAACCACTTTCTTCCAATAGTCACTTTTATGCTTCTAAAAATTACCATGAGTTATTTAATCAGTATTCAACTGCATTTTAATGGCCAGTAAGAGTAAAAATTAATGTCCTCATAAGTACTGTTGATAATTTGTACTGATCAGTTTGCAACCGCCATTATTTTTTATGCCCACATATCTACAACAAACTGGTTACAGCGATCTGTTCAGTGTAGATAGCTACTGGCTATAACAAATTCTGGCAGCAACAAACAAATTTCCCAGTCCCTTGGAATTTGTTGTAACTAATTTCTACTGCAAATAACATGACTGGTATAAATGAAAACTAAAATAAGTGGCTAACAATCGGAATATAGGCATGTTTATTCATAATATTCCAAATCAGTGACTGATAACAGTAACCGAATTTTTATTATAATAAGTGTGACTCAATCTCTGTATATTCAAATATGATATATCGGACCATAATGTTTCCATAACAATGACGCCCACTGTACCAATTTTAAACAGGAGTGCCTGTTGATAGACCATCGCAAAATGAATTCATATCTTGTATGTATTTTTATCTGATCGTGAGATTGTGTGTCTGTAACAAACCAACTTCGATAACTGCCGCCGTGGCTCTGTAGTTAAACAGGGTTTTTGAATGATTGAGATTCAGGTAGGTTCAAATCTGGAGTGAGAAAATGGTTTTTTTGAATTTTTTTTTTAGTCAACTAATATTTTTGTGTATTGGAATACTGGAGGGGGGGATATTTTTTCGTTTTGTCGAATTTTTCCTCATACTAACGATAAAAATAAAAAAGTTGCCAAATATTAAGAAAAAAAGAACATAGGTAGTCAAAACAATGACGTAGATTCATTTTGAGATAGTCTATCAACAGGCGATCCTCTTTAAACTGTGTCATAAACCAGGTTAAACTGATAAGATGTGTGGTATAATGAAGTAAAACCCTACTCATCGGCAGTTTAACTATTTGGCACAACTGTATTTAGTGGTTTCAATAACATTAATGATTACAATAAAAAGATTTCACTTTTTAAGTAATTACCAACTTTTCACACTTTTATGACAAAAAATATTTGACTTCGGTCGGTTTCTGATTCTCTTAGGAAAAAACTCCTATGTCTTCAAATATATATTATTTTTCCTAAATGTGAGTATGTAAATACGTACCTATTCCTACAAATTGAATATTGATTAAATTCCTTTTCAGTAAACGTAACGTAATTCTGTGAGAATCCCACTGGACATAGGGTATTTTTTATATTCAACACCTTCAATGGTTTAAGTTTTAAGGATTTCCTTTCGGCCATCTGAGTTTTTTGTCATTTTACAAAAAATGAAAACACCATCACTCAACTGTAAAGGCTAATATGAATTTTATTGTTCTTCACGGTTTGAAAATAATTTTAGTTGAGTCGCCATTGGCTCGATAATAATTATTCTTTATATCAAATTAAAGGTTAAAGGAGGTCAAAAATTCTTCTGATTGCATTAGGCAGGTAGACCTACTTCATTACCTCCAAGATACAAGTCTGTTGAAGCTCTAACTTCCTTATTACAGACAAGTAGACAAACTTACAGATTCGATGATTTTTTTTCTAATGTACTTGCAAGCCTTGGTAGATCTTTGTGTCAGGGCTTATTACTCTACCATTTAATGAATTATTATGATTATATTATTCTGGTTGAAACCTTTTCAAGACAGTTACCCTCAGAAGGGCTCTACATTTCCTGTGTCATTTATAAACTTCGGGAGAGTTTATCGTGAACCCAATGAAACTTTCTCTGATTTATGAATATGTCTCAACGTATCGATGATAGATGTGTACTAGTTATCAATTTATTAATTTACCAGCATAGAGAATGGGAGTGTGAACCATGTATGAACACTTAAAAATAAAATCATTAAACATTATGCACAAAGTTAATCCACATACGAGGATGTCATACTTCAGACCTACCTATGTAATATTTTCTAGAGTGCTCCTCGAATTCGTATTTTTGACAATTTTTTTTAACACATAAATGTTTTCAGTTTGACTCACCGTTAATTCTCCACCTTGACGGGTAACAAAAATCACTACCAATCTATACCAGATACTTGCTCATAAATAATACGATTTAAGAAAAAAAAAAAAAAAATTATTCACACAGAACTAAGATACAACTTAGTTAATAATAATTTTTGAATTTGGTTCACATACGATGATGACCTACATACCCCAGGTTTTCTGGTAACAACATTAGCTTACAAAAAAGTTGGTTGACACCCATTTTTTATTTGCTACTTCAAACTATTCGCACAAATTTATTCAAACCGGGTTCAGTATTTAACAAGCTGAAAAGGAAAACGCAGCGTTTTTTATACATAATATGTTTTACGACTCCTAAAATATGTAAATTGGCTTATTAGCTTATTATCTATTATCTCGTGAATCATGCATTTACTTTTTTTTTTTTTTTTGTGCTCATTTCATAAATTAATATGATTACTTTTCTTTTCATTTCAAACAGATGGTAACGCTAGAGAACTCACAAGCTTGCATGGCACCAAAAAGCTCCACTAATTTCCCTTCACCATAATTATACCTAATGAAGATGAAGTACGTCGAGCTTAGATTGCAGAAAATAATGGTTGGGGTCGCAAAAATTAAAAATTTTACAACTAAGTAGTCCTCATATCAATTTTCGTTTTTAATTATCCACTTACCTACTTTACGAATTTCGTGTTACTTAATTAGAATTTTTGAAGTTATCATCAAATTTAGATAGCATCTGAAGGGCACCAAAGTTTTGTCTTTACTTGGCATTAGGTATGCATTTCCAGTCAGTAGATTTAGAATAATGGTTTTTATCAGGCAACAACTGACCAAGTAGTCAGTTATTACCTGTACAAACTTTCGAAAATTGAAAGAATAACATTAATATCATTTTATTAATTTTGGTCGGATGAAAATTTGATTGAACAAAAAATATCAACTCATTAATAAACTAGTGGTCAGTATCAGTGGCTGAAGCTGATTACAATTAATGTGATAACATTTTCATATTATTTGACTATTCACCAACCAATTTTCTTTCAGTAAATATTGTTGAGACCACCAATCCTTCTCCCCTCTCACTCATACGAACACACGATTACATAAAATACATAATTTATTTATATCTATTGCGGCTACACGTATCTACCACTTCCGCCGCTCATTCGTTCATTTCCATTAACATTCGTTTATCTATCTTAAATGTACTTTAACTTAAATTATGTATCTTCTTCGAAATACACTCGCTTTTAGACGGAACTTCGCTTAAATCTTCTTTTCTTGTTTCATCTCCGATCCTCATCCTCTATATGGTAGCATCGCTCGGTAACAATCCTTGCACCTGAAACAATTTTAAAATAATTTAAATTTTTATTGTGAATTTTCTAAGTTAAACTTTAATTTTTTTTTTTTTCGTGAATAATTGTTTTTAGTTATTTTTGTAACTTTATTTTGTGTTGGGTAACATAGTTCCAACTTATTTTTTCGTTTTTTTTTTTCAATCATAATTTTTTGTCTTTGAAAAATATTTGAGTGCTGTAAAGTTCAATGAGTTCGTCGTTTGCTGAATTGGATTTGCCCTGCTTGTGTAGAATCCGGCCAAGGTTCGAAAATTCCAAGACTCGTCGATTACTTAACTGTTTGAGAGCCCTGCTTGTGTTACTCAAAAGTTAGTAAAATCATTAGTGTCGGCCCCATTTGTGTACAAACTAATTCGTCGAAGTCATCATATTGGTAATAAATTGCCTTGAGTCATCAGAAATGATCAGAAACCAACGTAAAAGCTTCAAAAATTCATCATCATCAAAAATTAATATTCATCATCTCAATCAAAGTCATCATTTGGCATAAACATAAACTTCAAAATTCCAACTTAAACACTCACCGAAGTAAGTCCTCACAACCGAAGCGCAGTTCAACGATCAAAGTCCAGTGCATCATCTCAAAAAATCCTCGAAAACGAACCTGAAAATAAGAAAATCACCAGTTAAAAGGGTATTAAATGAAAATTTCCGCTGAAAACAGGTAATAAAAAATATTTTTCGTAATTTTTCGCAATTTTTTCACGTATTTTTCGTGTATTATTTCGTATTTTTGCATTATTTAACCTTTCTGAATCAAAATTTGACTTGTATATTTGAAAATACCGTTATTTTCAAATAATTTTGGCCTTTTCAAAATTTATCTAAGTACAAATTTGGCAAGTTCATTGCAAAATTTTGCAGCCACTTTTGTCTTGGAGTGTACAATTTGTGACGTAAACACGGCTCGTTTCGTTCTTTCGTTCGAACTTGTTCATTAACCTTTGTTAAGTACAACGAACCTACGAACTCTTATCTTCATCCATTGAATAAATACGTTGGCGTGGTTTTCAATTTCAAACCACCATTTTGTTGCAACTTGTAAATTTTTGCAGTTGCACAATTGTGTCGAAATTACTTTAACGATTTTTTTTCGAATTTATACTTTACATTTTTTTATTATTCGAATACTTTAATTAATTTCAATCTCACAATTCTTAATTTCGTTTAATTTATTACGCAAATACGAAAATTTTTTTTAATTTCGAATTTTTTTTCTCTACCATTTACAAATTTTTTTT